>PVKZ01000733.1:0-359874 GCA_004027375.1 Macroglossus sobrinus
TTAAAAAATTGTCTATGCCGCAAATTGTTTTCTAAGTTCCAAATTGTAAGTCTGACAGCCTGAGACTGAGGATTACGCTCTTAAAAAGGTCTTATGGTAAAGGATCAATGCTGCTGCCCAGCACTGATGGATTTTGACCCCTCAGTTTTACTGGACTCAGAGGGTCCAGTAAAATCAGTTTCTCTTCAATGGCTATTTGTTTTATATTTTCCCCGGATGACTGGATAGGAATCATTTTTGGCTTGGGTTACCTTGGCATCTACATTTCAATACTCATAGAGTAAAGGCATATTGGGTTAACTTTATGGTGTTTAATTCCAGTTTTAAACTCTCCTTAAGATAGCTTTGGTCCTCCAGAAGCCAAGACTAATACGTAATTTTTGTTAAGTCCAAATGAATATCTCTGCATCTCATCTCATGTCATATCCTTACTGTACCATTTGCTATATAAGAAGTCAGGGAGGGCAGAGTGAAGGTTTGAGATCCAAACCCTGGTATATCACAGTTATGTACTTAGGTGAATTTTTTCCTCTACCCACTGGAAAATAAAGTTTTTATTTAACCCAATTCATGATCATGCTTGCCTTTCATGCATTTTCTATCATGATAGCTGTTATCATGATACATTGAAATTCTATTCCACATCAAAATAATGATCATTTAGAAACATGCGAGGGAAATAAATTCTCATTTTAAAAATTTACTTTTTACATGTAATATTTTTTTGTATTAACATTTAAATATCTCTTTTGAATTTGTTCTCACACAATATTGGCAGTAATTCAAACACTCAGTTCACTGAGGCAACAAGAGAATAGGCCAGTGCCTGATAGTATAGTGACTACGTGTGAAATCCCTGCCAGTGCAAAATCTTATTAACATTTAAAAAGCCAGATCCATTTATACCTTGACTAGAGAGTCAACACCTGCTGAGCAGAACTCACTGTTATTCCCAACCTCTTTTGCATTTACTGAAGTCCTTAAAATATTTTTAGCAGCACACTAAAAACTCTCCCGTAAATGCTCCAAAAGAAATCCCATTTTGGATCCAGCCCTCCCAGCCCATTTCCCTTGTGTTCATATAACATTCGGGGCCTAATTTTCAGTAAATTGTCGAAAGGAAAGGTGACAGTCCATTTAACAGTCAGCTAGTTGCTAATTAGTACCCAACTATAATGCATCAACATTCGAGCACTCCCAAGTGAATACTCTGAACGATAACCATCCTGCGAGCTTGGCTCTGCTGTGGGCTGAACCCTGACTGAGCTTTTTCACAGCAAGATGAGTGGTGTTCCAGCCATTTCCAACACTGAGTCTTAGCCCAGAGCTAAACATCCTACTGAGCATCACATTTTTGGGTCTTTGATTGCCTTCTACATGGGGTACCAATCTATGAGACTGTAGGTGCTGGGTCATCACACTCTGACACCAGAATTTTAAAATGACTGTCTTTTTTGAAAGTGCATGTTATTATTATTTTTTAGATGTTGGGGAGGTCGAGGAAGATATAAACGTCACAAAGACAGTTGTGCCAAGAAGTAAATTGTAGAAGTGGCAATTTGTCCCCAGGAAACGCTGAGCGTGGCTTGGTCTTCCCAGAGATAATTATGCTCCTTTTCATACGTCGGTGCATTTTGTCTGGGGACTGTACCTGCCGTTGGAACGAGGCACAGCTCTGTTTCTGCAGAATTACACAGAGCTGGACCATACCTGGAAGCCATTTTATTCTAAAGACTTGAATTAGCGCTTTTTCCAGAGCTCAATCCAAGAAAAAGGAAAAGGAGGGGTGTGGGTGGGGTAACATCTTTTAACATCTATTAAATAGTTTTTCAAATGGGCTATGAATAACCGTTAACACACTTGAGACAGAGGTGGTGGTGCCTGAAAACATCACACATTCTGCCTGTGAACCCCATTCTCTTTCTACCATTGCCACTGAACTCTTCAATTCTTAGCGCGAGGAAACCCAAAAATACTAATGGTGTCTTGGAAGAAAATAGCACCGTCCTAATTTTTTTTTTTAAAAAGTAAAGGGTAATAGGTCAAAATGAACCTTCTAAAATCACTGAATTGTAACCATTCAAAGGTTTTTGAGAAAGGTACGGAGAAGGTGCAGACTGAGCCAGCTTTAATGAAGCTAAAGTGACTGTGCAAAGCTCGTTTGCCAGAGCTACTGTATGTGATCTGAGAAAGGTACATTACTTCTCCTGGAGCCCTGGTTCTTTCATGCTGCAGCTGCTGTGGCAACGTGGTGGGTGAGGCTGAAGGAGGCAGCACTCTTTGGAGAGTTAACAGAATCAATGTGTATTTTAGAAGAGTTGGATTGAGTTTCTTCGGCATCTCAGGGTTACTGGGATAGGTACCTGGGGAAGAAAGATGTACAAAATGTAAGAGGCAAAGTCTTTAAAGATTGAGAAAAGAAACAAACTGTATGCCTTGGTCAGTTTTTTACTTCCTAATTTTGCCTTTGGGTAGCTTTGGAAAGGAGGAGGAGGGAAAGTAGGTTTCAGGAGCATCTGCGATTAAATATATGTTCACACAACTTTCTCTTCCTGAACTCTACTCTTTAACTCAGATAAGATTTCTCTGGATCTGAGAATCAGGAGACCTTGAGTCCATACCTCTCAGTAGAAATTGAATCAAACTTTTTTACTTCTCTGTGGTTATGCTTTTTTTTTTTCAGTAAATGGCTTCAACTTTATCCTTTATTTGATTATATATTGTGGCGATTCTGTGATTCTGATTTCTAGTTAGAATATTCTGCTCCACAGAGAACAAAGCAGGTTTCTACCACTGTGTGTAGAACATGGATGTTTTTCAAGGAGAAACAAAAATTGAATGAATGAACAAATGAATGATATTTTTTTCCCTAGGGTTGAATCATCTTTTGCCAGTCTTATTTGTAGGGTGAGTCTCATAAGACAGATGAGGGGTAATTATTGATTGAACGATTCTTGATTCCAAATTAATTGTATGTAGTTTTCAGAAATGTCTGTAGGCAGCGATAGCTACTGGACTTACTCTTGTATTTGACCTTGGCCACGTAGGCTCCTATTTTATCATGTTATAAGTTCCAAGCAATTTTCTGTGCACTAGTTCAAACTGGGAACCATAAAGGTTGCAAGGGGCCGCCAAGAAGAGTGACAGAGACAGCATGGCAAAGTGAACTGAGCTCAAGCATGATGCCATCAGCTAGATGGGAGACCCTGTGCAGACGCTACAATCTGACTGCTTTCACCTTACCCATCCTAAATCTTCATTGTTTCCCCTAGTCTGCCTTACTCCGTGGTTTTAAATGGACTATGTCAAGAGTCTTATTTCATTATCCTGGCTCTGTTTTCCTTTTGCTAAACTTGGACCTTTAATACCCTGCAGAGTCCTCCTCAGTTATTTCTGGAGATTTCAGGGATGTCTCATGTGCTTTTAAACAATTCCATCAGCTACCATATAGCATCTGTCATGGATGGCCTTCTGTCTTATATATCACTCCTGTTTCTGTTGGGTATCACCTTGTCTGATGACAATGCCTGCTACATCCTGTATTAGTTTTCTAAGGCTGCCTTAACAAAGTACCACAAACTAAGTGGCTTAAACAACAGAAATGTATTGTCTCACAGTTCTGGAGGCTAAAAGTTGGAGATCAAGGTGTAGGCTGGGCCATGCTCCTTCTAAAGGTGCTAAAGAAAGGTCTGTTCTAGGTTTCTACTGTAGCTTCTGGTAGTTCCTTGGATTACTTCCTAATTTTGCTTTTGGTAGCTTTGGAAAGGAGGAGGAGGGAAAATAGGTTTTAGGAGCAGCTGTGTTTGTGGCAGCATACCCCCAATCTTGATATGCTGTTTTCTCTTTCATGCATGTCATTTCCCCTTTCCATAAGGACACAGTTGTGTCGGATCAGAACCTACTTTAATGACATCCCAGTAACTTAAACACCACCAAAGACTTAAACACCACCAATAAAGGCACATTCACAGGTACCTGGGGTTAGAACTTCAGCATCTTTTGGGGGCACACAGTTCAGCCCATAACACTTCCCCTGGTCACTACTGAGTGACGAGGTAGAGCTGTGACAGCTGCTCATATTGACTTGGTCCCTAGGCCTCGTTATCAGAGCGATGGCTGGACATGGACACTTTCCAGTCACTGCTGGCACTCTGGAAGTCTGGACAAACCAAAGCTGCACCATGTTGTCTGTAGCCCAAAGCAAGCTTTAAGAGGAATGTTTTTCTCCTATTTCCTGTACCTCTTTGATGCAGGCCTCTCCAAGAAGTGTCATTTTAGTGAAGTTGTTTTTTATTCTCCCTCTTTTTCCTTAGATATGTGTCTACAGGATTGGTCGAAAGACAAAATTTGAATGACAGACTCCTATGGTAAGTAAAGTTGCCCCTAATTTCTGATGCAAGAGATTTGTAACCATCTAGTCTCTCCTTTTGCTGGGATATTGCTCATGCAATAAAGTCCTGAAAAGCTCACTTCACTTATCAACCAAGCACACTCAACTTGCCTGATTGGTAGTGGGAAGTATTGTCCTGGCCTAAACTAGGATTCTGGCTACATGTAAAACTGAGATTCAAAACAATATGTGTAATATACCACATTAAGAGAATACAAGAGAAAATTCATATGATGATTTCAATAGATGTAGAAAAAGTGCTTGATAAAAGTCATCACACATTTTATAAAAAAATTAACAAAGTAGGATTTGGAGGGAACTTCCTTAATCTAATGAAATATACCTAACAATACCCAGTAGTAAACATAAATTAATGGTGAAATGTTAAAAAAAATCTTTTTCTTTGATACTAGAGACAAGATAAAGATGCCGTTTCCACCAGTTCTATTTGACACTGTACTAGACTTTCTAGCCAATGCAGTAAGGCAAGAAAAATATAAATTATATAAGGATTGCAAAGAAAAAAATGACATACTTGTATGTCTAGAAGTATCAAAACCATCTTTGGAAAGTTTACAAGTTTGCTCAATATAAGCCAGTATCTAAAATATATTATTGTAGGTCAGCAATAAGTGATTAGGTGATAAAAATACCATGTAAAACAGTATTAAAATAGCAATTGACTAAGAATAATTTGGCAAAGGGTTTGTAAGATCTCAGTGAAGGAAATGTTAAGGGGGGAATTAAAGAAGCTCTGAACAACTAGGGCTATATATTATGTTCATGGATGAGAAGACTCATTACTGTAAAGATATAAATTCTTTCCAAAATGATATCTAGATTTAATGTAATTCCAGTAAAATTTAGGCAGATTTGGTGTGTGTGTGTGTATGTGTGTGTGAGAGTGAGAGAGAATGGGAGGAAAGGGTGGGGGAGATATATATATATATATATATATATATATATATATATATATATATATATATATATAGAGAGAGAGAGAGAGAGAGAGAGAGAGAGAGAGAGAAGGAGAGAGAAGGAGAGAGAAGACGAACAAGATGTTTCTAAATCTAAAATATTTATCAAATACAAAGGGCCAAGTGTAGTTAAGACACTCTGGAAGCAGAACAAAGTGGCAAGGGGCTTGCCTTCCCAAATCAACACTTGCTTTAAAGAAATAACAATTAAGACAGTGTGGATGTGTGGATTTTGGCAAAAGATAGATAAATAGGCCTCTGGAAGAAAGAGAGGGAGAGAAAGAGCCATACACTTCCTACAGACCCTTCATGTATGACAAAGGTGAAGATAAGTGGGGAATGAGCTAATGGTCTGAGCCCATTGGATATTCACTTTGGAAAAAATTGTACCTGACTTTTATTTGACAATAAAAAGAAAATTGCTTTAGGTCATTTCTAGACTTCAGTTTAAAAGGCAAAATAAATAAATAAATAAATAAAGCTTTTAGAAGATAGTGTAGGAAAATATCTTCATTGCATTAAGATAGAGTAATAGTTTTTAAACAGGATAACCAGATGCAAAAAGATTGATAAACTCGACTACTATAAGTCTTTCTATTCTTTAGAAGAAACCATAATTAAAAGAGTTAAAAAGTAAGTTAAAGAGGGTAAGAACATATTTATAATTATATTTATAATGTAGTACCATATAAATGAATATAGAGTTATAAAAATGGACAGGAGGCTTGAACAGCCACTTCAGAAAATGACATCTTAATACCTAGTGCACATCTGAAAAGATGTCAAACTCTTTACTAAACAGAAAAATGAAAAATGACATGCTACGGTATATCTACGTTAGGGACTAAAATGAAAAAAGACTTACAATATTAAGTTTATTAAGAATGTGAAGCAACAGGCCCTCTCCAGCCCTGTGGATATAAATTGGTACAATTCTTTGGAGAACAGGTTTCTAGTCTTCACCGTACATCATGATGAGTCTCGATTGTACCACGAGGTGTGTAACTGACAGAGACACATGCCCTTGTGCTTCGGAAGACGGGCGTGCATAAAAGTGCTCATAGCGGACTATTCATGATAGCTCTAATCCAAAGCCTGTAACAGCAGAACGGGTAAATGGGGAGATAGCCACGAAATGTAATATGATGATAACGAAACGAGTGAACTACAGTCACAGATAAAAACCTCATAAGCTTTGTATTGAGTGAAAGAAGCCGGACATAAAAGGGTCCATAGGGCATGGGTCCATTTATATCCAATTCAGAAACAGTTAGAACTAAACAATAGCATTTAGAAACGCATGCTTATGTGGAAAATCTACAAAGCAAAGGAAGGAAGGGATCGCCATTAAGGATGCTAAACTTTAGGTCAAGGGCAGGTGGCTCTGGGGCAGGACTGTGCTGTGCCCTTCTGAGGTCCTGGCAGTCTCCTATATTTTCTTTTCTTTCTTTTTTTTCTTTCTTTCTTTCTTTCTTTTTTTTTTTTTTTTACCTGTGCAGAGTTATAGAGGAACTTCCTGTTTCTATACCTTTCTGTAAGGATGTGCAATTTCACCATAAAAATTTCTTTTTAAATTCCTTTTTTTTTTTTCAAGGAATATATGTAAAATTCCAGGTGCCCAATAAGCACTGCATACGCAGTGGCTACTTAGTAAGCCTTCCGTGTCCCTTCTTGCTCTGCTCAGCTCTGTGCTCCTCACCTTACAAAGCAATGAATCATCTTGGCTTACGTGCACAACAGAGACACGCATTCCCAGGAGAGAAGTTGCCCTGGGCATTAGCAGATTGCAGAGGCTAAAGACGTTCATCCCTGCCTTGTCTGATTGCCTCTTACACCCGCACCACGGTTGTCACACCGGCAACTACGCCTTTCAGAGCCAGTGAGCACCCCTGTGCTTCATAATCACTGAAACACATGTGTTAAGTCACTTTTTGCTAAGCCAAGATGAGAATTCTCAGTGTTCAATCGCCCTCAAAATTTCTCATCTCTTCCCTGGGGTGAGGTGCTTTGGTTTAGCGGCTGCGTGTGGGGATTGCATTTAAATCACTTAAGGTCTGGAGTTGGATATCTCCTAAAAGCAGCCTCTTTTCTTGCAGCATTCCTCTTCAGGCATGCCTGCATTTTTTTTTCTTTTTTTTAAACTTCAAAGTGAGGAATATCTTCCTAAGGGGGCGGGAAGGTTTGGAAATGCATTAACTCTTTGCATGCACAGGTGTACTTAGCAATGCCTTCAGCTCGTCTCTTCCCAGGCTTATCATTGCTGGGCTGTAGCTCTTTTAAGTCATTAGCCATTCCTTTCACATTTTAATAACAAAAGCAGTAATGGTAAATCAGGTGTGTTGATAGCTAAAGGTCAAAAGAAGTAGTGGAGAAAAGTACAGGAAAGTCAAGGCCAAGGCCACTTTTAGGTGACATAGCCTCTGATGTAACACACCAGCTCTCCTCCTGCATTCCTCCAGTTACAGAACTGCTTGTCCAGGTGGCTAATCTTTCCATGAAACAATTAGAGTTACGCCTTAGGATAGAAATTGCCTCAGAATCCCAACGGCGCCGACAAACTTATGCTGTTCTACAGATGAGGGTTGTCAGACCCTTTTCTGAAAGCAAGTTTTTGTTGAGAGATGAGAGGGGGCATCTAATGGTATTTGTGGCTGAAGCTGCAAGGAAATATTTTGGATGCTCCAAACAAATTTTACCATTTCACGATCGTACTAAGGCCTAACTTTGTTATTGTTAATTTTTTAATGCCCTTTGCCCCAACTGTGCTGAACGCATAAGAGGTCAATGTCAGTTAGCTCAGAATTAGATCTGGAATTTGTTGAGTGGAGGGAGACTCGAGACCACGGAGGCCATAGGGCTGCAGCAGACTCAGACTTTTATATCTAAAAGTCTTGTTTTTCAGAAAATACTGGATAGAAGTGAAAAAACAAGCTCCCATCTGTATTTTCCCATGATGTCAGGGAGTCGCTCTTCAATGCAATATATTTTGATAAGTATTTGTCAAGCACCTGCCGTGGGCGAGGTACAAGCTGGTACTTTCTCAGGACTTTCGGAATAGATGGGTGAGTCTGAATCACTGTTCCGCTCCACTCATTATTGTTCCTGGATTCCCCAGGGCCTGGGAGAACATGCAGCAGTAGACACCGCAGGCCTGTGGGAGTTTGGATGGAGCCGGTTAGAAAACATAGGGGAGGCTGGACTTTCCCCAAAGCGAATCTGCAGGCTGAGCTCCCAATTTAGATACACAGCTTATTCATCTCAGGATGCTAGGCAGAGTTTGCCAGGCACTGAACCTCCCTGGCCTCCCCAGAGCCATCTGCAACTGGTAAAAAATGACCCACAGAAGCTGGTGAACATTTCCCGTCGTGTTCCCTCTGACTTCACACAGCTGTGACAGATGCTGTCCCAGCAGGGTCTATGCAACTCATGATGGCCCCCACGTTAGGTCCGGGGCTCAGCTTCTGTTTGTTCTAACCACCTCTCACTCCCTCTCAGGAACTTCTCCCAGTTGGAACTTGGCAACTAAAGTGACTGACTGAAGGACTGGAGAATCTTTCACTGCCAATGTTATGAATCCGAAGGGGGCTTGCTGGATCGTCCTTCTAAGTCAACCTTGAATTTTAGAGAGAGAGAGTCTAAGGCACAGAAATTTAAGGTCATACTACTAGTTGGTGAGGAATAAAGATGAGACCCAGGTTCCTGGTCAGTCCTTTTTTTTTCAATTTTGGGTGCGTTCCTCCTGTTATTAGGTCATGTATTTTACTGGTTATCTATGGAATTCGCTGAAGTAAAAGGTATCTGCTTTTTGGAAACTTTCTGCTTAGTACTTAGTCTCATGTGATACTCATGTTGGTTTTTATCGCTAGCCTTTGATCTGTTGTGTTAAAAATGGTCTTAGGCTTCTTCAGATGTATATGCTGATACATGCTGTGTTTCCACTCAGACTACCTTACCCAAAGGCAAGTACGAGAGACCACACGGAATAGTAGAAAAGGTTTGGGGTTTTAGGGCCTGACACACCTAAAGTAGAATTCTGATTTCCCATTTACCAGTTGTATGATTTTTACCTGTCTTTCAAAGAGTAAAAGTTATTAATTTTTATCGTCTCACCTATCTCTATTTTAATTAGTGTGTGTGTGTGTGTGTGTGTGTGTGTGTGTGTGTGTGTGTCCTGCATAAATCTTTGCATAACCCGAGATCATAACTATTTAAAATGCTTTATTCTAAAAGTTTACTAGTTCTAGCTCTTATGTTTAGGCTTGTTATCCTTTTGTAGTTAATCTTTGTATATGTTTTGAGGTAAGGATTAAAGTTTATATTTTTCTCTACTGATATCCAGTTGTTCCACAGCCATTTGTGGAAAAGCCTATTTTTTTCCTTATTGAATCACCTTGATATCTTTGTTTAAATCGATTGGCCACAAATGTTGGGTTTATGTTTGGACTCTCTAGTCATGCCAATGCCACACTGTTAAGTTTACTGTAGCTTTGTTGTAAGTCTTGAAAGCAGGTTGGACAAATATTCCAACTTGAATCTTGACTTCTTGATTGTTTTAGGGTATTCTAGGTTATCTTCTCTAGTCATCTCCATTTTAAAATTTGTGCATCAATTTCTTCAGCAAAGTCTCAGAATATTGAGATTACATTAAGTCTGTATGTCCATTTTATGGAGAATTGCCACCTTATAGTAGTCTTCTGAACCATGAGGATGGTATAATTCTCACTTCATTTAGGTCTTCCTTAATTTTCTTCTGCAGTGTTTGGAGTTTTCAGTGATTAGTGCTCACACATCTTTTATTAAGTTAAGGAAAAGTATTTTTTAATGCTATTGCAGTAGAGTTAATTTTTTAGTTAAATTTACTGGGATAACATTGGCTAATAACATTATGTAAATTTTAGGTGTATAACTTCATAATGTGACACCTGTAAACATACAGTGATTTAAAGAGTTAATTTTTAAAGTTTACTTTCTAATCTCCCATCCTGAGACATTACTTAAGTCACTTATTTGTTCTAGTAGATTTTTTTGTCTATTCCTTAGGATTTTCTATGTGTACTACCATCTCCTCTATAATA
The DNA here is from genome assembly GCA_004027375.1 of Macroglossus sobrinus. Lineage (NCBI taxonomy): Eukaryota > Metazoa > Chordata > Mammalia > Chiroptera > Pteropodidae > Macroglossus > Macroglossus sobrinus. The sequence continues at coordinate 10,443 of PVKZ01000733.1, forward strand.
TGGTTTATTTTATTCTTTTTAGACTTTATGCTTTTTGTTACTTTTTCTCACCTTATTTAAATGGCTAGGCCTTCCATGGCAAAATTTACGAGAATTTGGAAGAGCAGACTTCCTCGCTCTGTCCCTGATCTTGGCTAAACATTACTGAGCCTTTCACAGCTGAGTACAATGTTAGTTACAAATTTTCATGGATGTTTTATATAAGTTTAGAAACTTGCCTCCTGTTCCTAGTTTTTGAAGTTTTTATCAGAACTTGTAAAGACCACATTTTCTGCATGTATTGAAAATATTATATGGTTTTTCTATTTTATCCTAATCATATGATAAATTACATTAATTGATTTTCAGATGTTAAGCCAACCCGCCATTCTCAGAATAAGTCCTACTTCACCAAAATATGTTATATATTTTATCATATTGTTGGATTTTATTTGTTAAATTTATTTGTTAAATTTATTTGTTAAATTATTAAATCATATAGGATATTTAAGTTTTCTATTTCTTTTTGGGTCAAATTTTATACTTTATTATAAGAAATTAATTAATTTCATCTAGGTAATTAAATGTATTGTTATATTAAGTTGTTTATAAAATTTCATTATTATCCTTTCAGCATATGTAGGATCTGTAGTGATATGCCCTCTTTCAATATTAATATCTTGATGGGTGTCTCTCTATCTTCTTGATTAGTGTAGGTAGATGCTTATTTTATATATGACTGTGATAACTCGTTTTTGGTTCTATTAATTTTTATGTATTATTTTTTTCCTATTTTATTGACTTACTCTTTTATCTTTATTATGTCCTTCCTTACACTTAATTTAGGTTCATTTTCCTTTTTCTAATTTTTTTAAAAATGAGAACTCAGATAATTAGTATTTAGATCTTTATTTCTAACATAGGCATCTACAAGTAGAAATGTCTCTCTAAACACTGCTTTAGCTGCATCCCACAAATTTTGATATCTTGTAATAATTACAAGATATCTTTGATATCTGTAATTTTAAAAACTGGTGTCCTGGGTATTATTGTGTGTGTGTGTGTGTGTGTGTGTGTGTGTATGTACATATGTATATATATACACACATATATAGTGTGTGTGTGTATAGATATGTATATATATACAAATATATATATATATATATACACATATATATGTGTATATATACACATACACACACACACACACACACACACACCTGTTCATATTTTGCCTACAACAAATATTGTATCACTTTTTATACAAAATTAAAAATTTGTCAACCTTATATATTCTCTCCTCCCATGTGGTAGAATACTCTTGTGAGGGAGGCAGAATTATAGCCTCACAGGCATGTGTATTCCCTAGTCTCCAGAGCCCATGTATCTCCTATCATATATGGCATAAGATACCTCACTGTCGTGTTTGACACTGGAGCTTATCTTTGATTATATGGGTGGGCCAAATCTAATCACATGAAATTCTTAAAAGAGGAGAGCCTGTCTCAAATAGGTGGGGAAAATGGAATAGCAGAAGAAAGAGGAAAGACTTACTTTAAAAAGAGTCTTGACCTGCTATTTCTTTGAAGTCAGAAAGAGAAGTTTATGAGACAAAGAATGAGGGTGTCCTCTAAAAGCTAGGAATGACATTTAGCTTTATCATAGGTATGTATGTATGTGAGCAAGGAAGCATGAACTCCCACAGAGGCTCCAGAAAGGAACATAAATTGACCCCTTGATTTTAACCCAGTGAGATATATGTCAGATTTCGGACCTACTGAACTATAAGATAATACATTTTTGTTGTTGAATCCACTAAGTGTTAGTGATATGTTATGGCAGCAATAGAAAAAAAAAATACATACCATAATGTGAATTCCATGTAAATATAGTATAAATTCTATAAAATAATGTTATAATTTTGGCTCTAAACAGCTGAGAAAAAATAAACTTTGGCATTTACCAGGTATCTACCAGTTTTGATCCTCTTTCTTCTATTCTAAGGACCCAAGTTTTCAACTGTAATTATTTTTCTTAAGCCTAAAGATCCTTTTTTAATGATTTTAGCACAGTTTTGTCAACAACAGATTCTATTGCTTTTCTTTTACTCAATTATATTCCTACTTTCCTGTCATTTTTGGAGAATATTTTCACTGGTTAGATAATTCTTTTCGTTAATTTTTTTTCCCCCAGTTTTATTGATATGTAATTGACGTACAGCACTGTTTATCAGGTATACAGTATAGTGATTTGACTTAGATATATTGTGAAATGATTACAATGATAAGTTTAGTTAATGTCCATCGTCCCTTGTACAGCTGTTCCCCCTCTTTATCTGCAGTTTTATTTTTCATGGTTTTAGTTACCCGTGGTCAACCATGGTCTGAAGATATTAAATGGAAAATTCCAGAAATAAACAATTCATAATTTTAAAGTTCTATGCCATTCTGAGTAGTATGATAAAGTCCCCTGCCTCCTGTTTTGTCCCTCCCAGGATGTGAATCATCCTTTTGTCCAGAGTATCTATGCTGTATACGGATCCACCCATTAGCCACTTAGGAGATGTCTTGGTTATCAAATTGGTTACCAGAGATAGAGAGAAACCACATTCACATAACTTTTATTACAGTATGTTGTTATAATTGTTTTATTTTATTATTAGTTCTTGTTGTTCATCTCTTACTGTGCTTAATTTCTGTATTACACTTTATCATAGGCATGTAAGTACAGAACTGCAAAATGAAAACCCTGCTTCTTGGGAGGGAGCTCTGATCTCACGTCAGATTTTTTGCTTTTAACTGAATTGCATTGAGTTTGTTCTAAATATTTATGACCCGGGCCTCAGTAAGCGATGTGGGTAGACAAAAATGGGAGATTTATCTCTTTTTCTTTTTATTCTGGGATTTCACCATTGTTTTCAACAGCCATGTTTCACCTCGATCCTGTTGTCTTACCTAGGCAAGAAAAAATATATATATTTTTTACCAACACCAACTTCACTTCTCTAGACTAAAAATGATTAAGTTGGGGACTTTTTTGTATATCACCCCCCTTCCTTCCTCTGAATGTGTAGTCCTGCCGAAATCTGTCTGATTTTGTTCAACCTTCAGCGCCTTCATTTAGATGCTTTTTGTATTATGTTCATGTCCAGGCTTTGTAGTTCTCTCTGAAGGAGAATAATCTGGTAGGTCCTTAGACCATCATCTCTGCAAGCTGGAGTTAGTCATAGCTTTTTGGCTAACTCATTCATAGTTCATACTGGAGATTTTTGTTAATTTTACAGATTAATATGATAATTTATAGCTCACTTATTCATTAAATACTTGTATACCTCTATTTTGCCTCTATATTGCTAGGCGTGCTATATACATTTATGAACCTTTGACCCTGGTCCCTTCTCTGATGGAGCTTAGAAGCTAGTGGAGAAGGTAGAGATCAAAACCAATTAAGATGACATGTGGTGAGTGTCATAAGAGAAATTACAGGGTGCAATGGAAGTAAATAATAGAATTTCCTCTTATAAACAACTCCAGAGGAGATCAGGGAGAATTTCCTCAAAAAATGAGATTTAAAATGAAACTTGAAGCAAGTGCAGGGGTTGGACTCAGATAAGTAAAATTTAGTCTGCATATTAATTGTTCAAGTGAATGATGGGGTAGAGGGAAGAATTGAAGGAAGAAAATTAGGAAGTAATATAATAATGGTGATGTGCTGGGAAAAGGGATGATTGTGGGAAGGAAGAGAATTAGTATATGTTTGAAAAGCATTTAGGAGATAGAATTGAATAAGATTCATGACCAGTTTAACAAAGAAGGTTAGATAGAGAAGGATGCATCAAGGATAATGTCTAGATTTCTGGCTTAAGCCTCATAATGGATGGTGGTAGCTTTTTTTGAGATATGGCACACTGGAGGAGAAATGTTAAGAAATAAAATAAGATTATTAATTTAGTTTCAAGCTTTTGAATTTTGAGTACTTATATACAAAGTACCTAAAATACTTTATATGCAGTTGGGTGTGCATAAGAAGAATTCTTAGCTAAAAACTTCACTCTTGTGCTGAGTATCAGGGGGAACACTGTTTCCTTGTTGTTCATAAATCTATAAAGAGGGGAGCATTTCCACTCTATAGAAGGAAAATAGAAGAAGGATTCTTCCAACTTGATTTTGAATCCTCAATGACTCCTCACTGATAAGATTGACTTGTCCTATTGGTAAATCTTGCAAAAGGAGCTGAGTAAACTGGGCTCTCTGCCTCAGAGTCCCCTCTTACACAGCTCACACCCACGTTTGGTCACTTCTCTCATTTGAATGTAGGGTAAACTGAATGCAATGAAAAGAACATAGCAATGGTGGGTCTGCTTTCCTGGAACCACAGGAGGTTGATAGTTGAAGGGAATTTCCTCCAGGATTAAATTTTAATCTCCTAGAGTTAGTTTTAAGAGTAATTTGCTAGAGGATGTTATGGATATTATACAACTTATTACAATATCTTTATTTAATGGAGAACATGGTAAAGTGGAGAGAGCACACTATAGGCAAACAGTTCAGGCTCTACCTGTGTGATGATGCAAGATATTTGACTTCTAGGCTTGCCTTGCTCTTCCATAAAACAGGGGCAGTGCTTTCCATGGTATTGCTTAAAAGGTTTTGATATAATTTAGATCTTGAATATCCACGTGTCAGAATTGCTCGTTCGTTGTAGAAATTTCAAGCTCTGTTTTTATACTTGCCTGCTTGGAAAGCCATCCTCACTTTGCAGAATTTCTCAGTGATTATCTCTTTAGAGATAAATCCATCATGATACACTAAGAAGTACATTGCCAGCCTAGAAGACAAGGCTGTTTGGTCACGCTAGGTAACAGTGGCCTGTGGAGGTCACTGGGGGATTGTCACTGTAGGAAGGTGGCATGGTGGGAAGGTTGGGGTTGGGCATCTGGAACTAACTTTGAAGCTGTCCGGCTATTTATTGTCACTGTGACCTTGTGCAAGTTATTTAATCTTTCCGTACCTCAGATTCTTCACCTATAAAACGAGGATAATACTATTACCTCCCTTATTAGGTTGTACGGATTAAATACATTAATATGCGTAAAACAGCTATATTAGTGTTTCACACGTAGTAAGCATTATATAATTGTTAGTCATGATGATCGTAAATGATGATGATGATGAAATGACAAAGAAATTTCTACTGTCTTGTTATAGTTTTTTTTTCTTTCATATTTATTTCAAATGTTCAGTGAGTTTTCTTTTCAATAAATTAGGCCGTGTGACAAGCAAGCGGATTAAAAGAAACCTGGGTGACTTTTTAGAGAAATCCTTGACTCTGCTGGCAGGTAGGATTGAAGAATGAAGGAACTGAGATGTACTGGTGGTGTGGACAGTTCTGTCGTGAGTATTGGGAAAGCACAGCCACAGATGACAGGTTTGGGAATAGGATTGATAGGAGAGCTGGCGTGTTTGTGGCAGCTTTAATATTAGTTGAGAAACCCCACTGGGAGAAGAGATAATGGAGCTTTGTTTGCTGTAGCTCTCATGACTCCAAAGAAGAGAGCTGGGCGATCAGGTAAAAGGCTTAAGGGCTTTCTTCCATCCTGACCAGTTCAGTTTGTTACTCAGCTTTCAGGGTTGGGGGCTTGCGCAATGCTTGGCCTTGAGACCCAGGAGAAAACCAAAGTCGGGTGTGTGGGGGGGATGGAGGTGACTCCTGCACAGCTAATGAGACTCACAGAGGGGCTTCCATAAGTCTTACAGAACCACAAATCCACTCTGTGATTTGAAGGTGAGTCAGAAACCTACATAGGAATTAATGAACCAGGACAGACTTTACAGTGGCAGGCTACATTAGAGGCCAGGGCAGAGACACTAGCAGCGGAATTCTTGGAGAGAATCAAAATTTCATGGTGATTGTTGGTGAAGAGAAACAGAAGCAGAGATTCCTGGATGTGACCTCACCTCATTCAACCACCATCCATAGTTGTGCTAATTGTGAAGGCTTAAGTGGATCCGGGTCTTATTCCGTGGACAGATTATTATGTCAATGTAAATTAGCTTAAAAATCTTATTTTCTCAAATTTTCAAGCCAGTGTGAAAAGTCTCTAGATAGGTGTTCATAATTTTATTAGTGATTTTCTTTCTCTTTTCTTTCCTTTTGTGGGATGAGAGCTAAATTAAATAGCTGGAAGAAAATATTTTTCAAAATCCAAAAATTGGGTTATAGGGCAAAAGACAAATTGAAGGACCATCTCAGGTAGGCACACCTCCATCAGGGCAAATTACTCGAGATACCCTGTAGGGAATGCAGCGCCCTGTCAAGGAGAATAGTAAGCTTCCTTACACCTACTAATTTACTTTCATTCCCCTCAAGCATCATCAGAAGATCACTGATTAAAAGTGGCAGAAGTGTTACCTACAGTGTCGTGGGCAGAATAGGTGGGCGTGGCTTACTTCGCAGTCCTGCATGTGAACCACCAGGTGTGTCTGCTGGTTCAGGTGCGTTCAGCCATCTGTGTGAGTTGGGGTGAAGAGAAGGATATTCAAATCTGGTGATGCCAATAAATAGGGTATGTGGATTGCCCTTGACTCCACTGGCTTTTCTGTAAGTGGGATGGCCAGGTTGTTTTCTGTGAAACACTGGGCAGAAAAACTCAAGCTGTCATATACAAAGAGTAGTGCATATTGAGCCTGGCATGAGCAAGAACACACACTCACAGACTATTTTATAACAGGAGTACTTTTTTCCACGTCCAACTTAAGCATAAATAGAGATTCAGGTGATGCAAATTGTAGCAACAGACACCACAGATAGAAAGATTTTTTTTTTAATATCTGATGCTGGGAAAGTTGATCAAATTTGGGGGCAAAAAACTAAATTATGTTATATACTAAACCAAAAATTAATTTCATGTGAATTAAACAATTTCTACTAGTGAGTGCTTACTCTGCATCATGTGCTTTAAATATATTATTTCATTGACTATTGACAACAACTTTTAGAGATAGGTATCATCTCTACCTAAGAAATGGGATGTCTCAGAAAGAGGTGGCCTGCCAAGGTCAGTGAGTGAGTAAGGGGCACAGGGATGGGATTCCACACACACCCTTCTCAGTGAAGAGCAAACACGGTACACACCACCATGGACTTCCCAGAATGAAGCATAGAATAACTATCAGATAATTATCCACTTGTGATTGGAAAAGATTTTTGTAAGCATGAGGTCACTGATGAAACAACCCAAGAAAAGATCGACAATGTAAAATCAAACAAAATGAAATGTAAAATCTGTAATTCCAAATTTAAAGCAAATTTGGCAAACTGAGAAAAAATATTTGAAACATGCATGACAGACTAAAGGTTGTAAACCTTAACATGTTCGATGCTGTAAAAAATCAACAGTGGAAAGATCTCAGAAAAAAATTTACAAAATCTAAGACAATTTGAAAAAGAAATACAAATGGGTGGTGAGTGTGAAAATATATTCAAACACAATGAGTTACAATTTTTCACCTTTAGATTGACAACATTCTGAGAAAAAATGCTGTGAAATGAGCATTTTCCATACTGCTTGTTGGCTTATGTATTTTCCAAAAAGTGTTTTTGAAAAACAACTTAGATATGGGCATCAAATCATTAAAGAGCTTACATGTTTTGAATTGCTAATTCTACTTCTAGAGATTTTTTTTTCTCTATGGAAATATAATTATGTACAAAATGGGTGTCAGAGAACTAAATTTCGATATAGAATCCATTTTTAGTGCAGAATTCAGTGTTGTGTGTCACTGGCCAAATTATTTAATCATTGTGTTAGTCTTTTCATCTGTAAAATGGCAATGATACTAATACTGATAGACTGTTTCTGTGAAGATAGGATGACATAATACACATTAAAGAGTTAGCCTAGTGCATGACAATTGCATAGATAACTAATATTATTTTTTATTCATAGTGTTGCTATTCTCATCATAGTTTTATTTATAAATAAAAATAGTGGAAGCAAACATTTTGAAAGGCTAATATCATGAGCAAATCTTACTAATATATTCTAAAATGAAAAAGGCATCTATTTGGTTAAAATTTACAGTGTACTCATGGAAGGAAATATACCAAAATGATATCATTGGTAATTATTGGATATTTATTTGTATTTCTTTATTGTTTTCTCAGTTTTCTGATTTTCTTAAATGGAAATGTTCCTTTCTCTTTTTAAAAAAACCCTAAGTGTTTTTAATGAGGGAATAAGGTGACAAATCAGTCATCACTGTAGCATTTGGAGCAAGGCTGAAGAAACAAGGGCCTGTAGTTGAGATGGGGAGTCTCTCTAAGTGTGGGTGAAGTTAACTCTGGGTTTCTATAGGTGGATGCCCACTGTATGATATTTGGATCTCTAATATTATTGATTCAGTCTTAATGAGAGAGAAGACAGAACTTTAGTGCATTTATTTTCCACAAAGGATTGAAGCCAAAGGGGAAGGAAAATGCATCTTTCAAAGTCTCCAAAGAGGTTATCCAGATAGATTCTGAGAGCCAAAGAAATATTTTTAGATTCTTTTGTGTGCTCTACCTTCTCAGTTTTGGGGGCAGTTAAATAGTCAAGACATGACTACTATCTTTAAATTCCTAGAATATACTGGCATGTTGTGACTTGAAGTATCCAGTGAGCAAAAGAAAAGGGGGGGATAACACATACACACACACACACACACACACACACACACACACACACACACACCCCATACTGAGATTTGGATTGAGAGAGATACAAGGAAAGAATTGTTGGTATCAAAATTATGAGCTTGAAAACAGATGCATCTTTTTCCACTAGGCTAAATGCTTCAAGACTTCAAGACGAGTGAAAGGTTCATGCTAGAATTATTTTCGATTACAGGTGTTATGGGAATAACATAGTTTAAAATACATTAATGCGCATTTATTTTTATACTTCCTTGTATGGGGCTGTCTCCTAATTTAGCCGACTGTATCCATTGTCTAGGGAAGGATATGGGCAGGGATGTTAAGGCAGGCACATGAAGAGAAGTTTACTATTCAGTTTGGCTAAATATGAAAGTGTTTGTTGTTGTTGTTGTTGTTGTTGTTGTTGTTGTTTTTGAGTCCACTGTAAGGCAATGTGCTAGGATTCACTGAAAGGGAAATATATTTTTGAATTCCTAAATCCATCCTTTCCATGTCCATAGCTACGCCTAAGAGACCTGAATCCCAGAATTTCCCTCCATTTCTATAGTGTAGGAAGGGGAAAGGATGCAACAGGAGCAGAGAGAACTGAAATGGGGAGAGGAGGAAGCAGATTTCTGTCCTGGGGTAAGAGGTGCACCGAAGGAGGAGACATAGGGTGGGGTGCTTTCCGGGTCCCTTGTATGAAACGAGAATCCTCATTCCTAGGTGTCCAGCACAAGGTGACAGGATGTAATCAAATTTCCAGGCCATTGTCTCCTTTGCATCCAGTGTGGTCCAGAACAGGTAGATGAGCAAGAGCAGAAGGAAAGAAATGTCTACACAGATATCCCTGCAAAAGGGCCCCAAACTTGGTGGCCTACATAGAGTTTGCAAGAGACCTAGGCATTCCCATGTTGAGGTTGGCGTGGGCATTTAGGGAGGTGTCAAGAAGACCAGTGACCAACAGATAGTGTAGGTTTCAGGACGAAGAGGCTACAGAGCACAGGTCCTCAAAGCCAGAGGGACATGTGTGAGGCTGTGGGCTCCAGCAGCACTCTTAGCAGGGTGGCTTTAAAGGCCAGGCAGGATGTAGTTACCTGGGCTGACAGGTGGGCGGGCAGTCAGGGCTCCTCCCAGATGCGTACTTCGGTGGGCCACACTACAAGCCTCTCAGGAATTAAAGACCCCACTCCATGACAGGGAAGACCAGTGAAGCTCCACATTCTAGACTCAGCAGCCTGACACCGAGTCTGTCTCCGTTGCACCAGCGTAAGAAGGATAGAGAGAAGGAAGGGAAAATCCAGGTGAGAAGGGATGAACCAGCTCCTACAGGATTTTAAATTTCAAATCAGCAGATGATCTATCTACTCATTGGATGGGTGGGTCTCAGCCTTGGCTACACAATGAAATCACCTGGTAAACTTTTGAAACACTTTTTGGCCAATCCCTGTCAAATTAGAATCTCAAGAGGTGTGATCCCAGCATTAGTAATTTTAAGAAATCTTCATATGATTAAAAAGTGCAGCTGGATTCTAGAACTGCAGTGATGAGAAAAACTAAACCATAAGATTTTTAAATTGGAAAGTTATCTTTAATTAGCCAGATTAGTTTACTTTAGTTTCCCCCCATTACTGAAAATTTTAGGTGATCCAGAGTAGGATGCAATGTTAAAGAAAAGAAAATTAAAAAAAAGAAAATCTATATTCTAATTAGAGTATGTTCAGCCCTGCTCTACATAATAATAAAAAAAAGCTAATACACACTGGGTGATTACTCTTTCCCAGGCATTATTTTAAGTGTTTTATGCATATTAATTCATTTAATAATCATGACAACCAAGGAAGTAAGTACTATGAGTATTCCTACTTTAGATAAGGAAATGGCCATGGAGATGTTAAGTAACATTTCCAGTTGCTCCCAGTTAGTGTGAGAGCAGGTATTTGCACTGAAACCAGCTGTGTCTGAAGCCCACTGATCCCCCTGCCAGCTGCTGCCCCTCATCACTCAAATAATACGACACCTCTTCCTGGGCTCCGAATTCGTCTAGACCAACATCTATCAAAAACGTGTCACAGTTGTGGATAAAACTCCCACATATCCTGTCCTAATCAGCATCGTCATTTTTGCAAGTGCTTTTCTTTCTTTAAGAGTATCAGATTTTCTTTCTATAAGAATATGACTCCCCAATGTTATCCTGTCGAACTGTCTGTAACAGGAAACCCAGCTCAAATGCTACCACCTTCTTGAAGCATTTTCTAATCTTGCGAAGGGTGGATCTCTTTGCTGTGGTGACTGTCACAGCACTCTGCTCTGACTTTATTGCATTCAGACACAGCCTATATTGTGTAGCTACCTAACGTATTTATCTTAACATTTCTCCACATTCTTCTATTAAGTTCTTCTAGAACACGTTCCTTTTGGCAAGAACTATCTTGTTTATCTTTGTTTCTCTTGAATTATTAACACATTGTTTTGTTCGTATTCAAAACCATACATGTTAATAACATTTCATGAGAATGGTTATGATTCAAGTCTAATAAATATAAGAAAGCGGTTCCCCCTGAAAGCAATAAATATTACAAATGTAGAATAAAAAGAGTTTCAAATGGAATATATTGAGTGACAACCTCTAACTAAAATAGAAAAAGTATGAGGTGAATAAGCAAAGGTATTTCTTTTGACTTTCTTTTCTAGAATAACTTGAGGTATCTTCAGTTATTTAAAAATTGTGTATCTTTCAAAATATCATGCTTAAGACTATTTGTCTTAAACTGCCATATGGGAAAAGACTATTTTAGTTGATGTTTCTTATCCTTCCATATTCTTACGACATGTTCTTTCGAATTTCACAGACAGCATTCTAGAACTTCACTAGACAAACACATATTTAAAAAGATTTAGTGGTAAACAGAGATATTTTGTTTTTCAAAATTTAAAAAATTATAACTTTAACTTAACTGATATTTTAATTGTTACTGGCGTTCATCATTGGGACTTTTGTCTGAAAATTTTGTTTGACTTTTCTTTGGGGCACAAAGATTATTTCTTGTGATTTCTGAATACCTTGTTTCTCAAGTTGGGAGAGCCCATTCTTTTTGATTTTATATTTTTTGGATTATTTGCTGCCTTACAGAAGTAACAAGAAGATACATGCTTTCCTTTCCTTTCTTTTAACTTGTGGTCCTTGAAATTAATGCTAAAAATATATCAGGCTTAAAAATGATGCCTTGGCTTATTTGTGTTTTTGTAGTGAATAAACTGATATTGAACCAATTGGCACCGAATTGGCCAGAAATAACACATTTCAAATTTAATATCTGTATAAACTGACAGGTATTTGGTAAAAAAGATAGGTTAATAGCCTGAAGGTTAACATTTTCCTTATGTCTTGTGGTACAGACAAAGAATGAATTTTAAATTCTGTAAATCTCCGCATCGCTCTAAACATTTTAAATGTTCTAAATTCTTCTTGTACTGTTGACGTGCCTTTCAGAGATAACTCTGCTGAAAGAAGTTGAGAAATATTTGCCAACTCTCTGAGGAGAGCAAGGGCTGATTGGTATATTATGAATTCCAGTTCAACTACTTTATGATAAGGGATTTTCTTTATTCATAAATGAGTGTTGCTGGTTGAAGGTAGAGTTCAATTGTTTACATACTAAGTTGCGGCAATTATGATGAAACAAAACTCATTCTGGAACTCTGTTGTAGCTATGGCAACCAGAATTAAATGAATTCTATTAGAAATACAAAACGCCACTCCAGCAGGATAGAGTAAATATTATCTCATTGATTTATGAAGGTTCCAAATGATGAAAAGTGGTTAATATATTTCTGTCATGAAACACATTTGTTAGGGTTTCTTTTTATTGATAGAGCCATTGTCTATTTAAATAATGTCAACCAGATAGCATTAATTTTTACATCTTTTTCCAATCACTTTTGCCTTCATTACAAAAAGCTATTGGCCTTTCTATATTATCTCCTATATTTTATTTAGAAATAACAAAGGGGTTGCTTGACTCAAAGACCATTTCTGATCGTATTTGGCTAAAATATGACTTGACCAGAGATTGTTATTATAAATGGGATATATTTGTTTCAAGAGAGAATTAGTTGATTTTGATATTTTATTTCCCTTGCATTTGAAGAAAAAATATACAACTCTTTTGGCTTCAGGTAGCCAGTGCTTGCCGTGGGATTTGTTGGGAAAGGAAAATTAAACTTTTGGTCATTTGTTCTGTAAGTAGACTAATTTAAAATTCGATTCAAGTCATAATGTAATACTAAAATGGAACAGCATCATATAGCAAGATTAGAGTTTTTGTGTCCCAGGGGATTTAGTGTACATGTGTCAGTGGGCACTCTGCATGCAAAATGCCAGCACGTACTGTACCCACTTCTGCCTTTTCCCTAAAATCTACTCAACATTTTGCGTCTTGATTAAAATGAAAAGGTCACTCTGGCTTTTTTTTCCCCCTTGCAATATACAGCACTCATAAGAATGGAGCATCTGAAAACCAAGGGCACAGGACACAGATGAGGCAATGGTTCCTGAGACCTTCAGAACTTTAGGTTTTGTCATGTGTACTTTCCCACAGTTATTTCTAGTAATTTTATATCTCAGAGAAAATGCTGTTATGGTGCCTTAGAAAATGTGTTTTCTCAACTGAAAGTGTTCAGTCATAGAAACAAAGCAGAATATTATGAGAGGGATTAAAACCTTGAAGATGTTTAACTAATTTCCTACTCTTGTCTTCTGTGAACTGCTAAAAATATCGAATTGTAAGGTTGAACTTTGAGGTGTGTTATGTACCTTAATAGCTGGGGTTTATTTAGCTTGTCTTTATTTAATCTGTCTTATTTATGACTAGTTTTTCCTGTTGTTATAGATACTGAAATTCTTGAAATAAACTAGCCAATCCATGTACTTGCCTAAGAAAGTAAGTAACAGAAGAACCGCAGACTTGCCTTGTTCTGGTCCCAATGCAGCACTTCTGTAAAGTTCCCTCGTCTTACCAGGGCCTCCGTCGCCTGTGTCACAGTGGTCTTCTAAATGCCGTTGTGATCTGCCTGCAGCTCTAGGGATCATGGCAATCCAAAGTTTTATAGGCATTTTATTATATTTCACAGCGTTCCCATGTCAGGTTGACATTCTGCTTCAAAGCACAACATATGGGAATTGGAGGGGATTTTAGAGATCACCTAGTCTAAGCTGTTCATTTTGCAGATAAGAAATTGAGGCTCAGGAGGTGAAGTGAATGGCCCAAGGTCACACAGCTCATTAACAGCACAGCTGGAGTAAGACCTATGGACTTCTAACTCCTAATCTAGAGCTTTTTCCGTTAAACCTCACAACTTCGTGTTTTCTCTTAGGTTCAGAGGAAGGCACTTCTGGGTCTTCCCTTAGCATATGAGTCCACAGACAGAAAGTGGGATTACCCATTCCCAACCAAGTGCTCTGTCTATTATTGGCCATTGCATCTCTCTTCCGCTCTAAAGAGAGAGAGAGAAAAAAGTCTGAACATTCGCCTTTTATATTCATTATCTACTCCATGCCTGTTAGTTCCTCTCATTTTTTGGGGGAAAGCTTTTACTGATTAACTTAGTCTCTGCAATATAAAGTGGTGAAATGCATTATCCTGGGTAAATGTGATGTTATTAATGTGTTTTATTCTAGTTATGGGCCATTATTTCTGATAGATATAATCGTCCCAGCACTGAGACCTAGCAGGTGGTCTCACTAGAAGTTATAACAGTTTTCTTAATGGTCTGGTAAGAATGTCATTTGCAGGGCAGCAAGGGCAGAGAGAAATTGGTCCCACAGCTAGCTTGCTTCTGTACTCATTCTCAAGCTTGAGCAAGCAAAAGTAAATACATATTTTCTTACTGATCAGTAGGGTATTTTTCCCTGCCTGTTCATTTTTAGTAAGAGTGATGAGGACCCATGTATATTTACTTCTTATTTACAGCCTCCCCCTCCTCCAACACTACTACTAACAACCCTGCAATGCTTTGCTCTTCTAATTCTTAGAGGAAACAGGGCTTACTGCCTACTGAGAGGACCCAACATCCCTTCAGGCAATGAGATTTGACTTAGTCTAGTCGGTCGGATAAAAGTGAGACCACTGGGGAGCAGAAGTCATGAGATAATTTTTTTCATTAGCGGTAGCTCATTCTTCAGATAACGTACAATATAGGTATGATGTGATAGGCTTCGCGTATACAGAGGTGTGTATGCCAGAAATTATTACATGATTAAAAAGATGGTGTATATGATGTCCTACGCTTCTCCTTGCACAGAGCATACTCGCAGTTGAATAACTTAATTATAATTATAAGCATTAAGACCTGATGAAATAAACCGTCTTCATTGGGAAAGGTGTTTTGTGAACGTTCAGAGTATTCCAGGTCCAGTTAAGGTGTGCTCCCGTACGTGCATGCGTGCCAGCGTCGTGCTTGAGAGCGAGGGGGAGAAAGTGTCAGCTATTACTGTAAGGCCACGCCTTTGTTATTTAATCAATACACTTGCTGTAAAGTGCCAGGTTAGTAAGTTGGGTACTTCACTGATTCCTCATTGTTAACGATTGTATTTCGTCACTTCTAAGATGAATGTGTTTTCTCTCCCCCTTCCCCCACATTTTACTGTAAAATCGAGAGTATCTTCTAGCAGATGGTGCATGGGGGCGGTTTTGCCATGGCTGTCATCTCCTGTGCCTGCTGGAACTTAATGGCATGATGGGAAAAGTGCAGCCAGCCCCCTGACATCATAGCTAACACCTCATTTAAGGACTGATTGAGACAGGCATATAAGGTTGTTAGTCTGAAGCCCTTCCAAGAAAGCACCAATATGGTATCTTGAAAAATTAGTACCAGTACCTTGGAAGAAAATCCTGGAGACAGCAGCAAAGAACTCTTTTAAGAATAGAACATAAAATGTTCTTGTTTGAGTAAAAAAGCAGTTTAGAAGAGTCCATTTCTTCACACAAGTTTTGCAAATACCTAAACCAATTTGTTTCATTTACACTTTCCTTTTTAATGTATGAACAAGAATGCTACACAAAAAGGAAAAAAAAAACTGTGTCTAAAGTTTTAAAAGGCTTCAGTAAATTTAAAATAAAAATCCTAAATTCAGGAAAATATAGTTTAATTGACAATATTGTTTTTCTTTGTAAATTATAGTGCTTCTTACATCAATGGCACTCTAGGTTCAATAAACTATGGCATTTAGTCATCATATCATAGAACTAAGAATAAAGCCAAAGGATTTAGAGAACTAGTCTAGGTTCTCCAGGTCATATTCGAGAAAGTGAAGCCCAAAGAAATGAAATGAATTGCCCATGATGACACAGCTCTCTGCTAAATGTGGGTGACAAGCCAAGTTTTAGAGGTCAGCACCAATGACTGTTGTAAACTAGGCCTATTTAGTTTTAATTATATTCTATTATTTTGTCCACACAGTAGAATTACTTCTTTCTTCCAAGTATATCAGAATGCTGTGTTATCTAACAAAGTAAAGTGATAAAATATTTCTTGTATTTGGGAACCTCCCAGAAGGCATACAACAATGGCTCTTCTAACAATATATTATAAGTTCTTTGTGGGATGGTGGCGATTCCTTAATATTTTAGGAACTGTTATTTCTGGAGAAAAAAAAGGGTAATGGTTCTTTAACATCTAGAGAATTCTAGATAAACAACAAAGGCCATAATCAGTGCCCCTGAGAATAAATGTTGCAGTTTAACCGCTTTTCCACACCACTATCTAGTATTTATTAGTATTATTATAGACATTCCCATGGTTTTTAAACTTAGCAGTTACATCAGAATTTCTTGTGCATTATCTCTTTTTAGTAGTTATTATTTTTTTAAAATTTAAATGATGCACTAAGTAAGTATGGATAGTTTTGAAATCAAGAGACATAAAGGACTTATATTGTAAAATAGTAATCTCTTTTCCTTTACTTTGAACTCCTCCAGTTGTACTCCCTAGAGACAAACACTGAATTCTTCCAGCCATTTTCTTGGCATTTTTAAATGAAATCTATCAAGCGACAGAGTAAGACATGACTTGTTTCTTGTACAATCACATGTTCCTTATTGAGGTATTGTTGACCTACAATAAACTAGAAATTTTAAATGTTCAATTCCAAAAGTTTTGGCAGATGCACTGATGCGTAAAACGATCACCACAATCAAGGTAGAGTTTATATCATTACTATCCCCCATTTCTTTGTGCCCCCTGGTAACCCTGTCCTGCTGCTACTTCCTGTAACTCTCCCTGCCTGCCCCCAGGCAGTCTCTGACTTTCTATCATTATAAATTAGTTGGCATTTTCTAGAATTTCACATAAATGGAATCATACAGTATGTACCTTCTTTTTTTTTTTCTGGTCTTTTTCACAGAACTTTAATATTTTGAGACTCATTCATATTTTTGTATGTTATCAATGTATTCCTTCTTATTGCTGATTAGTATTTCATTGTATGGATACATTGTAGCTTGTTGATTTATTTACCTGTCGATGGATATTTGGGTTGTTTTCTAGTTTTGGGCCATTGCAAAGAAAACCATTAACCTTTACGTGTAGGTCTTTCTATGGAAATAAACTACCATTTTTATTGTGTAAATATCTAAGGGTGGAATGATTTGGTCATATAGTAGTAATATGTTTAATTTTTTTTAAAGAAACTGCCAAATTGCTTTTCAAAGTGGTTGTGCTATTTTACATTCTCACCTCCAGAATCTGAGTGTGAGCATTCCAGTGATTCTTCAACCTCACCCACACTAGAAGTGCTCAATCTTATTTTAACCTTAGATATTCTAATAAGTGTATAGATGTATTTAATTGTGATTTTAATTTTTACCTAATTACTAATGAGAGAAACGAGTCAACAACAGGATAAGATGAGTGTGATGCTCGCTTTGGGCACAAAATTTGAGGGAGTGCCAAGAAAATAATCAAGATAAATATTTTAGTGCATTGAAACTACTACAAAATACCCACAATAAACTGAATATCAAAATTTTAAGTAAAGACAGTATACTATTACTGATTTTTTTATTTGCTACAGTTTCCAATATAGTTTGCCATGGTACTGATGTTAGAAATTTTTTTCATGTACTTATTTACTATCTGTATATTCTCCTTATGAAGTATATATTCCAATCTTTTGCTCTTTTTTCTTTTAGATTGTTTGTTTTTTAAATTGAGTTTGAGAATACTAGTTCCTCATTATATATGTGTTTGCAAATATTTTCTCCCAGTCTGTGGTTTATGTTTTTCTTAACAATGCTTTTCAAAGAGAGGAATTTCTTAATTTAATGAAATTAAATGATGAACTTTATCATTTAAAAAATATTATGGATTATGCTTTTGATGTTAAAAAAAAATTTGCCTAACCAAAAGTCTCAAAGATTTCCTGCTATCTTTTTTACTGGAAATTTTATAGCTTTAAGTTTTACAATTAGGTATATGATCCATTTGGAGGGTTAATTTTTATACATATCAAAGATTTTTTTTATATGGCTATCCAGTTTCTTCAGTACTGTTTGTTGAAAAACTATCCTTTCTTCATTAAATTATCTTTGAAAATCTGTTTTCTTTCACAGAATTTTGTTAATTATTTTTCAAAGATGTTTTGGCTATCTTAAGTCATTTGTCATTCTGTATTAATTTTAGAATCAACTTGTCAATTCCTACACAAAAGGCTGATAAATTTGGATTTAGGTTGCACTGAATCTATAAAGATCAACTAGGACAAATGACATCTTAATATAATGAATCATATGATCCATGAATATAGTTTATATCTGTTTATATTGGCATTTTTAAATTTCTCTAAGGAATGGTTTGTAGTTTTCAGCATATAGGTTTTTACATCTTTTGTCATATTTACCCTATAAAGTTAATACTGTTTAATGCTACTGTGAATGGGTTTTTAAATAATATCAATTTCTGATTGTTGCTATTATATGTGTAATTGATTCTTGTATATAGATCCTGTATCCTTGTAATCTTGCTAACCTTATTTATAGTTCTTTTTTGATAGAGTCCATATAATTTTTTCCATTGATGGCTATGTTGTCTTCAAATAAAGAACACTTAACTTCTTCCTTTCCAATATGTATGTTTCTTATTTCTTTTAATTGCTCCATTGTACTGGCTGGAACCTTCAGTATAATGTTGAATAGATCTGGTGAGAGTGAACATCTTTGTCTTATTAATCTTCTAAGATGAAAATTATTTATGCTTTCAGTATGAAGCATGCAGGTAGCTGCAGGTTTGGGGGAGATTCCTTCTGTTTCTGTCTGTTTCTAGTTTCTAAAAGTTTTTAATTGAAAATGCGTATTAGATTTTGTCTTTTTTTGTATTCATTGACATCATATACTTGTTCATTTTTTGTTTATTAATATAGTCAGTTACATTGATTGCTTTTAGAATATTCAATCATTCTTCCATTTCTGGGATAAACTCCACTTGGTTCTGATGTATTATCTTTCTATATATTTTTGGATTTGATTTCCTAAAATTTTAAAATAGTTTTTGCATCTATATTCATAGAAGTTAATGGATCCATATATTTCTTTTAATGTCTTTGTCCAATTTTGGTACTAGAATAGCCTAGCCTCAGAGAATGAATTGAGAATTGTTTCTTCTCTTTTTCCTAGAAGTTTATATAAAATTGATATATTTCTTATGTTAGTTAGAATTCACCAGGGAGGCCATATGGGTGCAGAGTTTTCTTTGTGGGGAGCTTTTTAACTTCAAATTCAATCTTCAAATATTGGGCTATTCAGGTTATCTATTTCTTATTTAGTGAGCTTTGGTAATTTATGTCTTTCAAGCATTTTTTACCTTTCATATACGATGTTAAAATTATTAGCACATATTTGTTCACAATATTTCATTATTTTTCTTGAATGCCTTTGGAATATATATGTGTGTGTGTGTGTGTGTGTGTGTGTATCATTGCCACTTCTCTTCATTTTTCACACTGATAATCTATGTCTTCTCTTATTTCTGATAGGTCTGTTTAGGCATATATCAATTTTATGGTTCTCTTCAAATAACACCTTTTGCTTTTTTCTCTTTACTTTTTTTCCTGTTTTCCATTTTATTGATTTCTGCTGTGATCTTTAATATTTGTTCTCTTCTTTCTTTAGTTTTAATTTGCTCTTTATTTGAGTTTTTAAGGTGAAAAGTAAGGTCATTTATTTGAGGCTTTCTATTGTAATATAAGTATTCAATGATATTAATTGTTATTATTTCTATTTAAATACTACTTTGGCTGCATCCTCCAATTTTGATATGTTGTGTTTTCATGGGAATTCACTTCAAAATACTTTATAATTTCATTTTATTTTTTACCCATTTGTTATTTAGAAATATATTATTTAGTTTCTGAACATTTAAAGATTGTCCATATATTGGTTTATTATTTATTTCTGATTTGATTATATTGTCATTAAAGAACATATTTGGTTTATACACTTATCAAATTACTTAAACTTCTTTTATGGCCCAGAGGGCAGGCTAGCTTGGTAAATGTTACATGTGTATTAAAGGGATGTATATTCTGGAGTTATTAGGTCAAGTTGATTGATAATGTTTTTCAAGCATTTTTTACACTTAATGATTTTCTGTCTACTTTTTCTCTCGATTGTTTAAAGAGAAGTGTTGAAATCTCTGATCATAATTTAGGAATCCAGACTGTTTCTTATGGATCTGTTATTTCCACATAACAATTTCTTATTCTAGGCCTGGGAAGGAGAATTTAGGAAACTCAGGCTGCCCTTAAAACTCTTGGACCAGAAATGGCATGTATGGTTAGTAATCACTGGCCAGAAGTAATTATATGGTCCCCAAAATAGGAGAGCTGGGAAATACGGAGGTGAGAGGTGCACGTGGTATATTTGGTAAGGAATAAATGAATTTTTCTACAATAAATTTTATCCAAAGTTAGAGATAAAAATACTCCCAGATTTGTTATGGTTTAATATATAGAAATAACTTTTTTAGACTTCTTTCATATCATAAGTTTTCAGATTTGTCCCATGCTACACAATGCACATCTTGGACCTAATAAGTGACTTGTCTATCACTTTTTAAATGTAACTGAAAGTCTAATTTCATGAAACTGTTGAGATGGAGCAGGGTTGCGGGAGCCAGCTGGCTAAAATCAAACAGTTCCTGAGAGGGGGAGTGAGGATTAAGAAAAGAGAGAGAGAGACAGAGAGAGAGAGTGGGGAGGGTGAACAGTGAATACTGAGCCCAGAGTTTATTTAGCACAGCATATATATGCCCTTGGAGAAGCAACACCCACACATATGCAAATGATCGCTGACCTTTAAGTAAGTTCTCACAAAGCATTTTTGTTCCTGTTTTTGTCTCTTATTCCTTGGGGCAAGGAATGTCTCTTATTCCCTGGGGCAAGAAACATTCAAATTAAGCCAAACTTCCTCCTTCAGTAAGCAAGCCCACCTGCTCTGCAAACTTGTAGCTTGCAGGCAACTCCAACCCTGTCTGCAGGGCATTCATCAAGAATGGCTCCCAACACAGGGTCATCCCTGACTTAGGAAATAATACAGTAATGGACAATGTTGTGTCATTATGTGCCAGGTTGCTAATTGTAATATGTAAATAATTTAATCTTTATAGAAACCCAATTTTTTTTAATCTCAGTTTTTAAAATGATGACACTGAAATGTAGTGATGCAAGTAATTAAATACATGGACAAATAGGTAAAAAAATTTGGCAGAGCTGTTTTTGGATCCTCATGCCAAGTCCAACTGATATCGAAGCCCATTCTGTAGGTTTTCTATGTTACTACTAAAATGAATTTGTTCTTTTCATCAATTTCAGGCAAATGGAGTCAGAGAGAAAAACGTAGAACCAGATTAAAAAGATGAGTGACAGTTGTATTTCACTTAAATTGCTAAAAGAATATATTAAGAGACAACCAAGATATCCTTAAGAAGCATTAGTCATGTGATCTATTATTATAAACATAATAAGCTATCTTCAATTCCTCAAAGATCTATTGTGAAGAAAAAGATTATACTGGTTATATGTGGCCCAGTATAAGGCCAAGTATAATCAGTTTCTATAGCATCATGATTGAAAGACACATACATGTTAGGGCATATATATGTATTTATGTATACATGCACACTTTATATAGAGTATATGTTATATATTCACATTTATGTATATAGGCATATATACATTTGTGCATGCATGTGTGTGTGTTTCATGCCCAGAAGAAACTTGTGATTCTTAATCCCCAAATTGCTTTGTAGGAAAAAGGATGTTTCCCTGAGCAATCAGCACCTTAAATAATTCAGAGCTGATTTTTTTCTAAGGTCTAGAGGAGAATGTTTTGCCAAGAGGAACTGAAACCCCATCTTCCCATTCACAGTTGCAGAATGCCTTACCTGTGACATATGGTTGCTATGTTTATGCTGTGAAGGTTGAAGACCCATAACTCGAAAGCTTCAGGTGTGAAGCTTTCTAAGGAGCTACTAAAATCCTTCATATAAGTGATAGAAACATAATGATCTCTCTTCAAAGATGAGACTGAATTTATTTTTATTTTACTGCAACAGTAGTGAGTAAAGAGAGTGAAATAATACAAGACACAAATTAACTTAGCCAACATGAATGGATAAATAAATTAGCAGGGATGAATCAAGTACTTCTCTAAATTGAACTGGAATCCTTTTTCATTGTTTGGTAAAGTTTTGCTTAACTTGGTTTCATTTTTTAAACAATCACCTCTCAAGCGTCTGTGTACTTGAAACGCTTAAATATAGTAAGATAGCTTTTATAGCATTGCAGACATGTCAGAACAAGGAAGTGTGAGAAATGACAGGAAAAATGATCTGCCTTCTTGTACATTTTAGTTTCAATTTCTAAACTTTCTATCACATATATCTTTTTGAAGTATCTAATATCCTTTTTTCCTTCGGAGTTGACATTTTTCTCTTCTTCATAGCCTGTTCAGACGTTTCCCTCCTCCCATTTCTGTTCTATTCAATTAACACTTGAGCAAAGCCATGTATGGCACTCTGCAGCTTTTATATCCACGAATAGAATGAAAATCTGTGTCTGCTCTTTCAAGCTCTAAGAGTTTGATTACACTTGATTTTAGAGCCTGACAATCAGCTTTCAGCAATTCTGTTATCTAAAGGTAACTCCAAACAAATATCAGTTGCAAAATAGAACCAACCATATGTACTATCTAGATTACAAGGCAATTAAAAATGGTCTCAGGAATATCTTTTTTAAGAGAGTACCAAAAATATTTCATTAATGGGATATTCATGATCTTTTAAAAAATTATTTGCTGTGATATATACATGAGATACTATAAGATTTATGTTGTATTTATATTAATTGTGTCTCCAGTTTCTGTCTCTGTGTCCATCTCATCTCTGTTTCTGTCTCTGGCCTTAGAAAATGTGTTCATACGTAGTGCCCTTGGATGTGAATTTAAACTAATTCAATGAGTGCAGTCATATTACAATCAAGGGTAAGAATTTGTCTGATTCTACAACCTACGTAATACTGACATTTTCAAAGGGCTGAAGTTCAGATCCAAACTAATGAAGCTGTAAAGAAAGATGCATACATTTGTAACCACAGGGTATGTTTTATGTTGTTGAATTATGCTGATTTAATTCAGTTAGAATCATGGTCATATTTTCAATAATATCTGTCTGCTTTTCTCTCATTAGTAAATAGGATGAGAGAGAATTGCTAAAGTGAATGTGTTTTTGTGCTGTCATCATGTTTCAAAGAATAAATAATTTCCAGATTCTAAGAACTGAAAACCCTTTTTAAAGAGTAAAGCTTTAGGTTGGCAAACAGAGGTAGAAAATAATGATACAGCTTATGGGACTGAATTGATGATGAATAGCAGTCATGCATGTTTGTATTTTAGTCTGTAATTTTGTAGATTGTATAGCTATTGATGGTATTTTGGGAAGATGTGTTTAACTGGATGCTTGCTTCTCATTAAGAAATACCACAGTACATACCCTTTGCTCATGGACCTACCTGTGTGAATTCACTTGCCAATGCACTATGCAAGTTACTGTTAGGTATGCTACTCTTTGGGCTTGCCTGCTCCCTCTGTAGCCCCACCAGCAGGCCCTACAGTTATTGCAATGTTCCTTACCCCTACCTAGCATTCCCAGCATACACACGGAAGGTCATCCCACTGCTTCTTCACCCTTCCTGCCCATGCTTGAAGTTTGATCCATTTTCTGCTCTTACATTCAATGCCTTGACTCTTCCAAGCACAGAGTCCTCTGTTCATTTAGGCAGCAACACTGCACACTGTCCAGACTCGTGGGCGGAACCGAGAGCCAACATTTATAGGTGAGCACTGTGGTACAGCGACCCGCTGGACGCAACACTGACCTCCGAAGAAAGTAAAAATTCTGTGGTAGTTTTTTTTTTTTTTTTAATTTGGGTAAACAGAAAACAATGTGACGTACCTCAGAACTCCTCTAAAGGGAATATAGGCAATAAGAACTGAAGCTCCTACTGATCCCTGAGAATGGAACAAAATAATGAGAGCTATCTCTCAAAAGGATCTCAAGTAGATCCAGGCTGGGAATACCCCAGGGGTCCTCACACAAATTTATGGTGCCCATGTTATCAGATCAGAATTAAGGAGCTTCTGATAAATCACCTTGAAATATTCATTTATAACTGGGAGAAAACTTGGACAGAGAAATATAAGATGTGGGCAGGAAATCTTTTGAGAAAGATTCATACAGATGGGGTTTCCTGGGGGAGATATTCTTTTAGGTTCTGAAGAATGACCATGCATCTGTCTAGTTTGTTAAAATATGCACCCAGAATTTTTTTTAAAAATGCTGTTGGGAATCCTGTTTTTCTCCTCAGTTATTTTGCTGGCCTGACAGCTTTGATTATTAGAGGAGACCCGGAGTGCCAAAAGGAAGTGAAGGACAATGTTGTTTGCTAGCTTGCCTCTGTGAAGTGCCAGCCCGATGCTAGTTCTATCTAGATCCTTTCATTATCACAGTCTTCGTAAGAACCTTACAAGTGGACTGTTATTCTCACTGTGTGAATGAGCTTCAGAAGAAGCGAGGATGTTTCTGGAGTTCCTCATCTCCATCACAGACGTGAGATCAGGGTGACAGTGCAGTCCAAGAGCGTGTTTTGTCACAGCACGTGTGGTAAGTATAGTGGTCCAATCTCTCTAAACGTTTTTTGTTTGTTTGTTTGTTTTGACCTACAGGCTTATGCAGCAGGTAGACCTGACTTTGCAATTAAAACCTTGCAAATTATGACTTAAAAAATTTAATTTCTTCTGCCGAGCAATAATTTTGAATTTGAAAGGAAGAATACTCTAAAAGAATAAGAAAGTAGCATCCTAATTTGCTGTTTATAAATAAGCTACATATCATCACAGAGCGATGAGGACATCGCACTCTGATTTGTGGGTTCCAAATGATGTCTATTTCCGCTTGACCGTATCTTACCTATTTTATCTTTTCTTTATCTGTTCCCACTAAACAAAGTGGAGGTGCTTGTACAGATCCTGGGCTCCGAAAGCTGGCTGTTGGCGGGGGTCTGCTCTGTGATTTTCCCCACCTCCGTGAGCACACGGGCCTCGTGCCCAGCCTGGAGCTACTCAGCATCAGCTCCGTGAGCTTTTCCTCTTGACTTCACATAAGACGCCAGATGCGAGCTGCTTGAGTTAAAGTGGGTTGGAAGTAGAGGAAGGCAGAACTAGTATCTTAGCCAAATCACATCCTTTCCTCAAATCTTTGAATTTATGCTGTCTGTTTTATGTTTCTGGAATTGGTCCATTTCTTTCTATTCAAATAATTATTGAGCGTGCCTCACTGCGGAGGGGCGGTAGGTTCGGCTTTACTTTCCTTCTGCTAGTCTCGGAGAAAAGAAATCCTCCCTTTTAGCCCCTTTGATATTCTTTCTGACTTTTTTGTGGCTTTAAGAATAGAATAACT
Organism: Macroglossus sobrinus; assembly: GCA_004027375.1. Classification (NCBI taxonomy): domain Eukaryota; kingdom Metazoa; phylum Chordata; class Mammalia; order Chiroptera; family Pteropodidae; genus Macroglossus; species Macroglossus sobrinus. The sequence goes on from PVKZ01000733.1 coordinate 36,102, forward strand.
AAGCCCAGGGAGCTTTACCTCCTGCTCCTGCCTGTGCAGAAGCTTGTTACACGTGTCTCTGAGATGCGTGCAAATGGTATAGAGTTGATTGATCTCACCCTGAGCATTATCTGGGTAGTGTTTGGTTTCTGGGATTTGTTTATTTTGGGAAAGAATAATGGTGCACACAAGTACACTAGACCCTGTGGGAGGGCAGCTGCTGTCCTTCCCCGCTCTGCAAGCTTGCAGAGGCTCCTGCGAAGTGCGTGCCCTGCCTGAGGGGTGGCTCAGGTGCGTGGACACACAGGGATGGAGGGATTTGGCTGTGCTCTCCCGAGAAACATGCATTTTGTCTTCTCTGCTGGCCCGATTGGGAGACGCTTCACCTGTCCTTTCTACGTGCTTCTGCAGGAGGCTCTCGGATATTACTTACTATCTTCTTACTCTGGAGCAGAGGCCCAGGGGATCATTAGGAAGGAAAAGTTTCAGTGATTGTATTTCAGGAGATCAGAACGTCTTCCAATTCTTGGGTCTTTAGTAAGTCTTCCCGCTCTGGACTAGATGTGTGCGTCTCCCGAGATTCCAGTGTTGAACCCTGACACCTAACATGATGGTGCTTGGATGTGGGGCCTTCAGAAGGTGATTAGGTCACGTGGGCAGAGCCCTCATGGATGGGGTTAGTGCCCCCTTCGTGAGAAAGGCTTGTAAGAGAGCCCTTGTCCCTTTCACCTTGGGAGGACAGCCCTCTAGGAAGTGGGCCCTTAGCACGCATGGAATCTGCCTGAATCTGATAGCACCTTGATCTTCAACTTCTCAGCCTCCAGAACTGCAAGAAATAAATGTTTGTTGTTTTAGCTAGCCGGCGTATGGTAGTTTCTGTTATAGCAGCCCCAGTAAATCAAGGCAGTTCCCTACTTGGGAAGCCTAAAGTTTTGTTATATCAGTAACTATCCTAAGCCACTAAGGAATCATGATTTAACCCACTTGCTGGGTGAAGCATGAAGATTTATGACACACACTAACCATTATAATTTTAAAAAATCATTTTGAATTTGAAAGGCATTTTTTAAATTCAAAGAAATCTCATAAACATTGTCTTATTTTTGTATATGCGCATTTATACAAACAATAAGTATGAACATATACACACACAGCAGTGGCTTCCCAGGGGGACACAGCATACTTATAAGAAAAGTCTCTGAGGATGCTTAGAAATTTGTGTGGTTTTTCAAGAAGTCGGCTGGGTTAACTTGTAGAATCTACCTCAAATGCTGAATCTTCCCCTAGGTAAACACATATAACTCCCATTTTCTGCTATTTTAGTGTAACCAAAGGTAAGAATTTGGGGGAAGAATTTTACTCAGAGGAAGTTAAAGGTGATGATGAAGAAAATAATCCAGCTCCTAGAGAACTGGGAATGAGTTGTGGAGGGCAGAACTTGGCTCTGATTCTATGGATAAGGAATAAAATGCAGTCTGTGCTTGTTTTCCTCCTTGGCAAGACAATAGGACAGAAAATAACTTTTGGACTAAAGCAGAATCTTAATAAGTCACAAGAACAATAAATTGGAATTAGAGTTTAATTATTGTTTTTTTTTTTCTCTGCATGATTCGCTCTTTGCCTTCTTTGTAAACTTCCTAGCACTTAGTTTTGATTCTTCTTTTATCCTTCATCTGCTGATGTTATTTACATACAGAATTGTGATGTGTTTACCATATTATTAAAATAGAACTGGATTTTAATTAAATATCAATTCAGGAACACAGCTTCAAGCTACTTGCCAACACTGATGGTGATCAATAGAGGATGTTGAACAAAGAAGACAAATAGATTTTCCAAACAGTCCAATATTTTTCATTTCTCTCTCCTTCCTTCTCCCATTTCCCTGCTTTTCTATTTCCCTCTAGACTAGTACACTCACTCTCCTTCTCTGTTCCTCCAGCAGCCTAATTTTTCATACACTGCATATATTTAATTTTCCGTGTGCTTTGTCTCATTCTATAAGTGTGCATTTAAACACTGGCAACCGGAGATGTTAACTGCCAGATCATCACGTTTGCTAATTCACAAATCTGTTTCCAGTTGCCAGCTTCCTTGGATTGGGCATCTTTGAAACAGTTTCTATTATGTGCTTGTTGCAGAATCGTTAACGTGTTAGTTGCTTGATTGTGTATTTATTTTACAACAATTAATTCACCCTGAGCTTTTATTTGGAAAAACCGTTGCCTGAAAGAAGCAAACAGTTCTAAGTATTCTAGAATATTATAGCTAATTATGCCTTTATTTTTGTAATTGTACACCATTCCCTTCCAAGTTAAGCATTTTGGTTGATTTAACTCTTGCAGAAATTAAAGCCGTTTGTAAGAAATGTTGTTCAGAACAATTCAGGATTGTGATTTTGAAAGGGCTGTACTGAAATGGACATATGCTGCATGAAATGAGGTATTTGCCTGTACACTAGAATATAATAGGGTCATAATAGATTTATTCATGTGCACTAATTTACTGCTTTTACTTATGTGTTCATGTATTTTTGCCAAATTATCTGAATATGAATATATCACATATTGGCAATCATCCACCATCCCATCAAGCTGTGATTATAAGTTCACTTACAGCCTGAATGTATAAATGCCCAAATTTATTGAAATAGTAACCCACATCGTGTACACAACGATGAAGAAATTTCTATATTCCTATCTCCCCTCCACATTTCCACACACACGTATATGTTTGTACGTGATAATTATGCAGGTAAAATGGTCCTGAATTTTTAATATTCTTCTCATTAAAAACATGTGTCCTTTAAAATTTCTTATACTTATTCACTTTTACCTTTTTCTGACTGAACTTTCTTTTTTTATTCTGTTCTTTCTCTTTCGCTAGTGTAGGAGGAGTCCTGTTTATGAGTGCCTCTATACCAGTGCTTTCTAGAACAAATTGCTGACTGCTTCTGTGTACTGCTGCTTAGGTTTGTTCTCTTGACTTTTGGGCATATGTTCCCTTTCTTCAAGGAACTCACCGTTTTATACATCCCTTACCTTCAGCTGAACACGAGGCCCGTGTTAATCACTTTCCTCTCCTACGAGATGAGCACTTGATTATTGCATTCATGATTTCTCTTCATCACTGGCCTGTGTCTGAGGCTGACATTTTGCTCCACAACTGTGCTGACATCCTGGGACTGATTCTTCTCTATCGTCTATTGTCTTCCTTTTCCCTTGGGAAAGGTCCTGGGAAACATACTGTTATAACATTTTTGTGGACTTTGCAGGGAGGTTGCTCTGTGCGCAGGGAGTAGGGCTGTATGCGTTGGAGCTGATGGGTAGAAATGATTCGTGACTTTCTCGATAAATAAACCTGTGGCTTGCCTCCTGATGGTCAATATAGCTCTGGTACATTTTGATGGTTTGTGGAATGAATGAAATTATGGATGAAACATAGATGTGTGATTCTGAATGATATAGCTGAGATATAAAATAAGTGTTTTACTAATAACCCAATGATTATATTTAGCAAGGAAAAATGGTGGGATAAAAAGTAAAAATTGAGGAGTCATATGAACAAGAAACATTCTTATGGAGGAAAACAAAACCTGAGAGAGTAGAAGACTAGGAAGAAAAGGCATACTAACTGACTGAGGATAGTAAAAAAAAATGAATTTTAAAAATAAGTCCTAGAAGATAACATTGAAAGTCCCGAAGAGATTTTTCATGCTACTGTAGCCTTTGAAATCACAACTAAATCATATGTAATATTTAAAGATCAATGAATAGTGCAAGCCTGCCAGCGGAGGACTTGAGTGGAAGAGGGAATGGTGGAGGGGAAGTAGAATAGAGCCCGCAGACAATATTAGTGAAACAAACGCCCGAACAAAATGAATGGGCACAGTGCTACCTGGAGGGGTGTTGGGGTGGGGGAGGGTCACTCCAGCACTTCCGCTGCTGTTCTTTACCTTTCTCTGCTGGCCCCAGCATCTGACCTTCTGAAATCCTGAGCTTTCTCTATCCAGCCATGCTGGCTAGTTGTCAAATGGGTGCCCAGTTATGCTTTCTTCACCCAGTTCTGGGGGTACCAAGGAGGCGATGGACGTGAGGGACTCACATTCTCCTAGAGGAATATTTCACAACCCTTCTGTTGAAGGATTCTGTTGAACAAAAATTAAACTTTAGTTAAATAACATATCACCTCCTTTTAAGTTTTTTGAAAGGGAATAAGAATGACCATTGAGAATGGTAAAATGCTCCTGAAATGCTTAGGGGAAATGCTCATACTTCACTCATTCACATCGAAATTTTTGTACCTTTCAGTGTTCATTTGGTGCATTTACTGTTAAGTTAATGGCCCACTGTAGCCATTTGGGGGTAGAAAATTTCATGAACAGAACACAACTTGTTTCAACACTACTGGTATAGTGGCATTGTTTTTTTCCAAAAATAGAGATGTCTGTTGGTGACAATGAATAACCTTAAAAATGAGTCACTGGTAGGTTAATACCGCCACTTAGAGATGAGCAGAAATAGCTTTAAGTGGGTATGATCCCTCTACACGCACTCACCTCATAAACATTACACACGCATGCACACTCATCCACACACATCCATCATCTATCCACACATCCGCATTTCTGGGTATATAAATAGTCATATTGCTTTCTTCTAAACAGAAAAGATAAACTGTCTAGGTAAGTGATGACTTTTATTGGCTGCCATTTAAGAGGCTTATATTAGGTAAGGAAGTGTTTTGTCAGGTGGTTGATTGAGCCATTTAACTTGGCTGCGTAGGAAATTAATTTTGTTCTCTCTTTTTTTTTTCCAGAAGAAATAACTGTTTCCTACATGAGATACTTTGCCTCCCACCTCTTTTCTACCATTCTTAGATTTAAGTGTAATTTATTACTGGACAGACCATCAGTCATTATTTGTGGACACTAGGAAACACGTAAATCACAAAATTATGAACCTCTAAAAGTCATTCATTAACTCCAGGTAATTAGATAGTCAGACCTTCCACAAATAATTATTTCCAAAATATTTGTGGAGGGTATATCTTTATTCTATCTGCTCAACTTAACTTTCAGACTGTATGGCAAGGAGAGTTGATATGAACAGTTAAGTTGTGGCCGTATAATAAAAATAAAAATATTTTCAGACTTGAACTATTTTTTAGGCTTGAAGTATTTTGTCCTCAAGCAGACTAATTGTCTTACTTATTTTAAAGCAAAATCAAGTAAAAGGTTGGTGCATTAACATTCTAGATTTATATTGTGGATAAATTGACATGTCGGAGCTTTCTGAGATTGGGGCTATCCTTTTTACTAGTGAAATAATTCAAAGTAAAATAAATGGTTGGGTATTTCTGAGAAAATCTTGTTATAAGCAACTCAGGATCATTGAGATTGAGAATATTTGTCTGTAAATAAACATTTATGCATCACATATGGATGAAATCATACATTCGTGAGTTGGCTTGCCTTATTCAGGGATTATTCCTGGTTCAAAACAATGTCCTTACAAGTCTGACTTGCTACTTGGAGTGCTTACCAGCAGAGTCACTTTTGTTGTTAAAACTCCAAATATGTGACCCAGGAAAATTTTGGATTCATTAATCCACTGTGTTCTCATAAAGACACTGCACCAAAGGATGAAAAGGCCACACAAGTGCCAGAGAAAGACTGTCATCAGGCCGTGTGCTGGTAACATACTATTTCATTCATTTTTCACCTTTTTGGGTTGTTATTATTTCCATTTTGCAGATGAAGAAAATGTGAGATTAAATAATTGACTTAAGATCCCACAATCATCAGATCTTTCTTTATATCTCCCTGTAATGAGTGCTATGTTTTGCATGAATGTGGCTAAAAAGAAAGCTTTGTTCTAACACCTTATATTAATACCTTATGGAAAAAGCTCACCCAGCTGAGAGTGAGGCATTTGGCTCAAGCAGCAGGTATTATATGGAGCTGACCCCTGTGCATGCCAGAGAACTCGCTCTTCCTGATGTTCCCATTTCAGGATGTAAGGGAGGTGGAGGCAGAGAGTGAAAGGTGACTGGGAAAAAAGAGTCAAATACGTTTGCCTGAAAACAGCCAGGTGTTCGTGGGAGGTTAATGGAGAACCCAAGTTCACGTAGTGTGGTACGAAGGATGGTGGGAGCTCAGATTCTTCAGGACAGTGCGCTGCTCTTGCTTTGCTTCTGGAGAAGGAGTGTTTCCAGAAACAAATGGGGTTCACAGAGAGAATCTGTGCAGTAACAGTTTTCATGGCCAAGGCTGTGGCAATTTTTTGATAAGTTGTGTTCAAAAGGAATTTGGGTTTTTCAAGAGTGAAGGCTGAGGGGCGGACTTAATCACTGTCTTTAAGTATAAGAGGGATTGCTACAGTATCTGGAAGATGGCGGCCAGCTGTTTTCTGTCTCCAAAGAGGAAAACAAGAGAAAATGAATTTTTGCAAAATAGCGAGGACTTAGACTGGAGATAAGAAAGAACGTGATTATTGCATGTTTTCTTAACCACAGGGATGGTGACATGCTGAAAGAGGTAACGTGTGTTTTTGCAGGGGTGGATTGTGGATTTTCTAAACTGAAGCTTAGGGTGAATGTCATCTAGTCTGTTCCTTCTCCTGTGGGCCATCGATACACAGTAGTGAGAACACAGTTGATAGGGACACTTCTGAGATGGCTTTGACACTTCACTACTTGTGTGGTTCCTTTCAGAGCCCCTTTAATATTTAAAAGTCTTTTTTTAAAAAAAAATGATTCCAGGTAAAAATTAGTTTTTCCAAACCTGATCATGACATTGATAACAGGATTTGATATTTACCCTTTTTCTCTCCAAGACTCAATTTTGGGCATTCATAATGACAGAAGAATGCCTTAAGAGTCTCAGATGATGAGTAAACTCCATGGTATGTCTGTCCTGTTGCCTGGTCATCAGTGATGCAGGGATAATATAGAGATAGACAGTTCTTTTTGCAAGTTGGAACTCACAGCTGTAACTCTTCTACCTAGAGAGGAGAAGATTCTGGAAGGCGTTTGGTGATTTTGTAGGGGTGTGTGTGTGTGTGTGTGTGTGTGTGTGTGTGTGTTTTCTTAATCTCTAACTGATGAACTGTAAAGTGATGCAGAATGACCTTGGGTGACTCTACATAGGTAAAGTGTAACTCTGCACTCTGGCTGAAGTAATTATCATAGGTCTTTTAGGGGACGGAAAGATTTTGAAACTGTTGAAATAAAGCATAGAATCATTTGTTATCTTAAACTTACATTTTCTCCGCACATTTTTGATGCTTTTCTTTTTTCGTGGTTTAATAAAGTTTAACGATATGTAAATACATCTTTCACAAAGATAATTTAATAAATATGCATATATTTATATTTTACATAGCATAATCATAAGTAAAATCTTTTCTAAAGATCACCTTTGGTCAAAAGATGGATAGTGGCTTAAATTATGAATGGTTGGGATTTAATTCTTACAGAGTGGGATTTGTGGCTTATGTAGCAGCTTTACTTACACTGTACTTAAAAAAAAAATAAGGTATCATAGTTTATCACTATCGTTTATAGCTATTCTTGTATTCTTATGTCCATGAAGAAGAGCAGCAATACCTTCTTATAAATATAGTGGTATTTTTTTTTCCTTAAGGAAACTTTCACTTTACTTGATACTATAAAATGGTTGTCCATGCACTTTATGATGGCAGTATGAGTTGTTTACCTGTCTGCTAATAACAATTAGATTTCTTGTTAATGACCAGTTGGTAACTGAGTGCTGCTAGCTCGTCATTAAAACTCGAGAGATCAGAGGATACAATTTCTCAGGCTTGTGGCACCTTGCCCTCGAGGTTGTAAGAAGAGCTCCAGGTCAATATATATTTTGTTTCTTTTCAGTTTGCGGCTATAGTATGAGGGTAGTCAGAGCTTCGTTAAAATAAGTCCTTTTCTCCTCAATTTCTGGTAAACATTTCTTCCCCCTCATGTCACACCTCTTAAAGAGGAAATTGAGGCAATAAAAGGAGACAGACCTCTTGTTTTCATCTCTGTGTCCAGTGGCAGACTAGAGAAGGTGGATTGAGGGGATCCCTTCCTAGATGACTGGAACACCACTGGCTGACCCCTTCTCCCTGTTCACAAAAGTGGTTTTTAAGGATTTGTGCCCTGGCTCCCAAATACCGGAATTTAACCCACTGTGTTATTATGCCAAGTCCACACACACTTTGGCACGTATAACAGTACACTTACTGTTATATTTCCTAAATATTTTAAAATATATATGTATGATCAAACACAAATGCATATACATATACATAGATGAATATCCTTCATAGAGACTTCAAATTCCTGAGGACATTGGGTTATATTTTCAGAAACTGATAAAATTTCTCATTCTGATCCAGTCAATAAAGCGGTGAGTTTTCCTGAGCCTTCTCAGGGGCTGATTGCTAGGCAGAATCCATTCTTTAAAACTTTTTTGCCCTTTAACTTTATTAAATGCCTGACATTTAACAGTATTAGCTGATGGCAGAGGATGAGGCCTGCTCCCTGTGCTGTATCCTGGAACGTGATGCAAGACATAAAATTCTGGACGGAAATGTTGCCATTAGTTTGGAAGTTGCCTGTTTGATCTGAGTTATTTTGGGGAGGAAAATGACTCACAGAAGCTAAGCGTTCCTACAGATTGTGATACTGTAGGAGGCTGGCATGGCTCTTCATTAATCTTATTTCAATTAGAAATCTTCACAGCCTGCAATTAGAATATTGCCGCTGTGATGAATCCATACTGTACATGTGTCAGAGACTGTTTTCTAATGAAGAAAGACAGGCTGCTTGGAGTTTTAAAGACAAATTTCTATTTTGGGTAATTCAATAAATGCTTATGCTTTGCCTACTCTCTCCTTGCCTTTAGGATCGTCCCTCAAAGCTAGTGAAAAGTGTTTGATTAATCCTAAGCACATCAAATATAACTCTCGCACATCTGGAACGTGTCCTGATTGTGACAGAACACCACCACTATAAATTTAGATGAGGGATCTACAACCTTTTCTTAAAGGGCCAGATAGTAAGTATTTAGACTTGCGAGCCATTTGGTCTCTGTTGCAATTACTCATGTCTGGCAGCAGTGTAGCTTAAAGGTAGCCATAGATGGTGTGTAAACAACTGGGCATGTCTGTGTCTCAATAAATCTTTATTTACAAAAATAAGTAGCTGGCCTGTGAGACACAGTATTTTGAGCTCCACTATTTTTACATTTACTGTGTAGCTTGGCGATCTGGATAAAATATCACTTTCACATGTTCTACCTAAATTATGCTCTTTTGTCAAATTTATTCTTATAATACTGCTTTTAATATTGCTATTTTCTGGGTTGTTTTTGAGGGTTATGCATGAATTTGTATCTTAATACATATATATTCTTTTATCTCTTTCACACTGATGCAGTAAACCAAAGTGGACAAATCATCATTCTCATTACTCTTTCATCATTCCCATCACTACAGAATGACTTTTCTGAGGGATTAAAAATGTTAGTATATAATAACACAAAGATTGCTTTCACTTTCAAATTTTCAAGTTGGCAGGTATTGACGGTGCCAGCCACCCTGGCAGGCTTGGTAAATAAAAATACACGTGCGTTAGTTCTTAAATAGAAACAGAAACGGACTGTCCTGGGAGCGCAGGCCACAGACCCCCATGTTTCAGAGTTGGACTTGGAACGTTCAAGGAGACTCGTCTTGCAGTTGATAAACAGTAAACAGTATAAAGCTGGTGTAAGCAAGTGTCGACATCAAAGTGTGGGTTGTGTAGCAGTTTGAAAAGGTTATGGAGATGCCAACTTGACACGTGCAGGGGCCCTGTTCTATCAGGAATCGAGCTCAGAAAACCCCACCAAGTTTCAAAGACGCCTTCCTTAAAAAGTAGACTGTTCCGTCTCTCTCTCATTACTGGCAAGATCCTGCTAAATGGCTTCCTAAATTTGACATGCATTCATTAAGTGAAAGACACCATGATAAGTGCTGTGGGTTGCCAGTGAGATGACAGATTCCCAAACTCAAGGAATTTGTGGATTAGGAGGAAAGTAAGTGTACACAATTCATTTAAAATGAGGCAGAACATGAGTGCAATGAGAGGGGGATAAAATGTCTTTGAGATTCAGAGGATGAGGGCATAACAATCATCCTTTTGTCATTCCAGTAGAGTTAGACTGTAGGGTGATTCTTACTCCCTCTTTCCCTCCCTTCCTCCATCCCTACACAGTGCAGAGACTTCTCTAGTCTCATTAATCACCTGTGAGGCGCCAGGCATGGTATTATATGCTGCAATGAAAGAGGACTAGAACAGCAGTTCATAGGGGCAGACGGGTATTTGAAGTAAGGAGGACAAAGGAGAAAAAGTTTAGGACAGACTACAGAGGTCAAGAAAGATTTGCCAGAGGAAGCATTTAACTCAAGGGTTGCAGATCATACAGAGAGAATGTTAAGAGAAGGATCATCTGGAAAAAAAGCAGCTGCAAATTAATCCTACCCTTACCCAAATGCAACCACAGAATATTTGACACCATGGTGTAGTAAAACAAACCATGGAGGAGATGGCTAAGGAGTGTTGGAGAACATCAATTTCAGAATGAGGTAGATCCACAGACTTATCCTGACTTTATTACTTAGTTGATATATCCCACCAGCCAGTCTTGACCTCTTCGTGTCAGTTTATTTGTAAAGAGGTCTTCTAAGGACACTGTCATTAGGCTGTTTTTAGGTGCAAGTAACTACACAGTGGCTTCAAGATAGATAGCATGATGGCTGCAACCATCCTAGGCATTGTATCCAGGTATGACAATGTCAGGAGGAAGAGAGATGATAATTGAGAGAATTTTAGAAAATTTTTTCTGGAAAAATATTCTTTGATTGGAGATTCTATTTCTTAAGTTATACATCTACACACAAATATAATTTCCATTAATAAGTAAGTATAGTTGCATACCTGCATTTAAAAGAGATGCTATTTTTTTCTTTCCCGCCCCCTTCTCCCTACCCAATATATCCCTGTATCAACAACCTAACCTTTCTGTTGATCTGTCTTCTATTGTTTCATAGCTTTCTTTCATTTTACCAGGTGAATGATAACTAGGTTTGATAGAGGAAACTTGAGTTGTGATTTTTTTTCTTAATTTGTATCTGCTGTTCCACATTTTTTCTAGGTTCCAGTATTGTAGGGGAGCCATTTTGATATTTTTGTGTCCTCTCTTACAGTTTTTTGACTTATATACTTTCATTTTTTTCTCATTTGTTTTCTCTGTTTGCCTCTAGTTTATTTGTAAGGCATGCACTCTCTTTTTAATCTATTTATTATTACCTCAGGTGAAAAAAATTTCTGAACTTGTGTCTCTTTAATTATAAATGGTAAAATCGCTATTTTGTGTACTCAGTGTAAGATGAGAAATCCTTACAGTTTCTTTTTTTTCTCTCATTTTTTGTGGCTGGCCACTTAATTTTTTTTATAGGTAAATTGGTTTAGTTTTTCCATTTTTATGGTTATTGGCATTTTATTTTTTAAAACCCTAGAATTCAAAAGTTTTGCCAAGAGATCTAGAAAGGGTATTCTATCTTTCGAATATTTATTCGTGTGTGTGTCTGTCTTTGAGTTTGTGAATATATGCATTCTTTGAAGGGTCGGTGGTATAGAGATGCAGGGTTTTTTTGTAGACATCCTCAGCTTGCTTCGCCCCTTTTTAAAACTTCAGCAGAAGAAATCTCCCACGCCTGTGACTGTGTACACAGTACCCTACATTCCAGTGGTACCCATTTTTTTGTTCGAAGACTCAGTGTGTATTAGCCTAATAATTTTGTTAAATAATTTTTTGGGGTCTTTTAAGTACTCTTCTGTCCTAAGTTATTCTTAATCCATAATACTTCAGTAAAAAGAACTTTAGTTGTGAGAGAAGGTTCTCGAAAGCCTGTAACACCAGTTTCCATATTATTCACGTTTCCTTCTCGATGGCCAGAACGTTGTATTCAGCTGGAAATCATTCCATGTGAGTATTAAAACTCAAGTTCATTCTTAGCTGAGTGCTTTAGTGTCACTGGATTTGATGACCACAACACGTTACGTGAAGTGGGATATGTTTCCCCTCTCTTTTAATAGGGGAACAGGATTTTCTTGAGAGGTTAGATGACTAACCCAAAGTCGTACATCAATTAAACAAGGTGCTCCATTTAAAAGTCAGCTTTGCTGAGAGTCGCTGCCTGGGGTTCATGCTGCATTTTATTGTAGCTCTTAAATATGTATGACACAGTTCTCAGCCTGTCATGCTGTTTTGCTTGTCCAGAGTCTTCATTCATCTCAATCGCTTGCATACCTGGTGTCCTATCATTCCGTCTCTAATTTCCAGTATAAACTTATAAGTAAAAAATTCCATATGCATATTAAACAGACTGCATGATTATATTTGAATAAGTATTCTAACTAGTAGAATCAAACTTTTTTCTTTTCATGTTGGGGGTCTGTGGTTATATTGAGCAATATTTAATCTTTTGAATACTGGATCAGTGGTTTGCTATTTGCTTTGAATAGTTGCTCCCACACATTGTACTGTGAATACTTTCTCATTATTTAATTGTGACTAATGTCATCAAGGGAATAATTGACTTATATTTTTAGAATTTTAATTGGCAGATGATATTCTCACACATTATAAAGCTATTTTCTGTTATAAACCAATAAATTTAGTGCGAATTGTCACAAATGAATTTACTCTAAAGCATCTTTCTAATCTTATATAAACTCAAAACTCCACACCCCTTGGATATGATGTGTAGATAGCCAAAATTCCTGTAACCATGAACATTTTTTCCCATGTTCTTAGCTATTAGTTGTATATTTAAGAAATGTCAAGCAAAAAATTCCGTGAGTTATAAACAGGAAGCCCATAAGACATCTACCGTATACATCATAAGGAAAGATGTCCTATCAGGCCATAGAATCCAGTTGTAGATTGTAGTGATTGAATTTCAGAGAAGACAAGACATTAATAGAAAAGTAATCAACAGCTCTCAGATCCTGTATTTTATAACCAGGTTATAAAATGTGGTAGATGTTTACTAAGTAATATTATGCCGTTGTTAGAAGCAGTGAATTGAATGTATATGTAGCACCATGCTCAGTTCTTAAAATGTAAATTTCAAGAAGAGTAAGAATTAGAACTATATCCATACCATTTAGGGAAATTAAAAATGCATTTATACACACTTAAACACACATGTAGTGGGCAAAGAAAATTTACATATTCAAGGTCATATATTGTCCACATTTGAATGAGTTTCTGTAGGGAGGAGAGAAATAGAATGGAAGTCAAGAATAAAGGGAAAAAACTATAATAATATTACTAATAATAGTGATAATTATTAAGGATTTTGTGTTGACCAAGGAGTAGCGGCTGTGAGTTACGAAGAGGTCTTCATCGTACACTGAAATTATATACCAACGCTGCCCTCTGGGAACATGCTGAACTGAGTCTAGATAAAATTTTCTCATTCTCACATTTTCTTATAATTTTAAAGGAGTTTAAATATTTATGCTATGATGACTCACATAAAATCTTGAGGAGTCTCTTTTTCCTTCTTGACAGCTTCTTCGTGGAAATCTGTCCTCCCCACCATCAGCGAGTAGGAAGGAGGCTTGTGGTTTTAGCAGCATGGAAGGCTGATTTAACACTGGCCTCCTCCTAGTAGAAATAAAAATCAAAATGCATATTAACAACATCAAATATATCAAACATTTAAATATGTAAACACTGAGCTCAAAGAGAAAACGAGCCCCATCTGCCCACTCCAGAGATTAAAACCAAAGCAGTGAGCATCCTAGCTGATGTCACAGCAGACTGGGGCCCAGCACCCTTGGTTACAGGAGCCAAGCCCAGGGGCTGTATTTCCAACATCCATGTGGAAACAGGAGGTTATAGCTGTGGCTTAAATTAAGACTCTTACAAAAAACTAGACCCTGGCAGTTCTGCCTGCTCGCTGAAATTCTGTGTACCCCACCTGGAGCTCTGGAGGTGGTGTGAGGTCTCCCATGAGTAACCAAAGCCACAAGTTATCCCATGTTTGGATTATGGGGCCAGATTTATACTTTGGCATGAGGTGGGAATCCCTAAGTCAGGAAATTAATTATAAAAATTAGTCTCCTGCTGATAAAGCCTATGGAGCACTCTGTCAGCAGCAAATGCATCACCACTCTGTAGGGACTTTTCTGCAATTCAGGCTGTACAGAGCTCCCAGAGTTAAAACAATCCCTAGAAAAAAATTATAGACCATAGGAGGAAGACATTCACTGTGGAGAGACAGAAGTTACCTACTAAGAACTTGGGTTAAAAATCGGAGAGATATTATAAAATACATATGTTTAATATGACTTTAGGGATAAAGAAGGAATTATAAATCAAAAGAACAGAATACAGTGAGACTTAAAAGGAAGACAGGACTAAAAGGGAAGGAAGTTTCAGAGCCCTCATATATTAAAATATTTTATGCTCTTCCTCACATTTTGTCGTGTCCTGCTATGTATGTTTGTATTAGAACTATATAATTAATATAGTTTACTATAATATAATAATTATATAAATTATAATAATATACTATATATATATATATATAGTCTCATATGGGGTCGAGACCATCTTAACAAATGCCATCAAAACCAAACCCATAGTCGCAGAAAATTTTCAATTTCATCCAGTGATTGCCAGTTAATAAACAACCATTTAAAAAACTTTTCATAATGAAAGTTGTTATTTGCAGTTACGAAAAGTTTCTTAGAAAAGTCAATCTTTTTAAAGATCCAGAGTTCTACATCTATTTCCCTTGAGTAAATAAATTTCACAAAAAGTACTGTTTAATCAGAGGCTGTGTATTTATATTCTTTAATACTGCAGTTCAGTAGACTTACCTCATTGCAAATTTGAAGTATATGATGTTTTAGGTATTTTAAGATAAACATTGTAATGGCCAAGTACAAAAACTAATACCGCTGAACTACAAACACTGACTTTAATGGTCTTTTAGTGAATGTTCTTGTATTTTATTTCATATTCAAGTCATTCATTGTAAATTCAGTGCTGTGATTACTGCTTATCTCAGTTGGATTTCAACACTGGCCTTTCCAGTTGCTTACTAAATGCTCAATCCCTTTCTTGCATGCAGTAGATTTCTCAGGCCGTATACAATTCCAGTCAGCGTTCCTCAGGGCACTCTGCATGTTATCAGTCTTCTTTCCCAGAGTCAGAAATGCTTGCATTGTTTCTCTTCATAAGCAGCATGCTCTCTTGAGCATTTCAAATCAAATAAGTTGCTAACTAGATTTAAGATGCGCCCTAGCTTCTATCTGATTTATCATACTTGCCTGATTTTTTAGAAAAGGTTCTGGAAAAACAATTAAAAAAAATAAATTAAAGCAGAAACAAAAATAAAAACAAACAAAAAACTTCTCTCCATAAAGACGAGCCAAGGAAACTCTTAAAAATAAACCAACCCATAAAAAAAAAAAAATGATGTGACTTGAGGACTGAACTTTAACTCTTTTCTATAATTAAATTGCCATCATCCCAATCGATATCAATGTAATTAAAAATCTCTCATGGTCGATATTCTAGCCTTTCCGTGGTTATTCAATGGTAGTCTTAAGAAAAGGTATTCCCTTCATTTTCTCTACAGGTTATTTTTACATAAATCATGCCATTTCCAAGATTGTGTAGATTCTAGTTTTTGAGAGAGAAAAAGAGAGAGTGAGAGTGAGAGAGGCAGGCAGGAAAGAAGAGAGAAGGAGAGGGATAGGGAGAAGAGAGAAGAGAGAAGAGGAGAGCGAGAGAGAGAGATTGATTTTTGATGTTGCAGTTAACAGATGGGATTTGACCACTAATTACAGCTCTCGGGTACTTGCTAGATTTTTCTGAGTAAACACAAAAAAGAAGACTGGTTTAGTCTGTATTGAAAGCATTTCATGCATCACATTTGTAATACGCTCAAGGATTTATAAACGCCCAACAATGTGCTACGTTTTCAGTGGCCTAAACATTAGATTAGTTATTTTTGGTTCTGTCTGTATTTTAAGCTTGAAGCACTAATATGGAACATAAACCATGCTGCTTAATAGTTGTTGGGACTGAAAAAGGTATGCCGCCTTACAGGACCCAGGATCTGGTCACAGTATGGTAGTCCAGAGCCTCGTTTGGTTCTTGCTTTGTGCCCAGAGATGGCCAGGCTCAAAGGAAATGATTCTGGTGTTTAAACGGATGGAAATTTGGTGTATTCATTAGTTTACAGTAAAGTTTCAAATGAAAACAGAACTTCCAGACAGAAAGGGATGTGTGGGTCTGTGAGTTGATAAACACTTTCCTGGGGTGAAATCTTTTATAGAAAGTCATTATTATCAAAAGGCTCTTTGATTAGCCTGCTACCAAGAAAGTTATGTCAATCAATTGTCACACCTGTTGAGTGGTCCGACCAGACGAGTGTCTGCTACTCAGGGTTTCCTAGACACATGTCTCTCAACAACCACAAATTCTTCCTGGTGTGCTTGATTAAATTTGGGTTTTCCCGAAGCCCCCTAAAGTTTGCATTTGCTGTCCCTTGTTAGTGCTAAACCCCCTGGACAGATGGCATATCTCATCCATTAGGGGTACAATTTTACTAGTTTAATTTCAGATATAAAATCTGCCTTGAAATTCTGTGGCCATCTCTCTCTAAACCTCTATGTACTAAAATATTATGAATTAACTTTTCATGAATAAATATATTCCATGCTTCCCTGAAGTGGTAGTTTCTTGAGGGTAAAAGTAGAATGTATCATACTTTGTAATTCTCTTCAGTTGTCACACCCTAACTTTGTTGTTAAGACAGACTCTGCACACAGAAAAAGGGACAGGTATTTCCGGAGTAGTTGTTAGAAACTGGTGCATTACCTCATTCATATGTAAGTACAATTAATGTTATATATAATATTTCATGATATGATTATCCTCACTGTGTAAATAATGAGATTAAAGCTGAGATAAATTAAATTGTTCAACTTTGTAGCTATTGTATTGGCAGAGCCTGAATTTAAGTCTCTGACTCTTTGACCTTGAATTTTGTGTGTGTGTGTGTGTGTAGGGTTGAGATAGATAAATTATTTTAAGTTGCCTTCTAATAAATATACCATGTTGCCTGATATAATAAGTGAACAATAAATGTTTGCTTATTTTATGATCAAAAAGTCATATTTATCACTGAATCATTTTCTTACAGTTTGTACATATTTGCTGTTTATTGAGATTGGGAAATGGGGTAGATTTTAATTGTTTCAATCATTTAATTCTTGGCAGTCTGAGCACATAGTAACTGCTCAATAAGTATTTCACATGGGGAGAACTGAAGGGAATTAGAGGGGAATTTTGACTTTATAGCTAAACTTATGAGGTATAAATAGCTGGAGGTGGGTTCAATCCTTCTCTTTTCTGTTTATTCAGTGTGCAAACAAGATAAAGTCATATTTAATATAAAATCTTTGCAGCATGAAAAGGATCTAGAGAAAGTATTTGCAATTTAAAATGATCCATCGCAAACAGATTAGAAAAATAGGGAACACTTTTTTGTTAAAACACACACATGTGCGCGTGCACACACACACACACACACACACACGCACAAAGCAACTCTTCAGTGGAATGAAACTTTGGCCTTATAAAGTGAGTGAGAGTATGTAGATACTTGTATAACTTTGAGCAATTTCTAATCAGGCAACTCAGAAAGAATACTTGGCCTTGAAACAAACCCATTTCACCTGAGACATTGTCCTACAGCCTGCAGCACTGCTAATCAGGCTAGAGAGAGGAAGAAGGAGAGAGAGGGGGAGGGGGAGGGGGAGGGAAAGGGGAAGGGGAGGGAAAGGGGAGGGGGAGAAAGGAGAGAGGCAAAGTGCAGGTTCTTTGGTTGTGCAGCCACCACATTCTTAGGAATTGGAGAGAAGTCTTTGGAAAGCATAGCGGACACTCCACGGCCAGCCTTCCTGCTTTCCCCTGACCACTCTATTTGAAATGTCTAGTGTAGATACAAGTGAGTGGTCCCAGGAGAAACTAAGTGATGGCTGGAAATTAAACAGAGATCTGCTGGTTCACCGTTTTACACTGCATTTCTTAGGCCAGAGAGCACCATCACTCCTCCAGAGCCTCACCTCCTGAATTTCAGTAGACATTTGAAATGCTCTTTGGATAATGCACAATTCTTTATCTAATGAAAATATTGATAAAATCCATTTACGTAGTTTTGTTCTCATGTGCAATTTTATTTTTACTAAAGTTTATTTCCATAATTTGTGGCTATTATAAAGGTTATTTTTTTGCATGTGACAAATTGTCATATTTATTATCAGTGTACAATGTCCTCTTTCACTTTGGTATTCCTAAGAAAATTGTTCTCAAAATATTGTGGTTTAGTTCTCTCATTCTTATTTTCTGTTCATTTTCCTAAAGGACTATTAAAGATGATCCTTTAAAAATATTCTGAGTTATATAAAGAACTGATGAAGAAAGCTGATCAAAATTCTTACTATTCTTTTGATTTGTCTAATTATATAATATTCATTATGCATATAATACAGAATTCCACTCATTTCCCCTCCTCTTCAGTGCTATTAAGTTAATCTTACCTGGTACCAGGAAGGTCAACACATTAGTATTCTTAATCCAGTGAACTGGGAACTTATAGATTTTCAATTGGGGAAGGAGCTAATATTTATTGAATAACTACTAAGCAGAGACTAGCACATGATGCACTTCACATGACATCACTTTGTTAAACAGACCCAGTTCTGCGAGACAAGTACTAGTGTTTCCACTTAGCAGACAAGGGCAAGGAACTTGAGACATGTTAGGCAACTCGTCGGATGGAGAGCCTGACTCCAATGCCAATGCACCCACCGTTATCCGTTCACTGTTTCTGGAAAGAATTGTGTATGTGATTTAAAAACAAATTACAAAAATGATCATAGCATATATTTTCTAGACACAAATACTCTGCTTTTGTCTTCCTGTTCCATGAATTTGCAACATTTTGATGTATAATATGAACCTGTGACTCTTCCTGATTATATTCAACACCCACCATTACTATTAAATTGTCATTTCAATGATCTCTCTTAAATATATTTGCATCCTATTAAGTTTACCTTTTCCTCCTTCAGGTAGCCATCTCCTTATGCACTTTTACTTCTAATGGGCACTTTCTTACAAGTCTCTAAGAAAAGCTTGGACTAATGGTTTTTAAGTGTTTGTATTCCATAGTTCAATATTCACTATGCCTCAGAGGATGATCCTGATGGTACTCTTATTTTTTACAGAACATGCGTGAGAATGGGTAGAGTGAGAATAATATAAAGTTGTTTTGCTTTTTTTACAGGTGGTCTAAATTCAGCTTAGATCACACTGTCCTCAGATAAGAATTGCTGTCGATGTCAGTCTGTAAGCATGAGCCTCAGCAGGCATCTCTAGTGGCCTTAGTGGGTGAATCCCAAGGAGAAGGAATGGTAGCAACACCATGACCCACCAACTGGCCTCAGCAAGACAGCTGCCGTTTATCAGGCACTCCCAGTGTGCAGTGTATCCACACAGGTGCTTTATAACATTGTGTATCTTCAGTGTGTATTGACTTGACTGTAAAGAACAGTGTCTGCCAGTAAAAGTCAAACAAATGTTTGCTTTTATCATTTTCATCACCAAGATCTCGCTTAAAGCCTTCAATGGTCATTGGCTGGTAGGTATTATTCTCATTTTATGGCTAAAGAAATTGAAGTTTATTAAGGCAGAATTATTTGCCTGGTATAATTTCAACACAAGTGTATTTAATTTCTAAGACCATTTTCTTCCTGCTGAGCTACTTACTCTATGTCCCGTAGGTGGGAATAGCTACAAGAAAACATGTTTCCCTGCCTTTGACCTTCAGCAGGTGGGAACACCTTCCTGTCTTCCCTAGGGGAGCATTCAGACAGTTGGGGAGGCTAATCCAGAAACCATGGCCGATGTTTGCACTGCACAGACTGCTGTTCTAAGTCCCTGTGGCCGGAGGAGGACGTGGCTGGGTTCCTGGGGCTGCTCTGGGTGTCTGGGGTGTTTGGATTGCTCTGCTTAGCCCAGAGAGGACAACCACTAACTCCTGACTTCCCCGGGGCATTCTCACTTTCCACACAAAACTGCACTCTCGCTCTGTCAATGCTCATCTTGTCCTCGTCTCTGTCCCTTGTCATCACTTCTTCTGAACCCTTCACAGCTGTGTGCCATCTATTAACCTGTCATATTCATTGATCTCCCTAAGAAATCAAGCCGTGGTTCTAATTCCCCCATCTGATCTTCGTTTGCCAGCGCTTACTGACAGGATTGTCCCCTCGCAAAAGAAAAGTGCAGTCTGGCTGCCTTAGCCCTAATATCCCCACATGCTGGAGAGTTGATACATGATTTTCTGTACATCTTACACTTTATGGCCTCACTGAAAATGAAAACAGTTTGCAGATAACTCTGATCTGACCTCCAAAGGCCATATGAAAACACAACAAAAGTAAATCGGGAGATTAAGGAAGCTTATACAGAGAGGTATAAAGCTTGGCATATTTTTCAGCAGAAAATAGGGCGTACTTTGTAATACATAAAATCTAATACAGACGTAACTGCTTTTCTCTCCTTTAATTTGTTGGAGGATGATGATGGTGGATTATAAAATCTCCAGCACAGTTTAAATTTCTGACCATGAAGTTGTGGTCATTCCCTTTTCTGTTTAAGAACCTCTGGAAATTCTCTGTACCTTGATAACACTGTTTTTCAACCCCACGATGTCATGGTAAATGTATGATTTCTTTGCCAAAACTAGGTCTTAATTTTAAAATAAGTATATCCTCATTAATTCACCATTAAACTCTCTATTCATTTTTTCATCTCTGAATTCTTTCATTATTCAGCACTAACACTGTGCTGAGAGCTTATATTAGTCAGTGTTTAATCAGGATAAATGAATTATTCTGGGCCTTTCAAGCAGAGAGAATTCACCATAGGAAATAAGTTAAAAACATGTTGGATGTTCATTGTTCATTGAGGCATTATTTACAATAGGCAAGACATCAAAACAGCCCAAGTATCTATCAATGAATGAATGGATAAAGTATGAGGTGTGCGTGTGTATACACACACACACACACACACACACACACACACACACACACACCCCTAATAGAATATTATTCAGCTTTAAAAAAGAAGAAAATTCTGCATTTGCAACAACATGGATGGAGCTTGAGGGCATTATGCTAAATGAAAGAAGCTGAAATAGAAAGATACATACTGTATGATCTCACTTATATGTGGAATCTGAAAAAACTGGAATCATAGATACAGAGGATAGGTTGGTGGTTGTCAGAGGTGTGAGGAGGTGGGTGGGGCAAAAGATGGTCAAAAGTGCAGATTTCCAGCTATAAGTAAGTTCTGGGCTGTGACATACAGCATGGTGATG
Organism: Macroglossus sobrinus; assembly: GCA_004027375.1. Lineage (NCBI taxonomy): Eukaryota > Metazoa > Chordata > Mammalia > Chiroptera > Pteropodidae > Macroglossus > Macroglossus sobrinus. The sequence goes on from PVKZ01000733.1 coordinate 57,599, forward strand.
ATAGTTAATGGTACTGTATTGTATATTTGCAAATTCCTAAGAAAGTAGATCTTAAAAGTTCTCATGATAGGAAGAAAAATATAACTATACTAGGTGATTGTTGTTAACTACATTTATTGTGGTAATCATTTTTCAATATATACATTATCAAATCATGTATACTTTGCACTAATAAAATGTTATATGTCCATTATATTTTAATAAAATGGGGGGAGGAAGAAAAACCATTGGAAGGATTAAAATAGCCCAAGAGAAGAGCCAGTGGTTACTCAGAATTGGGAGCTGCTGCCCCCTTGGACTAAAGGCTGGGAGCTCAGAGGTCAGCACACTGGGGAGGTGGACAGTGCCTCTGCTTGGCTGTCACTCTCTGCTGCCACCGAGTAGGAAGCTAGCTGCCACCTCGCCTGCCGATGCTGCTGAACACACACCAGAGGTTTCTGTGGGTGAAGATCCCTGGCAGTCTCTCTGGAAAGGTTTAGACAGGCCGTTCCTTGAAACTGGAAGCCACTATTCCTCCCTCCCCCTGTCACCCCACTGTCCTGCCCCCCACTACACACATGATGGTTAACTTTTCTGTTTCTGAAAAAATCAGCTTGCTTTTCAGCAGCACAAGAAGGTAACATTAGAAAGTCTCTTCTCTGTCCCTTATATTCTATTATTGCATGTCTTGTGGTATATTTGCCTCTCTTTTTAAGTCGAGAGTTTCTCAAAGTTATATGCCTTTTTTTGTTTGTTTGTTTATACCCTATCAACTAGCACAGATCCTATTAATTCTCAACTAATGTTTGTCAGTTTTTATTCTAATTGAAATGAAATACGCAAAGACACAGCACTGGGGTACATTCTGATGGGTCTGTCATGATGGATCAGGAATGGGAATGTTATCCTGAAGGTGACGAGGCGTCGGTGCTGCTTTGGGAAACTTGCAGAGATACGGCGTGACTTAGCGAGTCTGAGCTGCAGGCAGGCAGGGGACGGGAGCGCGGAGCGCGCTGCGTGTCTGCAGCATCGGTGGGAGCTGAGCGTGTGGACCTCAGCCCAAGTCTCCGGCAATGGCTGCTCTTTTCGCACTGGGGACGTGGGAGTGTAATTTTCTCTCTATTGTGGAGGAGGAGCTTTCTTCAAGATTAAAAAGTATTCTTTTTTTACAGCTTCTGAAGGTTTCTGGCTGACAGGCTGGCTGAGGTTTGATAATCAACCACTTATAATCATAAAATGTTCTAATTATAAAAAGTAATGGAGTCAGACATTCTAAATCATGTTCTCATTCACTGTGCCGAGTACTTTTTTAAAACGTTTTTTTCTCAGGCATCTTCCTTTTATTATTATCATCATTATTATTATTAAAGTTCTGTTTTTACAAAGCAGAAAGCTGAAGAGAGTGTAACTTCAGAAACAATAACTTAGAACAAGTTTAAAGGTGTGAGCACAGGTGGCCCAAGGTAAACCGCAGTCTAATTAATACTCTGCCTCCTAAATCTAAACTCATTTTTTTCTCCTGGAAAACCCTCTAAAACACTAAAGCTAGATGTCCCTCAGGCTGAAAGTAAACTAACAGCGATAGCCCAGTGGTCCTTACTAACTTGGTCTCTGTCTTGTTCTCGATGTGACCTGGGCTAGTAGATTTCAAACCAGGTTCCCCAGATTCTTGGTGATGCCTAAGGGTCCACTGAGGGTAGGACGAGAGAGAGATTGAGAGAGAGAGAGACCATGCGGGCTTGTCTTGCTCTGGCCTCACCCACCCCCTCAGCAGATCCAACATTTAAAAGCTACATTTTGTTCTCTATAAAATGATATTTATGAAAGGAATTTGCTATAAACATGAAAAACCACTCATCTGTTCTCCACAAATAATAGGAGAATAGACAATTGCGTAAAAGGCTGTGTGAGGAAGATTCCATGGGTCTAGACTTAGAGAACCTCTCCTGTGATGTTCGATTTTTCTTCCAATGAGCTGTGAGGCCTCAACAAGCGACTTCTCTGTACCTCAGTTTTCTCATCATGGATGCTGTGAAATTTAAAATTACTAAAGCTTTTGAGAAGTGGTTTGAACATTGGAATATTCTATTCAAACAAGAGTTATAATTTTTTTTTTTCCAAAGGATGGGTCAAGTACATTAATGAAATGCTAGAGGAACAACAGTTATGTCATTACTTTTTTGAATGCCTGCTGTGATGGTTAATTTTATGTGTTAATCAGACTGGGCCACAGGGTGCCCAAATAGTTGGTCAAACATTTCTCTGTTGCTTCTGTGGGGATTTTTTTTGGATGGCATTAACCTTTGAATCAGTGGATTTGATTGTGCTCCGTAACATGGGTAGGCCTCATCCAATCAGATAAAGCCCTTCATGGAACAAAGGCTGACCTTCCCCAGAGTAACTGAGAATTCTCCTGCCTGATGGTCTTCAGATGGGGCATCAGCTTTTTCTGGTTCTCCAGCAGCTTCTGGCCTTTGGCCCAGAAATGGGACAATGGCATTCCTGATTTTAGAACTTGCCAGGCTCCTAGTTGTGTGAGCCAATTCTTCATGATAGATAGATAGATAGGTAGGTAGATAGATAGATAGAGCGATAGAGAGATAGAGAGATACATATGTAGGTGGGTAGGTAGGTAGATAGATAGGCATCCTTCTGGAGAACCCCAGCTAATACGCACACTGAGGTGATCTTCACAATTTCTTGACACTCTTCCCTCCAGCCTAGTTCCCTTCTCCCTTGAATGTGAGTCAGACTGAGTGACTTGTTTCTGATGAGTGGATCACAATGGGAATGACAGTGTGTGGCTGGGAGACAAAAGGCACCGTAGCTTCCTCCTTATTTCCTCTGTTCCATCCTTCTCTCTAGGGGAAGCAACTGTCATGCCTTGAGCACATTCAGGGAGCCCCATAAAGAAGCTCACGTGATGAGGAACGGAGTCCTCTAGCCACCAGCCTCGTGGGCCATCTGGGAAGGAGACTCTCTGGTTCTTGTTAAGCCTTCGGAAGCCCGAAGCCCTGGTAGACATCCTCATCACAGTTCTGTGGAAGATCCTGAGCCAGAATCATGCAGCGAAGCTGAACTCATATCCTCTGCCATTGAAACTGCATGAGGTAACAAATGTTTATATTTTTTCAGCCACTGTGTTTTAGGATACTTTGTTGTATAGCAATAGGTAATCAATCTGCCTACACTGAGTACGCATTGCCTTGGACCCTCCATTCCTAGACTAGGTTTGTGAATGGTTACTGGGAGAGACAGAGGGTTCGTAAGGAAAATCTTTATTCCATTTTCTATATGCACCAAGGTACGGGAGAATGGCCAATATCCTACAAGCCAGAATCAAACTTTGAAGTGCTTTGTTGATCTGGGCAGGCAGTCAGGACAACACAAATGAGGGTCAGCGAGGGTAAGGACAGAGTAGTGGGCCTTGGGGGGATGTAAACCCTTCATCAGCACTATGAGGAATGATTGGCTCTGTAAAAATGAAGGTCAAGCTCCTTGGACACTCAAAAGAAGTGTTCAATACATAAATGTTGATTGATGTTGATTTATTTTGAATGCCAACTGTGAGTCATCAGTGTTGTGATAGAGCTTAAATGAATGTGAGTTGTGCCTGGAAAAACAGCTCTTCAGCAGTGAGTACCAAAGAGAGCCATCCAGCCTCTCACTGGGCAGTTTTCCTGGTCCCACCGGCCACTGACGTCTGATCACCAAGAGGCAGGCGATCCCCAGCTGGAAGATGAGTGATGCTTCCGGGGAGAAAGGTCTTAGGTGGGAAGGCCTTTGGCAGCAGAGCATGACCAGGTGCTCTTGGTTTTGAATGAGCACCTGGTTGATTTCTCTGTAGGTAGATGTGTGCTGTGATTCGCAGAGATGCTGAGACAGACTCAGGAGGATGGTGGGGAGAGAAATCAGAGTTGGCGGGGGGTGGCGATCGCAGGTTGGCACTGAAAGAGACATTTGCTATGGTATAGTTCGATGTAGTTCACACAAGGATAGGGTTTAATTTAGTTTTATTTCTCATTTTTATTATTCTCCTGATGAAAGCTTTGCCGTGGTTCAGCTTCAGCGGAACAAATACAAGTATAATTTACATTCTGGGTTATGGTAGATTCGTTTTTTTCTGTTTTGGAGATTGAAGCCCCTTGTAATGTATTGAGACACATTGTTATTAAGTTGCTCTTATGTTCTGCCTTCCCTGGGAGAATTTTTATCTACACACCTGTCCCAGTGTCATTATTTTAATGCTACCTTTACCCCAAAGGATCCTGATTTGGACAGTTAGTTATATGGCAGCCCACTTCCAGTCTTACTGGTGAGGTGGTTTGGTGGAGAGGCTCGAAATACAGACTGCAGCCTAATACGCTCTGGGGGAAAGCTCCCAGCTCTGCCACTTACAGTCATGTGACCTTGGACGAATACCTCAGAGCTCTGTCCTGTGGTTACTGAGAAGCGTGGATGGTAATGACATCAATTAACGTGGTGCTGGAGTGAGAGTTTAATGAGTTAATATGCATAAAACCCTGCAGATAGTGCCTGGCGTGTGAAACTTTATAAAAACCTTTAGGGTTACTTTATAGTAAATATTCACAAAAATCTTGTAATGAAGTTGCTGTTAAACCCTTTTGTAATAAAGACACTGAATTATCAAGAGAGTAAGAAACTTTTCATAGGTAGACCAGCTTGAAGGTACTGAACACAGAATTTGGTCTTGAGTTTGACCTTGAAGCTGTCACTTGTAAGAATATTCTCAAAGCCTGTTTACCTCAAAGCCTCTTTATGCTCTTTCCTCAGTTTCTAGAACAGTCCAGTGTGAGGCATTATGCCTGTGTTCTTATTCTCATTTGATTCAGTCCTAGCTCTAGCCAGCAGAGAGATTTTCTTTTAGCGGTGGGGCAGGAAAGGTAGTTTCCTTCATCAGGTGGTGTCTTGCACCTGTGTCAGGCTCACAGGAGGTGAGGCCAGTCCAGTGGCCACACCCACTGTGACACTGGTTTTCCTTGATTATGCAGTCCAGAGAGGTTGAGAATCTTAAGTTCGTTCCCACTGTAGAGCGTGGAAGAAGCGAGATGGGGGAAGCTGGGGAGGCAGGCCTGAGAGAGCCTCGGAGAATCTCTGCATCATGGGAGGGGCCGGAGCAGGACGACTGGCGCTCACCCAGCAGCATGGCGGGCAAGGCACACAGAGCCGTGCCATCTGGGAGTCAGACTTACCCCAGTCCTCCCAACACTGCTCCTTCCCGAATTCTTCTCTTCGTGAACCTGGATCTCTCAAGTTGAGATTTGTAAGAGGATCTCAAACACATTGTTAAACTCAGTGTCCTCATGTACAAAAGAGGATAATAGTATATCTCAGGGTCACTGTGAGGATTGGAAGTCATTTGTATAACGTGACTGTCCTGCAGGGCTGAGCCACCATAGATGCCCCAGAACTACTGTCATTACTGCTACTCCTGCTTCCACTAAGGATGGCAGTCACAAAAATAATGACAACCAGATCAGTTTTTCATGGCATGACCACTTGAAATTTCCAAGCTGATATATTCTACTGCATCAAAATTTACATTATCGATATTAAACAGTTAAGGTTATCAAGGTTGATTTACGTACCTGCGACACGATGTTAATGTGAGTACCTAGGACACACAGTGTCTCCTCCGCAAAACCCTGCTCTTCTCTGAAAGGCTGTGTTTTTCTTCCGAGACAAGCGTGGAGAGAACATTTTATTTTTTGAAAGAGCAAATTTCCATAACTATCAAGAAAGTGAAAGTTTTTCAAGAAATTTCCTGTGCAAAGTCTAAGATTATTAAAAGAACAGTCGTTGAAGATAAAAGAAACAAAGTGTTTAACCTTTTTCCTGGAAAGTTAAAAGCTGTACTTTACAGAATCTGATGCAACCTCCAGTTTTATTCCAGAGCTAAAGAGACTGACAAAACCCAAGGCTCTGGGATTGAATTCCCATGGTGTAGAATGCCTTTCATCAGAATTAATCAGGTTTCCTTTCCCTTCAGGAATGCTGGGGCATAAGCGTCTGAGGTGAACAACAAATATTTATCTACTCACCTGTTTTGAAGAGGCAAATGCTCAGGGACATAAATTGTTGATAGAGAAGGGTGTGCGCTGATTTTGGCACTATTCGTCTTGTCTGTCTAAATGGACAGAGTTCCCTTCGGCCTCTCTTGCTCACAAGAGCAAATGCATTACTGCAAGGTATCAAGCCCGATGAGCGGACATGTAGCCTTTTTGCTGCCTGTAGGCAGATGGAACAAATCTTGATTTTGTTTCTTTTTTTTTCTTTTTTTTCTTTTTCTTTTTCTTTTTTTAAGAAAGAAATAATATCAGAGGTGTGAAATAGCAGATAAATTTTATTATCTGGATATCCAGCTTTGCTGCTTCTACAAACTCATTCATTGATATTCTAGCATTATAAGACATTACTTCTGAGATCATAAAGTATTCCTGCTAGCTCTTTGAACATTGATGAGCCTACCTTCTTTAGTTATCTCTGTGTGGGTAGACATTACAGGTATCCTTAGAACCAAAGTAAATATCCACCCTAGGTCCAGGACTGCGATGTGTGTACAGAATAGGGTACTTACCTTGTTTGCAAAAGGACGGGCCTGGTGTTGTGTATCCACCGTGGCTCAGGTTTAGTATACCTGTGCCTTTTTATTCCCGAGCTTGCAGGTGTACCCTGCAGTGGTGAAGGATGGGGTTTCCCAGAGGGGCTTTTGTGGCAATAAAGGACTTCATGGTCTGCTTATCCCTTCCCTGTTTCTTGCTGTTTAGTCCTTAGGAAATGCTGGAATTTGTTCCAGTTTAAAATGTGGACAATGGACAGGGCAGTGCTCATCTTCAAATCCATCTTTCCGGAGAGGCAGTAGGGAATCAGAAAGGATGAAATATGGCTTTAGAACCTTTCCTTCCCTGTGATAATTAGCATTTTCTGCAAATTCCTTGGTCTCTGGGGGGTTTGTTTTATGTTTGGGTTGGTTGCAAACTACATGCAGGTATTACAGGCAGAGGAGCTCAGGGGAGTTTGGGATGTGTCTTCAGAGAATAGTAAGTAGCTTAAACTATCTTATTTACAGCATGTTTACTTAGTCCTAAAGGATTCACGAAGTTCTTGAAGTCAAAAGTTGCTTTATTTCAAATTCGATCACACAAGAAGTACAGCACTTGAAGTTATTTTTTAGTTCATTTTGGATGTACAAATAATAATTTAGAGACAATTGTATAGCTTTTCCTTTTAGTCCTTTAACACACTTATGGAGGAAAACATCGCATTTGGTTTATTACTAGAGACTGTACAGAGGCACCGATCAGCTACAGAAGTGGCTTCTGACGTTAGTAGAGCCAGATGACAGGACTGCAAACATGCACTAACGTAGCTGGTTTCTCTGGACGCTGCTGTTCCTCGCTGTTAAGTCCGCAAAATCCCTAGAGACAGCCATGTGCCTGAGCAAGCGGAGACTTCTGTGGAGCAAACTGGCACACAGAGAAACCAGCCAGCTCTGCTTAAGTGAATGTGTCTAACTAAAAAGAAACCACCGGGCAGGATGTCGCGAAATCCCCTCTCCCTGGACGGCGTGTTTCCTGGGTCCCTCTACAACGCCCGTCCTAACCTTCCCCAAACTTCCCTTAAAACATGGTCTTGAAATTGGCGGTGCATTTCATGGGCTTCAACTGCACTGTGAGCTCCCTGAAGAGGGTTACTCAGTGTTGTGTGCCCGGGACAGGGCAGTCCGGTGTCTGAATGGGAGGAGGTATGCCAAAAGTATTCATTGGATGAATGAGCCAGGCTGCGTGTGACAACATCTGACTCATACATCCTGCGGACATCGTTCTAACTTATTAAAATTACCAGCAATAATAGCGTTTGCGTCAGTTATTATGTGTCTGACACTGTGCTGGGCATTTTGCTTCCTCTGTAATTCTCACGACTCTTTCGATGTTTGCACTAGAAATGATCAAATTATGCGGCCGTGGAGTTAGAAATATGAGCTCGGACTTGTGCTTTGCCTCTTGTTAGCTTTTTGCCCTTAGTCAGTCGACAGGAGGTATCGATCTGCACTGCAAATGTGGGTTAATAACTTTCTGAGAGAGTGCCCGGGAATCACGTTACTCTTTGCCTAGCATGTAGCTCGCACCCTTTAGTTGTTATTTCTGTGCTTAAGATCATTTTACCTTATAATAAAAATACTTTATCAGTATGGAAAAGAAAAGGAAAAGAAATACTGTCTTTTATTCTGCTTATCTCTTATTCTTATGTTTTTCTATACATCCAACCTTTATTTTATTTATTTTGTTTATTTTATTTTATTATTTTATTTTATTTTATTTTATTTTATCTTATTATTAGTTTAAATTATTTAGTACATTGGTTAGGCATTTATACAGTTTATGAAACGATCCCTCTATTTGTTCTTTCTCTTCCTTGTCTCTAACCTAGCAATTCCATTACGTGACTGCTGACTGCATTCCCTATGCCGTGCTCCCATCCCTGTGACCCTCTATCAACTATTAATTTCTACTTCTTTAGCCCTTCACCCCATTATTCCAGTCCCCCAAAGGCTGTCCATCACCAAATTATCCACTATATTTGTGAGTCTGTTTTTGATTAGTTTGTTCATTTTGTTCCTTAGATTCTTCATATAGATGAAATCATATGGCCTTTATCTTTCTCTGTCTGACTTATTTCACTCAGCATAATAACCTCTTGGTCCATCCATATCATTGTGAATGGTAGGATTATTTTTTTTTATGACAGTAATTTTTTATTGTATATACCAACCATAACTTCTTTATCCAATTGTCCATTGATGGGTATTTAAGTTGCTTCCATATCTTGGCTATTGTAAATCGTGCTGCCATGAAATAGGGATGCATAGATCTTTACGAATTATTGTTTTGGTTTTTGAATAAATACCCAGAAGTGCAATTGCTCGGTCAAAAGATATATCCATTTTTAGTATAATTTAGCAACTTCTAATTCCTTTGCATCTATTAAGTATAACCTCAATTTTATAGTAAGTAATAATTTCCCTTATAACAAACTCTTCTGATTATTCTTGATTGCCCATTCTACTGGATCTAGTTTTTTTTTTTTTTGGTTTCGTTTTTTGTTTTGTTTGTTTGTTTTTTTGTTTTTTTGTTTTGATACCTTCTTGTTTCTCAGGACAGTGTAAGTTTGTTTGGATAAAATATTGTTGCAAGTAACCACAACATTATGTATACCTATCCCCGACTGTCCTACCCAGAAAGAGAAAATGTACTGTGATATCAGAGACAAAAGACAGTTTGGGTGCATGGCCAGCTAGAGGAGATGGCAGCCATGACAGCTGAGATCTGTAATACAACAGAGGCAGCCATACACAGCTGGCACATTCACATGTCTGAGCGTCAGCCTACTGGCCTTTCCTCTTCACCTTCCCTCTGGCCTATTTATAAATGGGAAGAACTCATTAATAACTGTAACAAACCCTACTCAAATGCTTTACCTAGGAAGACTTGCTCTTTACTTTTATGTGGCCGTTCAAGTCTCATCTGCTAGGAACCAAAATTTCAACAGAAGCAGAAGAGAAGAGATCACTCTGTACGTAAAACACATTCACCATCAAGATACTACAACGGTTTTACTAAAATTAAAGGCTTATTACCTTTTAAAATGGTTTGTTGGTATTATGTGGATTAAAAAATATGAACCACTGAAAAAATAAGTCAACATTTTAACTTACACATTTGGGTCAGCACCTCCTTAGGGATGAATTTTAAATATCAGTGAGTCTTGAGGAAGGTAGGTATATTGGATATTCAGAAATGACAGGAGTATGGCATCAAGAAGTGTGAAGAGTTTGAGATTCTCCTCTACTTGCAAACGAGCAAGATAGCGTGTCACAGCTTCCTAAATGCTGGCAGAAAACACGAGACTCCTGGGTCAGAGACAAAGGACTTCATACTCATGGTGCAATAGGCCACATAAGCTCCATGTTCCCACTGGTTTCTCAGGCTCCCCCATTCCCACAGGCCAACCAGGTAGATATAGATGAATGCTGTGCGGACAGCACGCTTGTGTCTCACGAAGAAACCCCAAGCTTAGAAAACCTCAGTCTTTTATAATGAGCCACAGGCAAACCTGTTCAACCTTTGCCTCAGAAAGACACATTATATTTATTAAAATGGACAGCAAACCAGTCCACCTTCTGCTCTGGAGGAAGACAGTTCTCGGTTTCCCATGGCTGTTCTCTGTAAAATATCTGTGAAAAGATGGTCCAGTACAGAACTTGACAGCGCATGTGCTTGCAAGATGTGCAGACACGTGAAGGACCCTTAAGGATTTCTCTGTCAGCATCGAAAGCCCAGGGAGTCACCTGACTGGGAGCTGACACTGAAAAGACTTGAACTTTGCTCTCTCCAGTCCATATAATTAGCATCCTCTCTCCCTTTTAGCTAATGTCCTGATAAATTCATTTTTCTGGCCCTCTGAATCTCTGAGATGCCAGTGAACACTGTCTTGCTGAGACTAGTCAATTTGTTGTTTCTCTGACCAAATTTGTGCATTTGAACTTTAAAGGTTTTGTTTACATGGTCTGTAGTTAGAGGGAAGATTACAAAACTAGCTGAATTCTTTCTAAGCAACAGAGAAGCAACACGCTTGTTGCTGAACCAATTTGATCTCCTTCTTCTTGTTTTCCAAGCCCTGCTTATTCATGGCTGTTACAGAAATCTAAAGAAGAAAGACAAGCAGGAATAAGAGGAGGCGCTAAACTGTAATGACACCAATGGGTTAAAAGAGAACCGAGTTGTCTCAGTGCAAAATGTATTTAGAACGAAATTCAGAGAATCAAGTAGAGAAAAGGTCAGGATATGATATTTCTAAGAAACCAGAAGTGAGCCACTGATGGGTCTTTATTACATTTCTATTTGTGAAGCAGTTCTCACTATTTCTTAATTATTTGGTTTTCACTTAGAAACTTAGTTTTATTATTTCAGCAAACTTAATATCATACTGCTGTTTCAAATGTGAAATATATTCCTCTTAAATGCAGACTTTGGCACAATAGTTCATGTTTTAAATGAGAAATATGTTCATTTTAAATGCAGAGTTTGGCACAAGAGCTCATTATATTTGAGCCATGTCACATGTTGACCTGAAATAAGTTTTGAGATGTCCAGTTAAATTTAAGTAACCAATTTTTACATGGGATTTGATAATCCTTACAAAAATGTTAAGCTCTGTATAGCTAGAAACCTTTCACATCTAATTTGAAATATATTAAAAGGCATAGTTGTAATCTCAAAACATTGAGATTAATTTTGAAAAATAGTCACAAATTTATATTTTCACTTTCAAAATAGATTAATAAGTAGAGAAAATGTAGTTAGGAAGGACCTTTGAGGACGTTCTGGAATGAAAAGACTGTCTGACTAATATGACGACTGTTCCAGTGTGGTCCCGGTGGTTTACACCTGGTGTGAGTCAGCAGTCTTCAGTTACTAACCACTTCTCCATCCTGAGTGAGCTTACGCTGCGGCTGGTCTTTATGTAGCTGCTACATACAATGTAGTGTTTTCATGTGTAGGGAGAATAGGCACTGACATTCTAATCCACTTTCAACTGTGATGTTAACCAAAGTTAAATAGATAGTATTTCTCATTTTGTTGTTTCCCTAACTCCTCCTACTTTTAACCTCACATGACTTCAAAGCAAGAGAAAAAAGAACAATAATTCCTTTATTCTTTATTCTCTTTCTTCCAGTTATATGGCATACAGACAACATACTGACAATTGAAAACACTTTAATTTTTAAAGTGATTTTTTTTGCAGTGCTGTTAAATGACCACCAAATTAATATATATTGAATAAACCATTTTGCAAGTTAAAACCAAAACATGTTTATAGTATATCTAAATTATTTTCAAATCGTGTTTTCAGGAACTAGAACAGAATTGCTATAAAAATGAAAGCAGTTTCAAAAATAAGTGTATAAACCTTGCTGGGCTACTAAAGGAAGTATTTAAGGTGTGAACAGTAATAATTCATTGCAAATTGTACACTTGAAAACTATAGCTTCGAAGGACAAAGGCTGTAGGTAAAAGCAGGCAAGTAACAAAGCAATCTCCTTCTGATTAGGAGAAGGGACAGTCTTAGGGGTTATAATGGCATCGAAAGGGCAAGTGGAATTTTGATAGGTTTTTGCTTTTGCCATGGTTTAAAAATAAGAGAGACTTAGACTCCTAAAAACACCCACAACTAGGAAAAGATTCAGGCAAGGCCATTGAACTCCTCCTAGAATTAAAAATATTCATGGATAAGGTACTCTCCTTGGAAAGTAAAGACTTTAGGAATTCCGGCACCTTGTAAAATAGACTGGAGATCTCGAGACAACTCTGAGCAGCCTAGGAAGACTCTAGCTTAGAACAGGATTCCAGGTTTTTCGAAGGTTAATGGCAATTTCAGTCACCTAAAGATTTTTTTAGGTGCAGATTCTGATTTAGTTTTTCCAATGTGTGGCCCAAGGTGCTGTAGTTGTGATAAGCTCCAAGGTGATGTCAGTGGTGTTGCTTCAAGGAGTGACTGAGTAAATAGGGATTTGATAGTGGCTTAAAACAAGCAAAGTTAGATGTTTGTTATCCTAGTGTCTTATTATAGTTTAATTTTTTATGTATACATTGCATGTTTGTTTCTCTCATATGTATATAATTTTTTCAGTATGAGTGCTTTAGAAGATATGATTTTTTTACTTCTAGTCTGTTTATTTCTTCAATTTTTCAAAATAGACTTTTTTTTAATGAAGTTCAGCTTATCACTTATTTTTTTTTTATGACTTGTGCTTTTGGTGTCTTATCTAAATCTATGCCTACCCTAATGTTATAAAGATTTTCTGTTTTTGTCTAAAAATTTTATAATTTTAGGTTTTATTATTAGAATGAAGTTTTTTGATCCATTTAAAATTATTTTTTAGAAATGGTACAAGGTATGTACCTTAATCAAGGTTCACTTTTTTTTCTATATGGAGATACAATTTTTCTAGCACAATTTTTTAGAAAGAATATTCTTTCTTCATTGACTTTACCTTGGCATTTTTGTTGAAGATCGTTGATCTAAGAAGTGTGAGTTTATTTCTGGACTCAGTTTTGTCCTATTGGTCTTTATATTTGTCGTTATTCCAATCATACAGATCCAGTAACTGTAGCTTTATAGTAAGCCTTAAAATCACTTACTGTAAACCTTTCAACTTTTTCTTTTTAAAAATTATTGAGATTATGCTAAATCATTTGTGTTTACCTATAAACTTTACAATTAGCTTGTCAGTTGCTACTGAAAAATCCCTGCTGTTTTAATTATAATGGTATTAAAACTGTTGAATAATTTGGATTTAATAAAATCTCAGTGTGGCTTTAATTTACATTTCCTTAATGACTAATGATGTTGGACATCTTTTAATGTGTTTTTTTCCCATTCATATATCTTCTTTTCTAAAGTGTCTATTCAAATTTTTCCTGTTTTTAATTAGTCATTTTCTTATATTATTGTGCTATGAAAATTTTAGTTTATTTTGGATACAAAGCTTTTGAAAAATATATTTTGAATATATTTTTCCAATCTGTGGTCTACATATGAATTACCTTAACAGTGTCCTACAAAGAGCTACATTTTAAATTTTAATAGTGTCCCAAATATAAAGTATTTTTAAATGGTTCATGCTCTTTGTTTTGCATCTAAGAAATTTCAAAGTCATGAAAGTTTTTTTTTTCTTATATATTCTTCAAATAGATGAATAGCTTTACCATTTACATTTAAACCTGTTACTATTTTGGGTCAGTTTTTATCTATGGCATGAGGTAAGAGCAAGGATTTTTTTTTTCCACATGGAATGGAGATAACCAGTTGTTCCATCCTCATTTGTTTAAAAGATTGTGCTTTACTAAATGAATTATCTTGGCATAATCAATAGATATGTACACACGTATATCTATCTCTGGACTCTATTTAGATTTAAGTTTGGATTAACATTTAAATAAGTAATCAAAGCAATTTATCATATTAACAGTAAAAGAGGAGAATATATGATCACCTCAGTAGTTGCATAAATATCATTAAATTCAAAATTCAACACCCAATTGTGCTATAACACTCAGCAAGTAGGATAAATCCAATGAAAGACATCTACAAAAATGTATGGCTGGTGAAAGACTGAATAATTTCCCCCTAAAACTAGGGGAAAAAACCACTTTCATCACTTCTGTTCATCATTGTACTATAAATTCTAGCCATGTAATAAGGTAAGAAATAAAAATAAAAGGCATCCAGAACAGAAAGGAAGAAGTAAAACTATCTTTATTCTATTCTACATGATCCTCTATGTAGAAAATTCAATGGAATCTAAAAATAAATGCTATTAGAACTAATTTAGCAAATTCATAGAATACAAGATTTATGTAATATAATTGATAGCATTTCTATGTATAAACAACAAATGATCATAAATAAAAAAAGTGCCACTTGTAAAGCAGGAGAAAAGTAGAAATAAATCTATAGATGTGAAACATTTGTGCTCTGAAACCTACAAAACAATCTTGAGAAAAATTAAAGACCTAAATATATAGAGATATATTGTATTTATTGGTCAGAATCCTCAATACTATTAAGATGTCAGTTCTCCTCAAACTGAACTATAGATTCAAAGAAATCTTACCAAAATCTCAGCAGACTTTTTGGATAGAAATGTACAAACTGATTCTAAAATTCATATTTAAATGCACAGAACCTAGAGTAACCAAGTAACATAGAAAAGGAACACTAAGACTAATAGTACATGATTTTATGACGTTCTATAAAGATATAGTAATCCATAAGTCTGTTGTTCATGTCAACAAAGACAAAAAGATGGATGCAACACAAAGGAGAGTCACATGTATCTATGGCATTGATTTTTGACAGAAGGTCAAAGATAATTAATGGAGAAAAATATTCATTTCAAAAAATGGAGCTAAACATCTGTATGCAAAAATTAATCTCTACACATAACTCACACTGAATATAAAAAGTACTGAAATTGATTATAGGCCTAAATGTAAATCTACAACTAGAGAATTCCCAATGAAGCGTAAGAAAATTTTTTAACCTTGGGTTAGTGAGATGTATTAGATACAACCCCAAAACATGGTACAGTGGAGAATAAATTGATAAATTGGACTTCCTCAAAATAAAAAGGTCTGCTTTTCAAAAGACAGTGTTAAAAGAGACCAAAAAGACAAGCTACAGGCCATGGGAAAGTATTTAAAAATCATCTATCTGATAAATGACTTTTATAAAATACATAAATACATAAATAACTCCCACAACCAGATAATATTTAAAAAAAAAACAATTCAGTATCAATGAGCAAAAGATTTTATTGGCTACTTCATCAAGAAGGAGATACAGATGGTAAATTAATAATATGAGAATATTTTCAACATTACTATTAATTAGAAAAATAAAAGTTAATACATTAATGAAGTGGCATTATGTATCTGTTTGAATAGTTACAAATAAAAAATAAAAACAAACACTCTGACCATATAGCGTTGGCGAGGATTTGAAGCAACTGAACTCGCGTACACTGCTGCCAGGAATGTAAAAGAAACTTTTGAAAAGAGTTTAGTAGTTTCTTTAAAATGAGCATTCATCTACCATTTGACCCACGTACTTCACTCTTATGTATTTACTAAAAGAGGTGATGGCATATTTCTATATAAAGATATTCACATAAATGTTCACATGAAAAAGTAGCTTTATTTGTAATAGCTAAAAACTAAAAACAACTCCACTACCCATCAACAAGTAAATGGATTATCAAATTGTGGTGTATTAATTTTATGAAATACTACTCAGGCATAAACAGGAATGAACTGTAGATACACTATACAACAAAGATGAATCTCAGGATTGATATGTTATGTAAAAGAAGATAAAAGAGTACTTTATGTATGAATCCAGTTATATAAAATTCTTTACAGGAAAATTAATTAATATTGACAGAACAAAGATTTGTTGAGTGGACTAGAGACGGGGCAGTGTGAGAGGCCAGAGGAAGAGGCATGAGGAAACATTTGGGAATGATGGATATGTTAATTATTTTAGTTGTTGTTTTGGTTTCATGGGTGTGTATACATGTTTAAAATTTATAAAATTGTTCACTTTCAATATGTGTATTATATGTCAACTCTGTAACTGATAAAGCTGGTAAGAATAAAAATTATTTTTTCAATGATCTGAAATGATATCGTGCCATATTATTTGAATATTATCATTATAGTTATGAAAAGTAAAATCTGTAAGGTAATATATTATTTGTATTAAACAAAGGAGGCTGAGGGAATAACTTCTGCTCTTAAGAAATTTACTATCTATTAAAAACATCCCCCTTACATTTAAAATTTTAGAATGAATTTCTGGAAATCAACAACTGTTTAATCATAGACAAATAATATGATGTGGAGCAAATTCAGTACCTGCAGGAATGCAGGTGTAGTGGTAATCAGCTGAATTCAGATTTTTCTGAGGAGGCTTCTAAGAGTGAGTTTTCCTCTTTTAGCAAAACTTCTTTGTTACCTGCAGACTCGCAAGTCTGCAGAACACCAGGTAAATTACTTGTTGCCTTGTTGCTGCACTCAAATAGATGTTTAGGACATACTTTGAATTTTTCACCCAAGGATCTTCTTCTGCACCGCAGTGAATACCTGCCATTTCCTATGCAAACTTCTGCATAAGTCTTTGTATTAGATTTAAGAGTATGAAGGATGGTCTCTGTTTAAAACGGATGTTATTTCTCTTAAATGAGTCATAGTTTTAATGTGCAAAGGGCAGCATTTCATTGCCTCATGTATTCCTTTAAAAACTAAAAATCAGAAATTTTTGGGTTTTTAAGTCTAATAATAATAACTAATATTTATTGAGTGCTTTGAATCTGCCAACCATTTCTCATGTATTATTTCTCAGGTGAGCCTCATTTTATTTTTTACCTCAGTTGTTAGGGGAAGTTATATTGGTATAGATTTTGTTTTCTTTACTTATACACAGTCTTTTCTACTGTGTATAAATTTGCCAAGGGCAAATTTGTTTTTTATTCATAGAAAGAATGAAAGAATTAGCATTGTATAGAAATTTATTGTGATGGAGTAATGGATTATTTTTTAAAAAACAGTGAAATGTTTTAACATTTTTAGTGAACACTAACCATTTTTTTCCAGGAGGGAGCATTCATAGCTCCAAAATCACATTTCTTTATTAAATATTGTATACCTGCTTGATTCATGGAAAATATTTAAAGTCTAATGATGTCCTTAGAACTGGAAAAGTCTTAATGCTGAAGGAGCTCCAAACTGGAAAAATAAATTCAAACAGAATTCTTTATGAATAACAATATATTTGTATATATAATATCTTGATAAATAATAAAAGGTTCCTCTAAAAGTAAATAATAGTAATGAATTCTTATACCACAGTGGGGTATATCTGAACTCATGATCACCCCATAACATAATCAGAATGCTAAGTGTGTCAAGGTTGTTTATTCTTATGTGTCAACGTATGTCAGATTATCCTATACAGAGTAAGTAAAATTTATTTGCGTATGAATGATCAGATCCAGAATAATGGTTTCAAAATGCATTAAGGTTAACACAGCAGAGAACTTGGAACTCAGTAGAGATGAGCAGTATTGAAATGCTTGTTTACTGCCTCTACTGTGTGCTGTTGGATGCTTTTCAGTGTAGTAAATAAATCTATTTCTATGGTTCAGATGTAAGGTAACAAGGAGGAACATGCTCTCCTCAGAAGTTAAGAAAACATGTGGGTGTTATGTGGGATTTGATGATCCATTCAACCTGGAATTTATCCTAGACGTGATTCACTGAAACTTAGATCGAAAAGAAACAAAACAAATCTCATCCTCCACAGACTTGTGTTAAGTTTTGCTTTAGAAACAGATGGCAAAGTAGAAAAGCTGGTTGGAAATTGATTGAATTTGAAAAATAAAATGTGGAAAAATCCAGTAATTCAACCAGTCCAGTAGATTGTTTTGGGTGTTCAGGACTGTTCTTCACAACACACACTCAAGAATGTTTTGTCCTATGTAACCAGGATCAACAGGTGGTTCTTATTTCTTTATTCTTTCCCTTGAGGAATCTTTTTTTCTTATTCTACTAGTCTCTACTCTCAAAGGTATTTTCAAAAGCAAAGCATGTATTTTATCATCTTTTAACTTCATACTTTAAATTCTACTTGAAGAATTTTCTCACTCCTTAATGCATATGCCTTACAACATTTATAGTTATCATGTCTGTCTACCTTAATCACTGCTTAGCTAGTGCATGCGCGCGTGTGTGTGTGTGTGTGTGTGTAATTTTTCTAAGTTGGATTCATACATAAAGCTTTTTGTGTAATTTTTTTCTTTATTGATTTTTTTTAACTTTCATTTCTAGGTCTTATAGTCTGTGATTGTCTATCTCTTTTCAAACCCAGTTTTCTGGATGTTTTACAATTGAATTTGAGAAAAATTTGTGAATTTTAGGATGAGAGACTCAGAATTAATAATAATCTGGAAAATATCAAAACCAATGAAAAAAAAAACAAAAAAAGTAATGTATGTTGACACCAAGTGAAAATCAGAATATTTGAGCTCATGAGTGGACAGACTGACATATTAAAACCAACTCACATTTTGTTCCTCTGCCTTATGCAACAATGCACATCGCTAGAGCAGCCTACACGATTCTCATGGTGACTTTGTTTTTGTAGAGAGTAGAAAAGCATCATGATGACCCCTTAAAAAGATACACTTCTTTAGAGTCAGTAGGTAACACTGTCCCTTCTCCTCAGTCACACGTGGCCCTGACAGGCTCCTGCAGAAGTGATGGCTGAGAAAAGAGCTGATGATGTGGCCTCCAAAGGGGAGGTGACATAACCTAGAACATGCACAGTGACAGTGACCCAGACAGTGACAGAATTTCATATGTTTTTCTACAAATTAGGAAGAAATCACACTTGACCATAATTAATAATATGCAGACACACATGGGCATCTCTAAGTGAGACATGAGCCACATTCAGGCCTGAGGTGTCCCGAAGGAAAAGTGGCTGTGCTCTACTGAGAGGCTGACCGTGGTGGGCTTGTTCTTTCGTTGGTTCTTGAAGTATATTGAAGTATATCACAATATACTTTCACTGAGGTCATATCATGTAGGATTATATTGTCAATTCAATTAATCCTCACCAGGTAAAGAGATGGCTTCAATTATGATTCACTCACAGAGTGTACAGAATGCCTTGAGAAATTAGCTGATGACATTAGGAAGCCTCAGAACCCAGAACAAGAGGACAGAGTTCTGTAATGTCTTCAGTTACGTTTTGCGAGACCTGACCCAGTACTCTCTGTCCTCACCTAGAGTAAGGACACATGTTTAAAAACCTCTCCTGAGATTCTTTTTTATTAACAGACTTCAACATGCTGCTGATTTGCATGATACAATAAAAATGGCTAAAACCAGATATAGAGCACAGTATGACACAAACGAATATATATTCTCCTGGAAGTAAATACTGAAACAGAGAAAATAATGTTTGATATTTGAACAAACAAGTATCCGAACAAATTCACAATGTGGAAGGTTTGCTACACAGTTGGATGAAGGAACAGATGTGTCTAACATGCCTCTGCTTATGGCATTTGCGAGATTCTGTTTTAATCATGAAATATAAAAAATAATTATTTTTGTGAGCCAGTTGACTAAAGAGAAGATGTACTGGACTTTTTGACTTCAATTAAAACATTTTATAGACAAATTATGTTGGTATAAACTCTTGTATAGTGACAGCTTGGTTGAAATAGGAATGACTATGAGGCAATAATACAGAGTTAGCATCATACTGAAAATATTTTCATCCCATGATAATTCATAGCACAGCAGAGAGGTTGAGGCCAGAAGTATGCAAAGTGCTATGGTACATCTGTGTGTTTATAGATACAACAATATTAGCTGGCATTAATAAAGCATTTCCTCTATGCCAGGCTCTGTCCTTATCCACCCATTTAGACATCAAAAATCTGTAGAGGGTGTTACAATTATATTATTTTTTCAGGTGAGAAAACCAAGGCCCTGAAAAATGAGTAAACCTCCCAAAGAACACACAACTAGAACATGGTTAAGCCAAGTATCTGGCAGTCCAGCTCCGAAGACAGTTACTGAACTCTGCCGCCTCCCTGACTAGGTGCTGTTGTGGAGCGGTGAGGTATCCTTTAGAAGCTATAACAATCATTGATTGATCCAAATCACTGATCCAAAGTAAACAGAATTTAGAATCAATTGGCTTTCAAATCACTGCATATTTGGTTGCATATTTTATAAACATTGAAACATTTTTTAGTGAAGAAAGAATCTTAATCATTAATAAATACAGCTAAAATACATTTAAAATTTTATCCTTAGAATATTCTTTAAATTTTCTATTTATATATATATTTTGTCACATACATAGCATATTTGTAACTGTCTATAATGTGTGTGTTCTTGAGTGTGCGTGTGTATGCACATACTTTTATTAGGCTACAAGTACAAAAATTTTACTGATGTGGGTAATACAAAAATTTTGGGAGGGATTGGCAAGCTAAGGAAAGAATTAGTACTAAATAACAAAAGCAATTGGAAAAAAGCATGAGAAGTAGTGGGAAGAGGATTGCAAAGGCTCAGTATTGGGAGTAACCATTGGTGGTTGGTGGAAATGAGGTGAAGAGAGTGTGGGTGAAGCATGGAAAGCAAGAGGAGTGATGTGTATATTATGGTATGAGGCTGGTGTGTTGTGAGAATAGATTGGAGATGGGTCTGTCCTAAATCTGTGGTAGGAGGTCATGATGACTTGGACTAAATAAGCAACACAGAGATGAAAGGAAGATGTATGGTGATCTATCATCCATCCATCCATTCATCCATCCATCCATCCATCCATCTCTATCTATCCTTATCTATCTACCTCTGTCTGTCTGTCTGTCTCTCTCTCTCTCTATCCATCCATCCATCCATCCATCCATCCATCCATCCATCCATCCATCCATCTATCCTTCCATTCATCCATCCAAGAGGAATTAAGTGTCTTGATGATGAAGGGCAAGGCCATGGAAGGAAAAAGAGAGATAATTAAGCATTATGACCAAGCAGTTTTTTAAAATTGTCTAGTGACTATCAAACTAAAAATAATATGAATATGTAAATGCTATTTTATTATAATTTTAATTTTTCTTATAATTTCTGATAAGAGTAACTTGAAACATTTCAGCATTGAATGTCTTGCTGTATGACATTCTTAATAATCTATAAACAAATACTTAAAGTGACATAATTTTTTTACAAAATGAATAATTATTTTGTATCCTAAATAAGTCTACCTTCTAATTTATAGGTTTGCAAGAGCTGTTAAGTATTTTTTATAATCACATAGATATGTTTGTGCCATCTAGAGATACATCTTAAGTGAAAGACACAGCATAGAACAATCTTCACAGTTCTTCCTCTCTGAGTTTTTTTTTTTTTTTTTTTAAGAATCTCTTTTCCTTTGAACTTGCAAGATTTTGGTCTTAATGACTACCTCCACATGGTTGCAGTGGATGAAAACACTCACTTCTCTTTGGAAGGGGGCAAAGGGCACTGTGGCTGTGGAGTGGCTTGTCGAAGGTCACCGTGAAATGCTGTGTTCCAGTGCTTGTCATGGAATGCTGAGGAGTGGATCTGAAGTCCCCAAACCCTGGGACTAGATGTGGGGCTGGAGACGTGTTCCTGAGAGTCATGGTGTTCTGTCCTTCACTAGTGTTGCATTGTAAACATTATGGACCATTGTCAGAGCTTTGCTTATGAAATACCCATATTAATCTAAATCTCTGAAGACACACTGAGACTAAGAGTCAACAGAAGTCCTCAGTAAATAATTCTCTGCATAAGTAAATAAATGAACACCCAGGAAATCATCGTGGGAGGGAATTTCCTGAGCTTTGCAATATTGGAAGAAAGTAAAATTAGGCTCTTCAGTAGCAGATTTTTAACTTGAAATTTAAAATGACAGGGATTCTATGAATTTTGTGAGCGTTGTGTACTTTGAGAACTTAAGCTTTCTATATTCAACATTAGTTAAAATTTTTTAAGTTTATTTTGGAAATGCGGAATGTATTGGCATAGTCTGGGGAAAGAGAGGGTACAGTATCTGTTAGTTCAAAATACCAGATTCCTTTAACTTGAAATGTTAACACAAGAGACATTGAAATTAATAGCTGCTTCTCCAGATTTAGCAGATTTGAGTGTTAAGATTCCTTAAACCAGCAGTCCCCATCCTTTGTGGCACCAGGGACTGGAGCTCCTATGAGAATCTAATGTCTGATGATCTGAGGTGGAGCTGAGGCGCTGATGTCAGCACTGGGGAGCAGCTGCAAATACAGATCAAGCTTTGCTCCTAGCCTGCTGTTCACCTCCTGCTGTGCAGCCAGGTTCCTCACTGACTGGCTACTGGTCAGTGGCCTGGGGAGTGGGGACCCCTGCCTTAACCAGCCTCTGTCTCTCTCTAATGGGACAACAGTGGACTAGGGCATAAGGAATGAAAAATGTGAATGTCCTTATAATATCCAGTGAATCTTTGCAGTTAAATAGCAAATAGCTAATTAGGACAAGTGCTTTTCAGTTAGGTACTGAGAATTTTGAAGTGCCCACTATCCTTTTTACTTTATCTTTTTTACTTTATGTCTAGGGATTTTCATGTTAAACTTATGTATTAAGGGCATGGCAAGGTGAAAAAGGAAAATGGAAAAAGTTATCTAGAAACAAAATTTTACTTCATCCCACAATTGTGTATTACCTACATTTTAAGTTTCAAGGTTTTTTTTCTTGTGTGTAGACTTCTCATTAGTGATTCATGGATGAAGATATTAGTGTAATATGCTTTTTAAATATCTGGGTTAGATGATTAGATACACTTTACTAAGGTCAAGGAAAAAGCATCCATTCAGGCAAGAAAAGGTATTTTAGCCATAAATATTTATTGTAATTTTTTGTTCTTGTCACCCAAACATTAGCAAATAAAAACAGAGCACTACGGTGCTTAAATCATACATAATTTTAGGGTGGATAGCATGCAGTAGAGATGAGAAATAGATGGAAATGTGTTGTGCCCACTGTCCTCTCTTAGGGGAATGACATCCTTATTAATAAGATCTTGACTTCCTTTTCTATTGAGCTTCAGACTCCCTAACACAAACACCACTAGTAATGAGACTTGGCATATGAGTTAAAACACATCTGCCATTGCATATTTCCAATGGAAAGGTCATAGGTTAAAATTTGTGTAAGAAGAGAATGCATTATGAATATAATAGAAGTATTCTTTGGAGGCACCTGCAACACAGCAAGCTCAGAGGGAGGTAGTGCGTGTTGCAAAGACTGTGGAGCCCTTTGGGTGTTAGATGTGCCAACCTAGTTATCCCTCTGATCTAGCTGCTTTTACTTCTTCATTTCCTATTAAATCTCTGTTGGAGAAGAGGAAAGGCTATAAGGAAACATGAATTAGAATCAGCTAGAACGGTCTTTTGAGGGAGGATATTCCAGCTGAGGATCACGTGGAGTAGCAGTCCCCAATCTTTGTGGCACCAGAAACCACGGCCCCTGTGAAAATCTAATGCCTGATGATCTGAGGTGGAGCTGAGGCGGTGATGTTAGTGCTGGGGAGTGGCTGCAAATACAGATGAAACTTCGCTGGCTCACCCGCTGCTCACCTTCTGCTGTGCAGTCCGGTTCCTAACAGGCCATGGACCGGTACCAGTCCCTGACTGTGGCCTGGGAATTGGAAACACACCAGTCTGCAACCTGGAAACCTGGAGTTTGGGGACTCCTGACCTGGAGTACATGAATTTCTTTATATATATTTTTAGGTATTTTTATTTGCTTATTGATTTAAGTCATCAGTGCCTCTTTTTCCTTTAAAATTTCTCATGTAATATTGAAATATCACTTAATTAGAAAAAATGTATGAGTGGTTAAAAAGGTAGAAATAAAATCATTGCCAAACTATGTTAACCATTATTAAAATGATTTATTTTTTTTTAGAAAAAGATGAGAACAGTAGTTTGGAAGCATCTGCTTTTAAAATCACTCTAAAGACAGCAAAATGGTGAACTTCTAAGTGCTAAGATTAGAGCCTATCCAAGATCATGGAAAAGTATTCATAATTGGAGGAAATTTCTACAGATTCAGAAACAAGGTAGCTAGTGAGAGACTCATAAATAAATGTGATAAGTGGCAGCGAGGATCCCTGGGGAAACCCCTAAATGTGGGCTTGCTGCTGGCTTTCCGCTCTGTGACTCCATGATCAAAGCGAAACAAGGAAATTTCCGCTTTTCCACCATTTTTGTTATCACTGACATTTTAAGTTGCCTTCTGACTATATCTACTTTCCTTCAGAATATCGTTGATTGTGACTTTCGCCTAATTCTAATTTTTTTCAACATTATCAGAAAATTAATGATTCTTTATTTGTTTACTAAAATTGATTGAAGACTCTGGGATGTAGATTATCTAATTCAATTTAATTTTGGATATATGAGCCATTTTTGCCAAGTACAATTAACAGAAAAAAACTCCATAATTTTTCTTAAAACAGTGTCCAATAGGGTTTTATTATTAGAAAAAAAATCAAGTTTATTATTTCTCAAAGTTTTATTCAAAATAAACTATAATTTTTAGGATTTTGATATTTCAAAATATATTCAGTGAAGTAATGGAAAATTTTGTCAGCTAAATTTACTTAATAACCTCTTCCAATCAATTTTCCCTTTTTTTTCCTTTTTATTCAGTCCCTGGAAGAGAGATTTCCTGTCTTTTCTATTCTTAAATAATTTCTCAATTTAGAATAAAATTGCTCAAAAATAAGTATTCTTTGTACTTCTACATAAGAAACTAAGTGACTATAGTAATTTTGAAAGAATAGACAATAATGAATAAATGTTTGACAGTCAAAAATCTTGTATTTTGAAGATTATCCTTTAAAAGAGTAATCAGTATAATACAGTAGGACTAGAGTGTTTACACCACAGCACAAACAAGACTTGCTTTGTGAGCTATTATTTAGTATGGCATCTAAAACATGTCTGCAGTTTTGTTCAAACATCTCTACTACGTTTCCGGTAGTGGAAATCTTCACTCTTAGATTTCAAGAATATTTTATATTCCACATGCTGTTTTTATTATATTCAAAAATGTTCCAAGCAGCTTCCTCCTGAGATGTATTTCATAAGTAATTCTCCTTTGTTTCAATAAGGTCGCCTTCATGGCCAGGCATGTTTTGGTTCTATTATTTGCAATTAGCATGGATACCTGTTTTTTTCTACATAGCAGAAGAAACTATTAGCAAATCTCTCATTATCAGTCAGCTTATATTTTCAGTATCATTTCTCACACATTCTCACATTAGTAGAGGCTATATGAAGAAATGAATTCTTTCAGATTCCTGTACTTATCTGTTAAAATTTACTCTTTTTATGCTTCCAATGCTACCTTTTAATTATTCAGCATTCTCTTCATTGCATAATTTCTCTGTTCTCTTCAGTGTTCTAATTATTTATTTGAAATTGTTTTATATTAGAATAAATTGAGGTTTTGAGTCTTTAAATTGAGTTATATCTTTCAAATATAATTTATATTTAACTTTGTAAAACCAACCACAGCTATCCTATCTATCTACCTGGTGTTCTGTTTTGAAACTTGGTTCCAAATACAGAATACATCTGGAAATCGAATGGCTAAATTTGGTATTTGATTTTGATATAAAACAATATTAACCCAAAGAGTCTTCAAAAGACTAAATGACAGTTAAGTTCATTCTTCACCATTTTTATCAATATTTAATTTGGGACCAACAGCAGTAGTCTCAGGAAAATATAGCTTGGAAAAGAGGAATCTCCTGTTTTACTAATTAAAAAAAAAAGTTCAAAAGTTTTAATACTTTGATAAAACAGTATTTTAAAAGCAGTATGTTTTTGTACAAATAAACTTTGTTGTGAAAACTTGGATTTGGCAGTTTCTAATGCCTGAATGTGCCATAATGTGGATTATTATACCTGTAATAAGGTCTAGTTTACCTGTAATAAGGCGCTCATGCAGTGATGCAGCGTAAGTAACAGTCTCTCAGGATTCAGCAGGTTTTGTGGTCATTGAGTAAGCCCTGCTAGGCCCCTGGCAGGGGTGCAGGGAAGCGGTGTCGGGGAGAGGGCAGTGTGGAGCTCATCACTAGCTGGCGCAAGGATGGGGAGCTGAGTCTCCTGACAAGCAGCTGCACCGTCAGCAGCCCCAGCTCCCCTGTCTCTCAATTCCAAGACCAGAAAGCCTCAACGGTCTCAGAGACGCTTCTGTGTGCTTCAGTGTAACTCCATAAATTCCCAAATGTGTTGAACTCAAACCAAACAGGATTCACCTTTTGTGAGAAGGTGGCCAATTTTCCATGCGATTAAATGGCACGTCACCGTAGTGCATTGGGATAAACACGAAGGAAGCCGTTATAGATTCATCCTGCAGTTCTCACCAGAGTTTTTTATACAGCTACATGGCATTACTTTTAATACAGATTTAGGATATATTTTTTTGTTTTCTTTCACTTTGCAGCTTAAATATGTGTGTGTGTGTGTGTGTGTGTGTGTGTGTGTGTGTGTGTTTTGGTTTTGCACTTATTTCTCTTTTAACCTCTCAAGATGGAGCAACTCCCCTTTAGGTTTCTTCTCAGCTGTTTTTCCAGACTCTCATTAAAAGAAATGCCTGTGAGTATCTCCTGAAAAGTAGTACAGCTCATCTCTTCTGCTCACGACCTTTGTAGAAAATGAGACCTACCACTGAGCTCAGCTGAGCTCTCCGCTCTCCAACCATTCCCGGAGCAAGAAAATTTATTGTTTGTATTTAAAAACACTTTTAGTTGGGGGCACAAAGTCATATGTAAAAAAAAAAAAAAAAAAAAAAAAAAAAAAAAAAAAAAAAAAAAAAAAAAAAAAAAAAAAAAAAAAAGAGAGAGAGAGAGAGGGTTAGAAATAAATAATAAAGTTCTATTTGTCAAGAATAAAGAGCTGCCTTCAAGGCATATAGAGTTTGTCTGTACTTTCGATGCTGAAAAATAAACCAGAAAATGAGGTTTGCTTTGGCCATAGCCCACTGTAGCTTAGTGATCTCAGAACTGCGAATTGCCTAGACTTATTCCACGCAGTATACTTTAGGGTCTTTCAAAGCTTTTCTTTAAGAATTAACATTTTATATTATGTTCTAAAAGTTATTTTACCAAGTATAAAATAGTTACTAGCTTTTCTCTTGATTTTTATTTTTAAAGATTCCATTGACCATTTTTTGGGTCACAGATCTCTTTGATTATTCATTCATTCATTCATTCCTTCAACTAATTTTTATAATTTTCCCAGAAAAAAAATATCTTCTATACAATAGTATATACCTAGTCTTTGTCTATAGTTTCTGAGATTTGTGTTTAGAACACCTGTTCTATACCTTTCTCCTTAGCGTGTAAATATATTCTAGATATGTCTTTAATGTATGATTTGAATCTCCCCAGTTAAAACAAATAACACAAATATCTTTCTTAATTTGAAAATTTTGGACTCTCCCATAGTTAAAATACGTACTCCTCTTTGAAAATTCACTGTCTTATAGCCACTATATATCTTTCTTCCTTCTACAGCACAATCGCTTCTCCAGGTTCTCACACCTCATCCCCTCTTCAGTCTGCTGTCTTCTGGCTTCTTTTCCACTGAAATGGCTCTTCATCAGGTCATGAAATAACTTTTAGTTTTTGACACTAATGGGCCCTTTTAAAATTTTTATGTTACTTTTTTTTTTCCTTCATCATTGGACCTTTCCGTGAGAAAAAAGAAAAGAAGAAAATAAAATACTTTCTAGGTCATCTCAGCTGCTCTTCCTTAATTTCCTTGATATTTTCTGATCACCTTGATAGTGTATTTCATTGCATCTCATCATCCTTTTTGCCCATTCTATTTCCTATAGGCTGATGGCTCCCATGTGCCTATTTGTAACTAAGAATATTCCAATACTAAGCTTTTAAACAATTACTGTACATTTTCTCTTTGCAGGCTCAGAAATCTCAAAATCAAAATTTCAAATTTAAACCCATTTTTTCTGAAAAACATATTCTTCTTTCATTCAGTGTATCAATCAGAGACATTTCTGTGAACTCAGTTATCTGATCCAAAACCTGCGATTCATCCCATGCTTTTCTTCTCTTAGTCAGCATTTCTAATTGGTGACCAAATCTTAGAAACTCAGACTCATTTCTTTTACTCTTCCTATTACCCTAGTTTCAGAAATACTTATAAAGTAGAGTTGATTGTATTAGCTAAAGGGATAAAAAGGAAGATTTCCAAAATGATTTTCACACACACACACACACACACACACACACACACACACACACACACACACATGTTCTGCATTGATGCCGCTGTCTTGAGGCAGCATTTCTTTTCTGGGAAATGTCACAGTTTGTTTTTAAGCCTTCCACCTGATTGAATGAGGCTCACCTACATTATGGAATATAATCTCCTTTATGGAAAGTCAGTTGATTATAGATATTAATTATATCAGCACACTGCCTTTACAGAAACACCTTTACTTGTCTGATTAAGTAGCTTAGTATTATAGCCTAGGCAACTTGACTCATAAAACTAATCATCACAAGTGAGACTAGTTCGCCAGCTTTCAGCACAGATTCGAGCCACTTGGGGTTATGTTATCATAACATCATTTCCGATAGATTTGTATTAGTTGTCCCGAGGGGTGAAGAGAGAGGGAGATAGGACTGGGATTGAAATTTCAGGCCCCGTGAATGGGGTGCGATCTTTCGCTTTGTCATGACAGTCCCAAAGAAATGCAACCTGGTTCGAGAATTCACGTGGCATGACTTGTGCCTGCTTGAGTTCCTCTCCCTCTCAGGAGCGCTTGCGAAGTAGGAGACCAGCAGAGAACAAGGAGGAATTCTGAACATGTGAAGTTAACATTTTTATCATAGGCTGCTCTGCTTCTTGCTCAGCATGTGGCCATTTACTCTGCCTGCCCATGGGGCTAGGCTGGTAGGGTGCATGCATCTCCCCACAAGACCCCGTGAAGCTCTACCAGCAGACCGGTGGCCTCGTGGGAGGGAAGTGAGCCCAAAGCATTGGAGTTGAGTGGTCCTTAAAACCTAGACATGAATGGATAGTTGGTCATCAGCATGCTACAAGTATAGAAGGGACAAGTTGAAAACAATGACAGACATGGACACTTGAAAGATGTGGTGATGATTTTATTCAGCCCATGATTTTTTGTCAATTTATTTGACTTTCCTTTTCCCCCTGGTGCTTGAGATGTCTGCTTTTTTTCCTTAGAGCTGTTAGGATTTGAGAAGGAAAACAACAGAAGCATTTTAATTAACTTAGATGCCGGGTTTGCTTGAAAAGTAGTTACTCTAAAATAACTTGGTCTCCCCTGCCTTAGCAGCAGCCGTTTCAAATAGTCTGCTGGAAGAATAAAAGGGGCTTAAGTTTAAGCTAAAAGTAACAAGACAGTTACAAGCTCTGCATTCATGCTGTGTTCAAAAACTTCCTCTATTTCAATTTCCCTTCCTTTTAGAATAAGTAGGAAGGAAGAGAATAAATAACGTCTCATAGAAGCGTGCCTCCTGCAGGACTCCATCTTTCTGCAGTGAGCTAGTGTGCATTCCCTTGTCAGAGGACATAAATGCAGACCTCCGGGGGAATTTTAAAGAAAAAGATCACCAGAAAGGTGACACTTCTAGAAATAGTTTCATGGTGTTCGCTCATTAGCCTTGGCTGGTGCTGAGCTGTGCCTCACGAATCATCCCTCTTAAAATTCTGCCCTGCTAAACTCGGTATCAAAAAGGCAGTGGAAACTCTCTGCTCGAAAACAATTTATATTCTCTTACTCTCTGACCGGCATTAAGAGTAAAGGATACAAAAAGCACAGAACCAATGACCTTCTTTACCCGATGTTTTAATTGTTCTTTCTTACTCATTTTCTATGGATCGATGTGATAGGGCCCCTTGGGTGGCCACCTGTGTCCTGCCACCTGCTGTAAACATCCGTGGATGATTCCCTGCCCTTGTGTGTAGACTTGACCTCATGAGCCTTTTCCAGTGAAAAGCATGTGGCAGAAGGGATGGGATGATATTTCCAAGAATAGGTAACAAAAGGGCTGTGGTTTCCACCCAAGGCTCCCTCTTTCCTTCTGTTACTGGCTCAGGGCTGCATTTTGAGCTGTGTTGTGAAGAGCTGGATATAGCAAGGGACTGGTATCTCTGGCCAACAGCCTGCAAAAACTTGATCTTGTTAACGGTGTCATGAGTGAGTTCGAGAATGCATCCTGTCCCCCATCAAGCCCTGAGATGACTGTGGTTCAGTCAACACCGACATGATAGCCTTGAGAGATATTCTGACCCAGAGGACCAGGTAAGCTGTGCCTGAACTCCTGACCGACAGAAACCAAATAAAATGTTTTTCATTCATCAGTAATATAATACATATTTTATAATATAATAAATGTTACTTTTCTAAGAAATTCAATATGTTTGCTTATACCTGGCACAAAAAAAGAAGAATAAGCAGCTCTTTATATAATTTGATTAATTCAAAGAGGATAGATTATTCATCTTTAAAGAAAATGTTCTTTGTAATACTACTTAGTTTCACAGTCTTCATTGATTAAGTTAATTTGATGAGTGCCATATACCCTACTTCACTTTCTTATGGCTTAAGAACAGAGGCTATGTAATTTTGGACCCATTTCTTTCTTTCCTTCCCCTGCCTCCTTTTCTGAAATATAAAGCTCTTTTTAATTAAAATATAGTGGACAAACAATATTATATTAATTTCAGGTGTACAACACAGTGATCTGACATATACTTTATGGAGCGATCACCACAACAAGTCTAGTAACCATCTGTCACTGTACAAAGTTATTGCGATGTAATTGACTGTATTTCCTTGTGCCGTACATGACATCCCCATGACTTATTTATGTCATAACTAATAAGTTTGTACCTCTTACGTAACTCTAAGTTTTCAACTTCTTGGCCCATTCCATCCACTACCCAACCCTCTGGCAACTGTCAGTTCTGTACCTGAGCCTTTTTGTTGTGTTTGTTCATTTATTTCGTTTTTTAGATTCCACATATAAGTGAAATGTATTTGTCTTTCTCTGACGTATTTCACTTATAATACCCTTGGTCCATCAGTGGTGTCACAAATGGCAAGATTTCACTCATTATTTGTGGCTGAGTAATATTCCATTGTGTGGGTGTATATACACACACCACATCTTTATCCATTCATCTATCGATGGACACCTGGGTTGCTTCCACATCATGGCTATTGTAAATAATGCTGCAGTGAGCATATGGGTGCATATATCTTTTGGAATTATTATTTT
This sequence comes from Macroglossus sobrinus, assembly GCA_004027375.1. Taxonomy (NCBI): domain Eukaryota; kingdom Metazoa; phylum Chordata; class Mammalia; order Chiroptera; family Pteropodidae; genus Macroglossus; species Macroglossus sobrinus. Next base: position 89,084 of record PVKZ01000733.1, read on the forward strand.
TTTAAATTTTCTTAGAATCAATGTTCTGAACTAGAATGGCTGGATCATATGGTAGTTCTATTTTTAATTTTTGAGGAGACTCCATACTGTTGTTCCACAGCATAGCTGTGCCAGTTTACAATCCCCCCAACAGTGCACAAGGGTTCCCTTCTCTCTACATCCTTGTCTTTTCAATAATAGACATTCTGACAGGTGTGAGGTGATCTCTCATTGAGGTTTTTACCTGCATTTCCCTGAATAGTAGATTTGAACAGCTTCTTATGTGTCTCTTTGCCATCTGCATGTTTTCTTTGGAGAAATGTCTATTCAGGTCCTTTACTTATTTTTAAATTGGATTATGTGATTTTTTTTGATGTTGAGTTGCCTAAGTTTTTTATATATTTTAAATATTAATCCTTTATCAGACATATTATTTGCAAATGTCTTCCCCCATTCAGTAGGTTGCCTTTTAATTTTGTAGATGGTTTCTTTCACTGTGCAAAAGCTTTTTGATCTAATGTCATCCTATTTGTTTATTTTCTATTTTGTTGCTCTTGGCCTAGAAGGCACATCCAAAAATATATTTCTAAAAGTGAAAACAAAAACAAAAATATATTTCTAAGACCAATATCAAAGACTTCACTGCCTCTTTTCTTCTAGGAGTTTTATGGTTTCAGGTCTTATATTTAAGTCTTTAATCTATTTTGACTTTATTTTGTATATGGTTTAAGAAAGTGGTCCAGTTTTATCTTTTTACATGTAGCTGTCTAGTTTTTCCAACACTGTTTAGTGAAGACTTTCCTTGCCTTTGTTGTAAATTTAATTGATTATAGCAGCGGAGGTGTATTTCTGGGCTCTCTATTCTGTTGCATTGATCTGTGTGTGCTTTTGTGCCAGTACTCTACTCTGTTGATTATTTAGCTGAGTAGTATAGTTTGAAATCAGGGAGAGTGCAATCTCCACCTTATTTCATTTACTTCTGCTCTGGTCTTTATTATTTCCTTCCTTTGACTGACTTTCATCTTTGTTATTCTTTCTCTAGTTTCTTTAGGTGTAAGTTTAGACTATTTGAGATTTTTCTTGTTTGTTAAGGTAGGCTTGGATTGCTATAAACTTCCTTTTCAGAATGGCTTTTGCTATGTCCTATAGATTTTGTAACGTTTCCATTTTCATTTATTTCAAGGTATTTTTTATTTCCTCTTTGATGTCTTCACTTACCTATTGGTTGTGTAATAGCATGTTGTTTAGCCTCCGTGTGTGTGTGTGTGTGTGTGTGTGTGTGTGTGTGTTTCCAGTTTTCCTCATATAAGTGATTTCTAGTTTGAAACTATTGTGGTTGGAAAAGATGCTTAATATAATTTCAGTCCTGTTACATTTATTGAGACTTGTTTGGAGGTCTAACATGTGACGCATCCTGGAGAATGTTCATGTGTATTTGAAAAGAATGTGTGTTCTACTGTTTTGGGATGGAATGTTCTGTACATATCTGTTACCTAGTCAGACACTGAAAGCCAGTGTTTCCTTGTTGATTTTGTCTGGATGATCTATCCATTGATGTAAGTGGGGCATTTAAGTTCCTTGCTATTATTGTGTTACTCTCAATCTCTCCCTTTATAGCTGATAAGATTTGCTGTATGTATTTAGATGCTCCTATTTGGGATACATAGATGGTTACAAGTGTTATACCCTGGTATTGGATCGATCCCTTTATCATTCAGTCAAACCCTTGTCTCTTGTAACAGTCTTTGTTTTAAGGTCTATTTTGTCTAAGTATTGCTACCCCAGTTTTCTTTTTTATTTGCATGGAATATCTTTTTCCATCTCTTCACTTTATGACTCTGCATCTTTAGATTTGAAATGAGTCTCTTATGGGCAGCATATGTGTGTGTCTTATTATTTTTATTCATTCAGCCACCCTATATCTTATGTAGAACCCATTTTCTTTTTCTTTTATTTATTTAGCAAAAAAAAATTGTCAGCAATACTAGCTAAGGGTATTTGAAGGGGTGTTAAAAGATGTTAATGTCATTAATTTTTTTGGAATAAAATATGTTTGAATATTTAAACACATAATAGAAAAAATTTCAAAGGTAAAGGTTTTGGCGAGTAGTTTCCAGGAGAGTCACTTGTGTGTACATGTGTATGTGTTAATTAGCATAAGCCTGAGATAGTATACATATAATTACATAAGCAAGTAGAAAGAAGGAGAATTGGACTATTCAAAATTATTACCATTATAGTGGCATAAGTGGTGGAATCTGGTAATGAAGTTAGTATAATTATACAACACAATAATAATAGATAATATTTTTGAACATTTGTTACTTTCTATCCATTGCCATGGTTAATCTTTACAATACACTTTTGAGGCAGATGGTATTATCTTAATTTTACAGATGAGGAAATGGTATTAGGAAAGGTGAAGTGACTTGTGTAAGACCACACAGTACATTACAGAAAGAGCATCCAAACCTATTTTTCCTCATCTGTCAGGGTATATGAAAATGAAAGCCCATGTTGATTGAATTCATAGTAGCTGGAATCTTCTGCAATTATGTAGAATAGATCTGTAATCCTCTTTTCATTTCCACGTTTGTCCTATTCTAGGTGAGATGAGTCCATTAAATGAAATTTCTATTGATCAAATCTTTATATCTGAAATGCTGATCTAATTTCTTCCTCCATATACTGAGAACTATAGGCTTTGAGATCAGGGAGTATATGCCATGTAGAATCACATCCATCATTCAAGACAGAGTTTTAAAAATTAAATTATTCTTTTAAATAAAACCATATGGTCTTTTAAAAAATGAGTAAGCTGGGAAGTGATGTTAGCGAGATGGAGGAGCAAGAAGCCTCAGATATTCATTCCTCTACAGAGACACCGACTAAACAACAAGAGATGGTCTAAAAAGCCCTTATTAGGAACTGAAAAACTGGTTAAGAAGTGGCAGCCCCTCGAGCAAGCATAAAGCCAGGAACAGCTGCACTGAAAATGGTAAGAAAAGCGATTTCATTTCAACCACATCAGCACTTCCTTCAAGCTGGCACAACGCAGGGCAATCGGAAGATAAAAAAACAACTTGCAGCTTCTCCCTTGGGAAGCAAAGGAGAAGAAACACTTGTCCAATGTTCTGGCTTTTCAGGGATCTGTACAAGGGTCTGGTGTCTGCCCCAGCGGACAGGGAACCAGTATACCTTGGAATGCTGGGGGCAGATGGCAAGAAGAGAGCTTGGCGTTTGGTTGCAGCAGCAGAGAACCTCAGATCGCTTCGTACAGAAGCCAGCACAGCTGGAAGTGGTCAGGAGTAAGTGCTAGTTTGTGACTATCACCCTGGGAGGGAAAGAGAAGATGGAAATGTACACTCAACACTGCAGATTTTTACGGGGCTTCTTGAAGGACTATTTTCTGTCTCACCTGACTCCGAGTGCCAAACAGAACAAAAGAGAGCTAGCTCAGTGGCTCCTTTCAGCACTGGAGAACCTTCAGAACCACAGACAGTCATCAGAGACAGCAAGAGATTGCAAGGTCCTGAGAAGGATACACAGCAAACATCGCAAACAGAGAAATGACATCCACGAGTCCAGAAAGACACATCTCTCTAACTAGCTTGAAAGGCTCCAGGAATCTCCTTCCAGGGTGACTGGTGATGGTCTTCCCCTGTACAGTCACTGGGAGGGGTGGCTGATTTTTCAAATGTGCAAATTATAACAAAGCAGTAGCAAAGTATACAAGGAAACAAGGAATTGTGACCCAATCAAAGGAATGAAATAAATCTCCAGAAAATGATCCTAAAGAAATGAAGATCTATAAATTGATAAACAATTTGATGCAATCACCTTTAAAATCATTGCAATACAAAAGAACAAAATGAACGAAATGGGGGAAATAGACATGAAAAAAATGAGTGTCAACAAACAGATAGAAAATATAAAAAAGAACCAAGTATGTTCTGGAGTTGAAGAATACAAGACCTGTGTTCAGAAATTCACCAGAAAGGTTCAATATTAGACTTGATCAAAAAGAAGAAAGAATCAGCAAACTCACAGATTACCCATTTGGAGTGATTGAGTTGGAGGAAAATCAGGAGAAAAGAATGAGGAAAAGTGAAGAAAACCCAGGGGACTCACCATCCCATAAGTTCACAGGAGGAGTGATGTCTGCAAGATGGCAGCACACAAGCTTTCGGCACTGGCTCCTCACAGAGACATCGATTTGGACAGTGCTCTATCTATACATGAAAATGCCTTCACAGTAGTAAAAAATCCCGGGTAAGAGACTGCAACACCCAAGTGGAACTTAAAAATAAGAAAAAATACATTGAAGGGGGTAAGAAGGACAGTTTCACATTATTTCTGTCACCCCTCCCACAAGCCGGGACAGCCCAGTGTGAAGAGACATCCTCACTGTGGGGGAAGGATAGTGGAGTGATCCCCCTACTTCACCAAGACCCCAGCACCAGGCCTGCTTCAGTGAGCTCTGGGGTTAGGCATCTGTGGACACAGCCTCCAGGCTCAGCAAGGGACTACTTCCCGAGGTCCCTAGCTTGTCACAAGCCAGGCAAGCCCCCTGGAGCTTGAGAAGGATCAGTGCTAATTCTTCCTTAAATATTTGGTAGAATTCTCCAGTGATGCCATCTGGTCCTGGATTTTCTTCATTGGGAATTTTTGATTACTAATTTAATCCTTTTACAAGTGACACGTCTGTTCAGATTATTTATTTCTTCTTGATTTATTCTTGGCAGACTGTATGTTTCTAAAATTTATCTATTTCTTCTAGTTACACAATGTGTTGGCATACAGATTGTTCATAGTAGTCTCTTATGAGGATGTTGCAATCTCTTACCTGGGATTTCTTACCACTGTGAAGGGATTTTCATGTATAGATAGAGCATTGTCCAAATCGATCCATATTGGAAAGTAAGAGGTAAAATTATTTCTGTTAACAGATGGCATGATATTATATGTAGGAAACCCCGAAGATTGCACAAAACAACCTGCTAGAACTGCTAAACAAATTCAACCAAGTTGCGGGATAGAAATCAACACACAAAATCAATAGTGTTTTTATACACCAACAATGAACAATTCAAAATCAAAATTGAGAAAACAGTTTCATTTACAATAGTATTAAAATTAATAAAATACTTAAAAAGTAAACTAAGGTGGAAAAAGACTCGTGCAATGTAAACTGCAAACACATTTCTTCCAGACATTAAAAACACAAGTAGACATATAGCCCATGGTTATGGACTGGAAAACTTAATATTGTTAAAATGTTTATACTATCCAAAGCGATCTAAAGATTTAAGGAAATCCTTTTCAAATCTCAGTTCTTTTAAATAAAGAAAAAAAATCTCAAATTTATATGGAATCTCAAAGGACCCCAAATAGCCAAAGTAATCTTGAGAAAGATAATGAAAACTGAAGGCCTCATATCTCCTGATTTCAAGACATAATATAAAGCTGCAGTAATCAAAACAGTATGGTATTGGCTTGAAGACAGACATACTAATCACACATAATAGCCCATAAATGAGCCCATATATCTGGTCAAATGATTTCTGACAAGGTGTCAAGTCTTCACAGTAGGGAAAGGATTGTCTCTTAAGTGGTACTAAGAAAACTAAATATCAGTATGCAAAAGAAGGAAGTTACATTTTACCTTAAACCATATAGAAAAATTAACTCAAAATGAATTAAAGATCTAAATGTAAGATTTGACAATATAAAACTCATAGAAGAAAATGTAAGGGAAAAATTTTTATGACATTGGATTTGGCATTGATTTCTTGAATATGACAACAAAAGCACAAACAACAAAAATAACAGACAAATGAGACTACATCAAACTCAAAAACTTAAGTACAATATACAAAATCAACAGAATGCAAAGGCAACCTACAGAATGGAACAAAATATTTGTAAACTATATATTTGATAAAAGGTTAATCTCTAGAATATATAAAGAACTCCTTACAACTCAACGAAAATCCAGATATTTTTACTAAAGAATGAGAAAAGGACCGAATAAGCATGTCTCCAAAGAAGATATAGAAGTGCCAACTAGCTTATGAAAAGAGGCTCAATATCACTAACCATCACGGAAATAAAAATCAAAACCATGAGATATCAGTTTATACCTGTTAGGATGGCAACTATCAAGACAAAACAAACAAAACCCCCAGTCTGGGCAAGGATGTGAAGAAATTGTAAGCTTTGTGCACTTCTGGTAGGAATGTAAAATGATGCAACTGCTCTGGAAAACAGTATGGAGGTTCCTCGAAAATAAAAAAAAAAAACAACTAAAAATAAAATTAACTATATATGATCCACCAATCCCACTTCTGTGTATATATCTAAAAGAATTGATAATGAGATCTTGAAGAGATATTTGTAGTCCCTTGTTTGTTGCAGCATTAATTATGATAGCCATGACAAGCTGATGTGTCCATCAGCGATGAGTGGATAAAGATATGGTTTATATGTACAATGGAATATAATTCATCCATGAGAGAGGAGGAAATCCTGTCTAATGCTACATCGTGGAGAAAACCTGAGGACACTATGCTAAGTGAAATAAGCCAATCACAGAAAGACAGATGCTTTATGATTTTACCTGGTACATGAGGTTATGAAAATAGCACAGCTTTTAGAAGCAGAAAGTAGAGTTGTGTTTGCCATGGGGAGGGAGGGAGAGAAGCATTGTTGTTCGGTGGACACAGAGCTTCAGTTCTGTAAGATGAGAAAGTTGTAGAGATCAATTGTACAACGATGTGCATGTAGTTAAATCTATTAAATCAAATGACTAAGCTGGTAAATTTTATGCTCTTTTTTTTTTACCACAATTAAAAAGAAACCAGCAAATCTACCCAACCTGGCATATTCATACAGATGCAGCAATCCCCCTCATTCTCTGAGCTTTGTCATCCCAGTGATGAGAACACTTTGCTTGCTGCTTAAATCTTCATTGATTTAATGTGTTGGAAAATGTCTGGTTTTAAAGTCAAAAGACATTTCTGGCTCCTCCAGAATCATTTTAATGATCATAGACAGGTCTCTCCTGCCTGACAGAAATAATGTGTAGGGCATATGGCCATTGTGAGATTTAAATGAAATAAGGAAAATGGAGTCCCTTTGAAATTGTCCTATATTTTAAATATGTGACTAACTGTTCCTATAATTTTGTAAAAGTAATTTCAAACTTCCTAAAATGCCTGACATTTCTTTCCAAAAATGTTTGGAATCAACATAGAAGCAGAGGTTTTGCTACTCTGACTGACTCTACTTTTTGAGTCTGAAAATTAAATTTAAAAAAAAGTGTTTTTTCCTACACTTTGAGAAATTTTTTAACCTTGTAGAGGTTACATTTAAAAAAATTATTAAAATACTTAACAGCAGTGTAGCTACACAGTTGTGGAATGTATATATTTCACTGGGTAAAATGATGGAAAACTCACTGGGATGTATTTGTCCTTAGTCCATCACCTGGACATAATTTTGCCTCTTGGGGACCTTTGGAGACATTTTTGGTGGTCACAGCTGGAGAGCTAAATTCAACGGACATCGAGTAGTAGAGGCTAGGGACGATCCTACACATCCCTTGTGCACAGGATGAGCCTACACGATGAAGAGTTATCTGGTCCAAAATGTCCATGGACAGATGTGGAGAGACCCAGCTTTAAATGGTGCTGCATAACGTGCACTTTCAGAATGAGCCACTCTGGGAGCTAGGGTAAGTACTATGGGGCCCTGTCCTGTGCTCCTTGCCCTGCCTTCTCCATCTCACTAAATGGCCTCATCGCTGGTGTCCCAAAAGACTATTTCATCTTTCTATGTCTCAAGTCAAAATTGATGTGGAACCACCGTGGAAACCCATAAGACATAACAGACCGAAAAGGCATTAATATGCTACTGACACCAGCTGTAAATCTTCATTTCATCTGATGCTGACAGTGCTAGTGCAAAGGTTTCAAAAAGAGAAGTGGACTTCTGAGTTGGAAAACAGCTGTTGTAGGATCAGCCCAGGTGAACTGGCGGTGGCACAGCCTGTAGCGGCAGCATGTAGAGAGCGTACCCACTGCTGACTTCACCTCCATTTGTCTTTCACGCTGTCCTCGTTCCTTACCCATTTTCTTCACTTTTTTACATTTATTTTTTGTTTATTTTATTTTATTTTGTTATTTTATTTATTATTTTATTTTATTATTTTATTTTATTTTTTATTTTATTTTATTTTATTTTATTATTTTATTTTATTTATTTTATTTTCTTTTAATTTTATTTTTTACTGTGAAGCCTTACCACCACACATAAACTAATTGTTACATTATAAAGTTCAGTCTCAAGTTGCAGCCATATTGTACATGATAGCTTGCTTTCTTGGTGCTTTTTAGACTGGTTATTTACGCACATTACTCTAATGGAGAACGTGGGGACAGTTTTAACTGATGACAGTTAGAGAGCGTCTGGAACCTCCACGTGGAAGGCTAGTGATCTGCAGTGTCCTGAGCTCCAGTTCTTATCCCCGTAGTCAGTCTCCTGACTGAGCGTGACTCGGACGAAGGCTGCCACAGTGAGGTACTATGGCACGGGAGAGATGCTGGATGAACCCACTGTGTTTATCTCATGCAAGCTGCATTCATAGCTGGGGACCAATGTGGGGGGAAAAAATGAGTTATAAAGGATGCTTGAGTACTTGGGAAAAATAAGAGTTTATTTAACTTTAGGAAGTTAAATTGGTTGTTACATGCCTGATTGAGGTCAACAGTAAACAACGGAAATCTAGGTGTATGACTCAATTTCCAAATCCCTCCCACACTTTACAGAATGTTCTAAAGGGAAATAGCGATGATTTTTCTGATGATGTTCTTTGGATGAGGTTGTCGCTCAAAGCATTCAGTCACCACTGGACCAGCTGTGTGGTAGTCCTCTGAATGCCAGAGAACTGAGGAGGAGGAATCCGTATTTAGAAAAGACACGTTAAGGAAATTAAATCAGAAAGAGACTCTGGCAACTCTGTCTCCTTCTGAAATTTGCCTTTAAAGGGTTTACTGTGCAATCAGAATTCTAACAAGGAGTCAACATCATTCTCCCAGTGCAGAAATGACTTTTTAAAATTTGTTTGCGGAAGCTGAACAGTCTTGAAAGAAGATGAGAAGGTAGCCAATAAATTCAGTGTCTTACTGAGAGACTCAGCAAATACCGAATATCACTATCCTAACAAATCTTCATGAAAAGCTAAATCTACCTGTGAACCGAGGGAACTGATTGGGAATACATTTACTTCATAAAGAGTGAAATCAAGTGGACATACACTCCTGTTTTGTCAAGTTTGGAAAAGCTTTCTCGTTACAAAGAAGAGAATTCTGTCGTACTCTATCTCCACCATTGCACGAGGGCCCTAAAAAGGTTTTGTTACTGGCAGCATGACCTGACGTGGGCGACTGGAGGAAAGGCAGGAGTAATTGAGATGGGAGCCAAACGCATCTCACCTTTCATACAAAAGCCAGTGGCGTAAGTGAAAGTGGTCTCAGGAGTGTCCCCTCACTGCATTGCCCCCAAAGAATTAATTATGGTGTCTGGCTGAACGATGTCATTGGAAAGAGAAAGCACATCTTTTCACACCTGTGTGGTCTCAGAAGCATATCAGTGCCATCCATGGCATATGGAGAGCTTTCTACAGCTCCGTTTATAAAAAAGGAATGTGTGCCCTGGCCTGGAAAGCATTTTTAAACCAATAATTTACTGTCTGTAGGCTAAAGAGTAATAATTGGTGCTGCTGAGTTATCTGATGTTCATGGGCATGTGGATTAAGATTACTAATAATTTAGCATGCATTGGATTTGGGATTTCCTAGCGATAGGCTGGCAAATCGTATACCCACCTCCCATCCGGTTTGTGAACAGATTGAGAAATGAGAAGTAAATAAGGATTAACAACGCGTTCACTGCTGCCAGGCTCGAGGGCAGGATTCTGAATATGTTAGCAAGGTGTGCTGACACCGAACCCCAGAATTAGGCGCCGCCCCACCCCCACACTCCCGCAGTGCTGCACCAAAAGCTTAGACTTAGAAGATAGCGCTAACCAGACTGCGCCTGCGTAGTTATTCTTTGAAAAAATACCTCTCAAAACAGCCCGGTTCCCTAGCAGGAGAACGAGTCAAGGGCAGAGAGAGGCTGGGAATGAGTTTACGGTCCCCAGACCAAAGTGTGTGTGTGTGTGTGTGTGTGTGTGTGTGTGTGTGTGTGTGTGTGTAAATGTTTACTTATAAAAGAAAGCATTCCTATGAAATTGCCAATATTTTTAGCCATAACTTTGTATTATGATACAATTCATATGTGCAATCTTTACCGAAAGTCAAATGATATTTCCTCCAGGAATTTACAAAAAAAAAATGTAAGACTGTATTTATGGAGCTAAACAAAATCAATCATTGCCAGATTAGAATAGGGAAATTGCAAAATTGCAAAATTGCAGATAATTATAATCTGAATTATTTTAATACAATTAAAGGAATCCTATGTCCATAAGTGAGAGGATCAGCTAAGAAGGGGGAGGGTGAGAAGTAGGGAAAAGGTATGGGGGGGTGGTGGAGAGAGAGAGAGAGAAGAGAGAGAAGTGGGGAGGATTGGGGGAGGGTTGGGTGGAAGGGTTGGGCAGGAGGTGTTTTTAGCTGGGCTCATTAAAGCACGTCTATCTAAGTGAACCTTAGGCTCTGACTGAGAAACGCAGGCGACATTGGTAGGGCCTTTGCCCGGGTCCATTAACCATCTGGTTACCTGACTGGCACTGCTCTGGCCCCTTGCTGTGGAGCCAGCTTGACTGCAGTGCTGCTGCCTGTGAGAGTCCACGGAGGGAGTTCATGGAACTTCAAGTTTGTTTGGTACCTGTGAAAATTTCTTCGTAGCATCCGACTTTCTCTTTTGTACATAGTGTCAGTGAGAGAATGATGATCATGTTAATGCCGGTGTTCTGATCTTTGAGACAGTCATGTTTTCTTTGGAAATTAGTAAGTCATCACTTCTGTTTTAGAGAGCAGTTCTCGGGAGCCTGCTCGAGATGAAGGCTTTTCTGGAGTGCATCCATCACTGGCTTGCTGACCAGATGTTTCCAGGCATGCAGGCCCATGGAAGACGGTGATGTGAAGCCCGTCACGTGATGAAGCAAAGATTAGACGGTGGAAAAATGTGGTCTAATGACTCCAGGAATATAATTACATGGGGGCAATTCCATAAAATTTACTAAGACGTTAAAAACATTCGCCAAATGTTGTTGCTACTGCAAATTAAAGGACCATAAGGAAGCACGATCTGGTCATGCAAATTAGAGCAACATGAGGACATCAGTTAAAAATGAGAAGACATAGAAGCCATTCCCAGGTGTCTCGGAGTGATTGCCAAGGCTAACCAGACGTGGGGTCTCTGTATTAAGAGAGGTGTGATGCACATGTTACTCACTAATGAGCTCCACTTAAAACACAGTCTGTGCTAATTACAGAATGCTTTCATTCTTTTGGTTGGAAACTCATTTCTTAACAAAAATCCAGACACCAACAAGAAGACGTTATCATTGAGTGACGACATGGGGTTATGGAATATAAGAAAAATATGAGTCGAAAGAAAAAAGTAGAGAAAAAAATGAATAGAAGCATGCAGTTGTGCTGGCATTTTGCTATATATATCTATATCTATATATCCACCTATATATACACACACACATATATATATGTACATATATAGTATATACCAGTGATATCAATAATCCTATCTATTTATTGAATTTTTATTTATAACAGGCAAAATAATAATTATTTTATGTTTTGTGTCTTATTTAATCTTCAGAATGTTATGAGCCAAGTATTATTAGTTCTGTTTTACAGACAAGGGAATGGAGGTTTGGAAGTGATGTCATTTCACCCATAATACGTTGCTAGTAAATGGAGTGGGTATTGGAACCGGGTCGCTAACTCGAGAGCTTAGCATTACATTTTATTACCAAAAATAGTAATAAAACATATAGAGAAATATACCAGTGTTTGTGTTTTATAGGGCAATGGGTTGTTTTCATTTTTATGCAAGAATCTTAACTTACAAGACAGACAGACTAGATTTTGAGCAATTCTTTGAAAGATGAAAGCTATGCAATTTAGAATATAAAAGAAAACAGTACTTTCTTTGTTTTGTAAAGTATAGGCAATTTATCAGCATCTTTTCAAGGAAAAGCAAAATTTAGGGGATAAATTGCACCTGATAATTTTGAATCATGTTTTTGTCTTTGAAAACTTAACATAGAAAGTCACCAAGACTATCTAGGAGAAACAAACGAATAAAAGTTTATGGTGTTTTCTTACAATTCTATAGTGCTTTTTAGTTTTCAGTGTATCTTAATATATTTTACAAGTAGATTATGCTGAAGTAGATCGCCGACTGTATTATTTCCATAGAAGTAGAGAGCACTGATGCTCAAGAGATGGTGTGACTCTCTCAAGTTCAAGCAGCCAGTAAGAGGCACACCTGAGCTATTGCCCATCCATCAGTTCTCTTGAAAAGTGCTGAATTGCTACATCATTTCTTTCCATGAGCCCACAATTCAGTGCAGGAAAAGAGGTTGGACTTAGATGTGAGGTCAATCAGACAAAATAATTATATCTTAAAATATAAGGTAGAAATACAGATCATTGAGAGGACTTGGATAAAAATGATGGTCTCTTAGTGATCTACAGTTCGTTATTGGATTCATCTTGTGGTTACTACTCATTTTGTTTCCCTATGTTTTCTGAAGACAAGGGGCATTTTCTCATGATTACTTCTGCTCAGCGACCCTTTGGAGGCCATCCATGGAGTACTCATTAACTGGTGACTATTATTTCTTTTACTGGAATATCCATTCCATCCATAGGAGTAAATGAAGCTTCTAACATGGCACATCAGAGATACACTGAGTTCTAGGACTCAAAGATATATCTAGGATCTTGCTTACTCAACTATGCCTAGTATAAGAGATCTCAAAGGCATATCAGACTCACCATTCCCCAAACGGAACCCATTTTCTTTTCCTCAGAGCCTGCTATTTGTCCTTACTTATTTAATTAAGTAAATGGCACAGCCATTTACCTGATTGTCCAAATCAGGTGCCTAGTTGTAGTAAAGCATCCGTCATTTCCTTTGCTGACAGTGTCAATTATCCATAGAATCTCCCTCCAGAATGCTGATGGCATCCAGCCCCTTCTCCACGCTCTCATGCGGCTGAGGCATTCACCGTTCCTGGCTTAGACTGTAGCTGTGTTCTTCACCTGACTACACCACATCTGGTCTTACTTTCCACCTAACTGCTCTCCACACTGCTTCCGAGGTGATTTTTCTAAAATAAAAATGTCATTTCGTTCCTCTTAAAATCTTTATACAGCTCCCTATAGCTAGATAGGATAAGAATTGAGTTTCTTAGCCCAGCCTACAGAAGCTTTTTCTGAGCTGCCTACTTTTGCCTCTCCAATTTCCTCTCTTTGTGACTTCTCTCTCACTGCATATTGCTTATTTATGATTCTGTGCCTTGGTTCAGATGGGGTCCTCATCCTTCTAGAAAATTCATCCTGATTCTCAAAGATCAGGACGTTCGAGCATCTCATCGTCATGGAAATCTTGTCTGGTTGGCTTGTGTCCCCACCCCCGACCTCGTCCTCTTCTCTCAGTTCCTACAGGCTTCTGTAGAAGTGACCACGACACACTGCGTGTCTCCACTTGACCTCTGCCAAGAGGTTGTGAGTGACCCGAGGGCGAGGACTTATTCCCATGTGTGTTTACAAATTAATATCTTGCACTTACTAAATCTTCAGGAAATGTGTGTTCAATAAATGTATTATTAGTCATCAGGACTCTTTTCGTAGAGAGTCGCTGACTCTGGACTGGCTAGATGAATGCAGTCATTTTAAGAGAAATTAGTGTCCCGTGACATTTTTAATAGCTTTATTGAAGTGTATTTAACATAAAATAATCAGCATAGAGAAAAGTATCCCACTTCATAAGTTTGGGTGTAGGTGTATACTCATGCAGCAGTCACCACAATCAAGATAATAAATGCATCTATCACCCACAAAAGTTTCCTTGCACCCCTTTGTAATTGGCCTAGCCCACCTCTGAAGCCCTACCATTACCAAGCAATCACCAATATGATTATGGTCACTCTAAGATTAATTTGTATTTTCTAGAATCTTATATACATGGAATTATGTAATATATATAAATTTTTTGCTCCTTTTTTTCCCCCACTGAACATCATTACTTCAGGGTTCATTCATGTTTGTTATATGTAAAATTGGTATTATTTTCTTTTCCTTTTTATTGCTAAATTATATTCTATGCATCCCACAATTTATTTATTTATTCTCCTATTGGATATTTGGGTTATTTAGAGGGTTTGGTTTTTTTTTTGCTGTTACAAAGAAAGTGGATTTGAAAAAGACTTTATGTGAACATACACTTTCATTTTTCTTTATTAAATGCCTAGGAGTAGAAAGGGTGGATCAGATAATGGCTACGTGTTTAATGTTTTAAGAAATTATCAAACTTTTCCCAAGTGGTTGTATCATTTAACATACCTACCAGCAGTCTATGAGAATTCTGATTCTGCTTTCTTAACTCTTACCATGGTCAGTTTTTAAATCTTAGATATTATAATAGATCTGTAGAAATATCTATTGTATTAAAGATTTAATTTGTATTTCCCTAATGATTAATGACATTTTCAATGTGCTTATATACCATGAGTTTGTGAAGTAGTTGTTTAAATATTTTGCCCATTTTTTAAAATTGAATTGTTTCATTTCTTATTATTGAACTTTGAGAATTCTTTATATATTCTGGATATGAGTCCTAGGCATCCCTAACCTTTTTGGCACCAGGGACCAGTGCTCCTATGAGAATCCAGTGCCTGAGGATCTGAGGGGGAGCTGAGCGGGTGATGCTAATGTTGGGGAGAAGCTGCACAAACAGATGAAGCTTCACTTGCTGGCCTGCCACTTACCTCCTGCTCTGTGGCCCGGCTCCTGACAGGCCACAGACCCGGGGCTGGGGACCCATGCATATCAGACATGTTAATGTAATTAGCAAACTCTAGACTGTCTTTTCATTCTCCTAGTAAGTCTTTCAGGGGACAGAAATTCTTAATTTTGTTGAAGTCTAATTTATCAATTGTTTTCTTTTATGTGTTATACTTTTGGTTTTATATCTAATGAATATTTGCCTAACCCCCAATCACAAAGTTATCTTATACTTACTTTATTCTGGAGATTTTATAGTTTTAAGCTTTGCACTCTGATCTGTGATCCATTTTACGTTAATTGTTGGATATGGTACAAGTATGGATCAAAGTTGTTTTTTTCTTTTCATTCCTAGTTATTCAGTTTTTCTAGCATAATTTGTTGAAAATGTTGTAGGCAGAGGAATCAGTGTGTTCACTCTCACTCTATCTTTGCTAGAAGTAGAAATCCTCCCAATAACCTTGTTTTTGTGATAAGGACAGGTAACACGAGATCACTCTCTTCACAGTTTTAGGCGAATGGTACAGAACTGACGGTAGGCACAGCGTTTTACAGCAGACCATAGAGCTCACTCATCTCATGTAATTGAAACTTTATTCCAGTTGAACATCACCTGCTCTTCTCCTCTCCTTCTCAGCCTGGTGACTTCCTTTCTCCTTTCTATTTCTGTGCAATCGACTGTTTTACATACCTCATGTAAGTGGAATCATGTATTATTGTGTTTCTGTAACTTTTTAATAATACTCCTTAAAATTTTTTTTGTGTTCTAGTAAAACTCACATATTTATTGTAGGATTATATAAAATATACTAACACATAGATAAGAAAGATTTTTTAAAAACTATGAACTAGTTTTTCATAAATAATTCTCTAAAATTTTGTTTTATAGCTGTTTATTTTAAGTATGCATTAGAATTATTTTTTTGTAATAAAAAATGTGATGATTCTATTTATATTATAAGTCACTTTCATTTGATATCTTTTTTTTTCATTTATATGGTTCAATAAGTTTCCCCAATATGATTTTTAATTGTTTTATAGTAGTCCATTTTATGGACAAGCCAGTAAATTATATGGCATAATTATGCATAATTATGTTTCATAATTTATTGAACCAATCACTTATCATTTAGCCTTTATGTTGTATTTACTTTTTCACTCTTATAAATAGTTCTACAGGGATCATTCTAGTAGATAAATCTTTTTTTTTTCTGCTGTATATTGTAATTTCCACAGGAAATACTTCTAGAAATGGAATTAATGGTTCCAGGAATATGTGCATTTTAAAGTAATTGAATATTTATAGCAAAATATCATGCAATTGGTTTATAAACACAACACTAAATTGGCATTTCTCTTTATCTTTAGGCCATTCTAGGTATTATATTTCAAACCACTTTTACAAATGGTATTTTCTCGTTTTCCCTTTAATTAATACACTTGATCTTTGTTAGTAACTTCTTTTCCCACCCTTCTCAAACATACACACGATGTCGTGACTTTAATTCTCTCTGGAATACCTTCACGCCAGAGCTCAGAAAAATTCTGCAAGATATTTTGACTTAGAACTGTTGGCTTTCTTTATCCCTTGATGAACTTTAGTACCAACGTACTGTGCCTTGGTAACTGCTCTCTCTTTCTTTTGTGTTTTGACTGGGTTTCTTTTCTTTTCCCCCTTAACTCTCTGTGCTTTTCATTCTAATATGTGTTGGATTTTACACGTTAAGCCCCAATTTCTTTCCTTATTGTACTAGATGTTATTTATGGTGAAACCAATACATTTCTATCACATTAATCACCAACCAACCTATTCAAGGATTCAGAGAAATGATTCAGAAATTCAAATGTAATTGAGTGCAACGTGAAATAAATATCATACCAAAGGGAAGGAGATAGTCTCGATGCTACAGATTCTTCTCTTTGGGCTCAAAATCCTGGACTTGGTTCCAAAATAAAGGTATATCCAAAGTATCAGACAGATATGACAGTGCGAATGTAATTAAGCAGATGTAGATAATCATTTTCAATACAGGCAATAATAATCTAGGGAAAAATACAAATATTGGCTTCAGAATGTAGACAGAATCTTGTTCAAATTCTTCTCTTTCATGTAGGTCAAGAGATGTTACAGAAATGAAGCCTTGCTTCTAGGTTCACTGTTGCTTACGTTGGGTCTCCCTTCTTCCCCTCTCCTTTGATCTATGATATTTATTGAATGCTGGGTGTAGGCTTTCAATGATAAATGAGATAGACTTCTTCATGTCTGTCCAGCAGATTATTCTTCCCTGGTGCTGATGCATATCCCTTAGTTGAAATGGCTTTAGATGATTCCATCTCCTGCTCTTTTCCTTAGACATCCTCCAACATCCCTTCTTCAAATATGTGAAGGCTGCTCTCATATTAAGACCTTGAATCTTCTCGTTAGCCAAGGATACAGGCTCAAATGGAGAACAGAAGTGCACAAACATAGAAGTCATTCCTTAGCAGTTCTTGGATTTAAAATAGTTATTATAATGTCTCACTGTTTGTAGAATAACCAGATAGCTTACGTCAAAGCACTGGCAAAGAGAAAAAGAATTAGTTCAAGTGTGGCAACACAATTATTAATATTTTCTCTGACTCAAATTTTTCTTTATGAGCCATTCTTCCATTTTTGTAAACCTTACTAGAACTTTAAAAAAGAGCAATATTAAAATAATGGAAGACAATCTTTCCAAGTATCAAAATAGAATTATATCCAGTTTTTATAAGGCTAAGTAACCTTATAATATTCCTTTATGAATATTCTCTTATGAATCCATTCATGAATGTCTGTAAAGTTGCAAACCCAAATCTTTCAGATTTCTCTGCATTCTGGTCTATTGGGCTGGCTTTCTTCACAGTGTCAATATGTTTAGCAATTTCCTCACACTCAATAAAAGCCCTAGGACCGCTGAAATGTGCCAACTTCCATCTCTGTGTACAGCCTCTCCCTTGCTTGGGCAGAATAGTGTGCATGCTTGCATTTCCCTAGTTATCCTACCCAGTATGTGAGTATGTGGTCCTCTACCCTGGTCCAAATTCTTTCCATATTTCAACATGGAAAGAGAATTCTCTGTTCTGCCTTCTTCAGCACACCCCCACCGGTCCCCAAGTCTTGTCATTTCAGAAAAGAGGATCGAGGTAATGCTTTTTCAAAACTCCAACTCTTATTCAAACTGAGCTCTATTCTCTTCTCAGTACTTCCTCAACTCTTGCTTTATTTTTAATTTTAACAAATGACTGAATAAATAAATTAGGAGATGTGTGCTTAACAGTTTACCTGCTTCAGTGCTTCTCATTCTTATTTAAAAGGCAGAGCATTTGAGAAATATGGCACACCTTGTAGTCTCATAAATCTTGACATATCACACTTACATTATCTACATATGTAACTTTACTTGAAATTTTAAAAAGTAGATTGGATTTTAATATAGGCCATACAGATTTTAATATAGTAAAGGAAGTCATGTGTTAAAAATTATCACATAAAAATAAAATGGAGAAAATTTTATTCATTAGATTTTTCTTTCCTGCAAAAGAGAGTGCGCTTACTGGTGTAATAGTCTGACTCAATTTTAACATTTCACTACTATTCTCCTGCCTTTGTTTCTCACTTTGGAAAGCTGGTAAGAAGGCTTGGTGCCCGCTCCATCAGAACCTGGAAGAAGTTCAGGATCAGGTGTGGGAGCCCTCACCTAGCCCCACCCACCAACCACAATAAAAGCAGGGCAATCTCCTTTCCTTGCTCCTCAAGGCATTTTTGGACTTGCTTGGGAAGTCTGCCCTGCTCTTCCCAGAAAGCTTCAAACAACTGGATTTTGGGGAGTACAGCGTTTTCTCTATTAACACCGTATTTCACATAGCATCAGTAGAAACCTTTAAGCAACCAGATCATTGAAGAAAAGGAGATGATTGCAAGATAGAAAGAAACAACAGCTAAAATAATCATAAAGTGCTTATTTCAAATTTTATCTGAATTTGCAGTTGACTCATTATAATACTGTGGTTCAGTAAGTGGAGATTAGATATTTTGACACAAGAAACTATTCAAAATTGCAAGTTCTGAATTGTGTAATACATGTAATAACTAAGCTTGGTTGTGTACTTATATGCTAGATACTCTACTAAGTACTTAGCTCACTTAATATTCACAACAACTCTGTGATATATGGATTATTATCATGCCTACTTCCCAGATGCATATGAAGCTTATTGGAGGTCAGATAATTTGCCTCAGACTGGAGAGTTTGTATGTTATGAAGCTTGGATTTAAAACCAGGGCATCAAATTCCAGAGACTGTGCTTCTGACTGCTGAGCCTTACAGCAGATGTAGCTAGTGCTGTTGGTAATGTGAGTTACTTTTCTAAGCAATCTCTTGTTTTTTCTTGTTTTTTCTTTTTATTCAGTGAAAAAAAAAAAAGTATGGTGATGACAAGTTCCTAGATTCAAATTCTCAATAGAAATATTATTTTACCTTGGAAGAATTTTAACAATAAAAGGATTTACTTTTATTTTTAATAGTCTAAAAAAGAAAGTTTTAAAACCTAAATATCACCAAGAAAATTCAGTGTTTCCATGTATTCCACCTTTATTTGGAGAGTAATGTTCCCTCTTTTTCTATTGTTAAAACTATAATGATTTAAAATTCATCATCACCTGTCGTTAAAATAAAACATCAACTCAAAAAATTCATTTCACTATACTCTATTTCTTTAACTACTTGAAAGATATTAGTTCCTGATCTCAAATTTTATTATTGATCTTTAGTTTCATGCTGAAATATAAAGAAAAGTGGTTTGCATTATGCAAACAATGCTGTCTAAGAAATAATCACATTATCACAATTTATGTTATGAAAACTAGATCTGTGTAAGAAGTGCCTGTATTAAGAATTTTTTTCAGAGAAGAGTTGCCATAAAGCCCTTGTTTTCAACTACTATAAAAATTTATTTATCTACTACTAATAATGAGGACATTTTTCTAGCCAGATTCCATTGAATAAGAATGTAATTATAATTTTATGGAAAAGCAGTGGTGATGTATGTGTGTGTATTGAGTGGAGTAATTATAAAGTATGCACATCTCCCACCGAACTCAATTTTGTGGAACTTTGTTCTTTATACAAAAGGTTAGACGATTTTTGTGAATGCAAGTGTTAGATTTTTTTTTTTCCTTCCACAGCATTATAATTTAGGGTCAATGAAACCGCAGTGTAATACAAAAGCAATGAGAACTAATTTCATAAGTTCAGAAAGGAATTCAGTAAGTGTTGAGAAGTCAGCCTATAAAATTACAGAGAGGTCACCCTGAGCCAGTCTACTAACCATTTCTATATTAGAAAAATTAGAGAATGCTAAATGAAATAAAGGCTGCATCATTGAAATAAATGAAAGGAAAATACTTTTTTTTTTTTTTTACACAGAAGATTCTGTAATTAACCTATGGAGCTCTATGTGATTATAAATTATGGCAGTAAATTACCGAGAATGACTCAAAATAAGACACATAGAAAACAGTATCTGAGTAGTTCCTGAGTTAAAAGAAGATGATATACAATAAGCTGACCAGCTGAGGTCAGGAATGAGATTTCTTGGTGTCTTTTTTTGTGTGTGTGTTACAGTATTATACATTGAGGGTGCCAGCTTTCTCAAGGCTCAGCCTGTTATGGAGATGAAACGCTGTACAGAAAGGCATTTGTCAATTTTTAATATGTACAAAAAGAAACCATTAGCTTTAAGAAAATTACCAACAGAAAAGAGTTTTAAATCCCTCAGGATTTAATGCAGAAAATATACCCTTAGAGTTATCTTTTCTTTCTAATGAGCAGAAAGGGTAATAGTCTTAAAAAGGTAAAAGAGATCAGTCAAACTGAAGAGAGACACAGCTTCAAAGGTGAAAATATCCTTTCTTTAATGTCTTTCTAGATTTGGTGGCCATCATCTTGCTGATTCCGTAGAAACAGTACTGTAATTAAAATCCTATATTTTAAGAAAGAATTTTTTTTTTTTTTTGCATCCAAGAAAAGTTTTTCTTTTTCTTTTTTTTTCTGGTCAAAAAGAAAAAAAAACATATGGTTATTTTAAAAATGAGAAATTATATTTCTAGATTTCTGTGATTATCTGCTGATTCCAGTGTTTCAATTTAATTCATTCTGTGTGTGTGTTTGTGTGTGTGTGTGTGTGTGTGTAGAATTGCCTATGTCTCAGATTTTGTGCTGTGCCCTGGGTTACAACAGTGAACAAATGGCCTTTATCCTTACTTTCAGGACACACACAAAGAAGGGAACTAAAACTTAGTGCTAAAATACTATGACAGAAGGAATCAATATATGACTGAAGACTTAGGGACTTCTTGGAAGTCACTAAACAGAGAACTCTAACCAGATGATAGTAGTGGCGACACTGACTGAATACAGCTTTAGAGACAGGAGAGAATATAGTATTATTTAGAAAGTGGGGAAGAGGGGGAAGGGGGAAGGTAGGTGGGGTAAAAGGGGTCAAATAGGTGGTATCAGAAAGAATTCTACTATGGTCAGTGAACACATAATGCAATATATATATATATATAGATAGATATATAGATATAGATATAGATATAGATATAGATATACACACACACATACATACATATATATATACGTATATATTGTGCCTTACTTTAAATTGTACATCTGAAACTTACTGGATTTTGTTAACCAATGTCACCACAATAAAAAGTAATAATAATAAAAAGGAAGTTTATGAGTTTAATGTTTACAGTGTACACTGTGAGATAAATTTCAAAACATAATTTAGGGGTAAAACTGTAGTAGAAGGCGATTTTCAGCCCTTAATGCTTAGTTAGAAAATGAAAGCTGAAAATTGATGAGTAGTTATGAAAACACAACAACAAAATAAATCCAAGGAAAACAAGTAAAGGGATCTAATAACATAAGGTATTAAAGTTACTGAAATAGAATGTGGTTGCAATGAAGAGGATCTTAGAACAAGCTAATCGTATTGACACATCATCTGATCAGATGTTCAAGGAGAAGCAGAGAGATGTCAAAACAAGCAATCTAAGAAGGAAAAAAGAGATCTAACTATAAATAACCACCCAAATACTATCAAATTTATGCTGACCACTTGGAAAAACTGGATAATATCTTAGAATTATGTTGCGAAATAAAACTGGATCAGATAGAAACAAATCTTCTGAATAGATTGTATAAATCAAAGCCATTGAGTCAATAGTGAAAAATTTCCCACAGTAACACACCACATCTATATGAGCTGGGGGGCTCCCTAAAACGTGAAAAACATAAATCTAACATGATAAAAATTTTTATAGTAGGTAAAGAGAGATTTCTTTTTAAAACATTTTTTTCTTAGACTAGTACAAACTTGATGCCAAAACCAAACAAAAATCACATAAAAAGGAAAGTTACAAGCTAATTTATTCAGAAATACTAATCAAAATATTAGTTAACCAAATCCAGCAACATATACAAAAAACAAATCTTGGCCAGGGTGGCTCAGCACTATAATTGCAAAGATGTTTTGATATCAGAAAATTATAAAAATGTGTTGATGTCAATAATATTGACACGTTTGAAAGAGCTACCCATAGGATTATCCCCATGAATAGAGGATAGATGATTTAAAGTGATCAAGATAATTTATAATAAATACTTAAAGGTAACTGAATAAAAAAGGAATTCCTCATCTCATTTTTGAAAGTATAGCATAATATAAAGGTATCTTATGTTCTATATATAGTATATACATACTATATGTGCTATAGACTACATTGCTATATGAACGTAGTGTAAACACAGACCTGGAGCTGTACTGTCTTGCCTCAAGTATTATCTCTGCCATTTATTGGCCATGTGACCTTAAGCCAACCACTGAATCTCAGCCTCCACTGCTAAAGGAGATAATAATACCACAAACTAGTTAATGGGTCATTTTGATATTAAAATAGAGCATAAAGCAAGAGAGTCTGCTGTTCTTACCAGTTCAGCATTTTAGTGGTGAGCCTGGTCCGCACAATTATACTGAAATAACTGACAATGGCTGGAAGGGGTGGACAGAAACACAGTTCTTGGTATTTGTAGATGATGTGATCGGCTACTTGGAAAATCCAAGAGAATCTACAAAATATCCAAACTAATAAAAAAGAAAAATGGAGCAAGTTTGCTGAATATAGAATTACCATTCTGAAACAGTTGTGTTACTAGACACACACAACAGCTAGAAAACACCTTACAAAATCGCTCAGATGATAGCAATAAAACTACTTTTAAACAAATAAAAATAAAAATCTATCAATTATAGAGAAACAAATCCAACAAATATATGCAAAACCGTGGTTAAAATTTTAAAATTTATTTAATGCTATAAAATTTGACTGTTAAATTGTGAGATATACCATGTTTATAGATGATTTACCGTGAAGCTTGACTTAACTAAACATAGAATGTGTGTGAATCTGTAGGCAAGACTAAAGAATATGAAAAAGATAAGACTGGCGCTCCACAGTTATAAAGACGTAGTAATTAAAACTTTGCTATATTAGTCTAGATATATACAGATAATCCAACAGAACAATAAAAAGCCTGAAGAAAGACTCACATATAAGTGGAAACTTATTGTGTGATACTAAGTATAGAATACTAAGTGTGGGAATACTAAGTGTGAAAAAAAAATCTGTAGAATTCTTAAGCCATTGGGGAGTGAGACAATATATTTGCTTTCAATTTTTTGTTTACCAGATCCCCCAAATAATATGTGAAAGATAATCTGTCTGACAAATCACTATGTGAGAATGTTACAGATGAGAGAAAATCTTTGCACTTCATATAAAAATAATGAGACTGTTGTAGAGAATACGTAAGAGATCACTACAAGTCAATCCAAAAATGATGACCCAACAGAAAACTGAACGATGAGTGGGAAAGTACAGTCCACACAAAAGGAAGTGTAAAGGTAAATAGACACACTAAAATGTCTAGCCATACTCATCGTCAGGGTAACACGAATTAAAGTAAATATTGTTCTTTGTCACTGCACACCCACTGA
The DNA here is from genome assembly GCA_004027375.1 of Macroglossus sobrinus. Taxonomy (NCBI): domain Eukaryota; kingdom Metazoa; phylum Chordata; class Mammalia; order Chiroptera; family Pteropodidae; genus Macroglossus; species Macroglossus sobrinus. The sequence goes on from PVKZ01000733.1 coordinate 113,184, forward strand.
ACTGGAAAAAGTTTAAAAAATAGATAATACCACATTTGATGATGATATGAGGAATTAGGAACTTGAGAGATTTTGAATATAGAAATTTGAAAAAAAATTAAAAGAAAATAAAAAATTTAAAAAAAGAAATGTGGTGATAGTGAGTTGAATGTTCTTATACTCTAAAATTCAAAAATTCCACTTCTAGCTCTCTGCATAGAGAAACTCTTCCAAATACATAAAAAAGAATAGTATTATAATAATAGTTTTCTAACAGCAAAAATGTAAAGATAACTTCTCTGTTCCTCAAAAGGGAGTTGAATATTCAAAAATTTAGTTTGGTTATACAGTGGAATAATTTATAGCATGTAAAAGAATGAATTAGATCCAAGTTATCATAGTGGGAATAAATAATATGCAGAATACTATTAAACTAAAAATGTAAAACAATATTTATGTAGTTTATAGATAAATGTACATTTGGTAAAATTATCAAAGTGTACATTAAAATCTTAACTACTAACTATGGATGAATGATTATAGAACTGAGAGGCAAAGGATGAGAAAGTAGGTCTTAAACTGTAAAGTTTTATTTATTCTCAAAATATTGACCTGAAAGAAATATTATAAAATATTAAAATTTACAGTTAGGTAATGAGAACCTGTTCGGATGTTTAGAATATTTCATATTGTTTTAAACATTATAAATTTTTGTAAAGTCTAGGTCAAAAAAAAATAATTATAGTTTTGACAGTTTCTAAAGTATAGAAAAGAAGTCATACTGTTTTTTTTGTTTTTTTTGGTTTTGTTTTTTCTAAAACTTTGTATCTAAGGTTCTGGTTATCCTAATGAATCAGATTCAGTTATTAGGTAATTTATAATCATTAAATTAAATCATTAGTGGTTACTTTCTACAATGCTCCATATAATAAGGGCCTGCACAAATTAATATTCTACAAATAGTTTGGATAATTTGGTGAATCTGATTGTCATGCTCATAGAGTGATAACTCAAAATTATTATTTCTTTGGCAGTGTAGGATTTGACCATAGATAACCCATGCTCAAATAAAATGATATAAAGTCTGAGTCAGATACCTTTCAGATTCCTAATGAGCGTGTGTTCCATGAGCTGGCTGCATGAGTGTGGAGACTTGGGCGCCTTGCTGGTGGCTCAGAATGTAGACGACCTTTAGTGCTGCAGAGGACGCCGTCTGGGTTCTTAGGACGAGGGTTATTTGGGAAATCTCTGGCTGCTTTTCCTAGGCTCGTCTCTGATATGTGCACATGGTTAAAAGTGAAAGGCAAGTTATTACTTTCCCATCTCTTATATAAACTCCCCAGATTTTGACTTATTTTCCTTCTCTATCACTCAAAAGAATCAATATCAATTTCAATGTTATAACTGCAAGAGAGAACTAAGAAAATCACAGCTCAATTATTCCTTTTACATGCCTCTCCAGTACATTTTCTGGAATGACAGTCAATTCAAAGATCAATTTTAAAAGTTAACATTTCTCCTCTTTTAAATGCTCATGAACTGTGTATAGAAACTTTTTTTTTCCCATAATAGAATTTGCAGTGGTAAAGGATGAAGAAGGTTTTCAGAATAACTGGATTTCAACAAGGCAACGAATGTGGACAGTTCATTAGGGAAGTTGATTACAGTGGTGAATGCCATACACTCTGGGAATAGCAGCCTATTCATTAATTTACCCAAATAGCGTATCTATGAATCAAAGATTTATTAAAGAAATGACTGAGACGTGGGTGTTCTTGAAAACATAATTTTCTGTATGTTACAAGAGCATTTTGTAAAATAGCACAAAGGACAAGAATTCAGTGACTGCAAGTATACAGACGATGCTGCCAGTGAAAATCAATCATGAGAGAACATGATATTTATAAAAACTTGGTAATAACAAAGATGTTTCTGCAGCAACTGCCCTGTGATAATGAAGTGAGCAGGTTACTAGGGATGACATAATGAATGCCTTGTTTCCAATCAGTTTTATAAACAAACAATAATGGATCCATCATCCAAAATTAGTAAAAAAAAAAATAAAAAAAACAACGAAAAAAAACGCAATGGTGATTTAATTAAAATAGAGTAGATAAATGCATTAATAAATGAATGCCATGCATAAAATAATTTGAAGCAGACTTCATATATAAAGCCAGTACTACTTCTCAGGGTAATAAATTGGAACCAGAGTTTTCTTTCAGTTATTACTATTACAGATTTCACATTTAAGTTTGGAAACAATGACTGTATTATAAGGACAGTTTTAGCTTAGATGAACAGTGGCACAAACATGCATTTTAGAGATTTTTGAACATATTTTATGTGAATTATTCATGTAAAAGTATTCATTGAGTTGGTTTTCTAATGATCAGATTGTCACTAAACTATAATAATACATTTTAGAAAAATAATATGATTATTAGATCATGAGTTTTCATATACTGTTATAGAACTGATTATTGATACATAACTTTAGAATTCAAAATAGCATTTCAACTACTTCTATATCATTTTGGGGATATTTGCATTTTAACTTTTATTAGAATTTCATTTTATTTTTCAAAAGTATGGTACACATAGCTCTAGAATTTTAGAATATGATGTAAATTTTAATCTTCTATAGCAATTTAAAAATTGTATGAAGCATAAAATTATTTTAAAGATCTTTATTTTGGTAGAATTTTTTTTTAAGTTTTGAACCAGATTTATTGTTTAGGCTGTTACAAGTTCCCAATATCTCATCATAAAACATTTTAAAATGCATATGTAATGTTTTCAATAATAATTTAACATAAGGCTAAAACAATCTTTTATCTTATTAAAGTTGTGTTCTCACTAAATTCTGCATTATTGATAATGTCAAACTGTAAATAATTATAAATATAGGATTCTAAACAAAAATATGAGGGCCAGATTTGATTCATATAGTTAGAATTTGGTCTGCATATAGGGTAATTTTGAACAAGGAACATATTAGATGTTTTTAGAAGGTTGATTTTTATCTTTAAACAATTTGAAAGGTCATATATGAATGCTTTTGTCCTTATTTAGTTAGTAGTTGTTTCTGTGTTGCCTTTGCTAAGATTTAAGATACAATTAAAAATAAGACATAAATAGAGGAAACTGGGAAGCAACTTTGCTTAAAATGCTCACCAGCAGCCAAGCTCAGTCTCAGCAAACTGCCTGAACTTGACGGAGAGTCTCCTCCCTTTGAAGTTGATGCTTGCTCTTTGCGGATATTCAGAGAATGAGAAGAACGAAATCTGGTCTGAGAACTGGAAGATAAATGACTAGCTAAAAGGAATAGCTTTTATTAAGTTGGTATACATAAAAGAAGATAGAGCTTCTAGGCTTGGATGAAATTACATTTCAAAGGGATGGAGAGATATATAGATAAGAAGACCCAAAGAAGTAGAGTTTGTATAGAGTACTGGGTATGAGAAAGTCAGTTTCCACTTCCAATTCAGACAGTGATTTTTTTTTCATTTTACTTCCCTTTCTTTGAACCACATATTGCTCTTCTGTGGATCCCAGGATCCTACTACATGGACTGTCATATTCCATCTCTTCCTTTTCTACAGTAGAACATTCATCATTATGTTTTGCCCTAATTCTGTAGTCTTGGAGTGAACCTTTATTTTTTTTTAATGCATTCATTTTCAACCTATTTTTCCCTCTGTCTTTGTAATTTGTTTTCTTTGCTTTTTATCATCTGTATTGATTTGGAATGTAAATACTTAAAAATTTTAACAATATGTACCAATGTAATCAACATTTAATATAATGGCCTACAATGAGACATCTCTCTCTATGTAACATACACATATATATGTATATGCACACACACACATATATGCCCATCTCTACATTAATGACATATATGTCAATCAATAGATATATTGATTAGTAGATGGATAGATGCATACTTGTGTATGCATACATAAGCTTAATCAGTTAGAAGTAAGTTGCAGACATAGTATTTTGCCCATAATACTTTGAGATATTTTATGAGAATAATGGCATCTTCCAATATAAATATGATATTATTACCAACCTAATAAAGTTAGAATTGATTTATTATTATTTAATACACCACATATTCCTTCTGTCTTCTGTATCTATCAACATCTTTCTGATCACTTGAAACTCTTTTGCGCTTTTCATCTTTATTTTAAGAATTCTTTGTAAATATATCCAGTGTACCTTGTTTCAGTTTTATTCAGTAATATTTCTGTTCTTTGATTGTCTCCAATGGGTAATTTAAGTATGCCTTTGAAGCATTGTCATTGTCATTGCATATTATTCTGTTTCCCCATCCTATTTCAGTAGTATTTACTCTTACATATTCTATTTTTCTATCTCATCTTAGTAGCATTTAGTATCATCCTGATCTATTCCTATGTTTTCTGTTCTTTTTTCCTTATGGCCATATTGCATCAAATCGATAACATCCAAATAATATTATGGACTTCCTATGCCTATATTTCATTATGATTTTAAGATGCATTTTTTATTTTTTTATGTATGCAAGATGTTTACTTTTGCTATAGGATGAATTATATTTTCCCCAGTTACATTTACTTTAAAAAGGATGGATGTCTTTATACCCAACACATATTTGTTGATTGGCCTCGCTCATTCAATATCCAATTAATAATTGACTTTTCTGGTTTCGGTCTGGAAGAGAGACTGAAATTCACAGCTGTTATTTCAATAGTTGGTGTCTAGAAAGCATTTTTCTAGGATGTTTCTGATAGACTGACTTGGAAACTTATTGCCTAGTTCTTTGATACTCAGAGTTAATGTAATTTAAAAAAAAATAAATTCCCAAATATTACTGATTACAGTCATTCTACAGAATTTTGCTCAAGAGCATTGTACTTCCCAGAATGCATTGTGTTAAATCATTCTTTCTGACTACTGTCTTCCCACTGTTCCCACTGTTGAATTCTGGGAGACCAAAAATAAATGATGTATAAAGACACATGGAGGCAAGATTATTATCCTGGCCACTTGCTACACAGCAGTGCACTACCATGTGATGTCATGCAAGATAGGATGTGATGTGCTGCGTTGAAATGTGATGGGACACAGTGTGAAGCAACTCAGCACACACACTACAACACAATACCCAGGAAGTTGACGGACAAAGGTCCAGTTTTCTGACCGGTACTAACTCTTGGTTTCTGAATCTTAGGCAGACGAAGAGTATGGGATAGAGAAGTACCTTCCTAACTTTCTTTTATGATAGAAATATGAGTAAAATTTTTATTGCTTTTCTTAATCAAATTCCAGTGACTCCAGTAATTTGGTAATTTTAGTTCTTGCCACTATTTCAAGTTGCATCATTTTCAGCATTTTTACAGATATTTATGGAGAGGAGAAGCAATGTCATTATCAGAAAATAGCCAAAGCTATGTTAAATTAAAAATGCAGAGCAACTTTTGGAATTGATCATTTTGACTATCAAGCTCAGGCAATTTGCATTTCCCCACATTCTCGCTCTTTCAAAAAGATTATTTCCTCAGTATCTTTTAGGTGGTGAGATATTTTACAAACAATCTCATTTGATTGTCACAGTAATGTTGCAGGATAGGTGTTATTATTGTTTTCATTATTACAGAGTAGAAAACTGGGCCTCAGGAAGTATTTTATTTCCTCCAAATTCATAGTGCAAATAGATTTAAACCTAAAATCCTTGCTACGTCCTCTATAGTAATATTCCGAGGAGAAGAGAATTTTATTTGGCGTAATAGTAATTTCTCATAATGCACATAGGTAACAAGTATTGTGAAATTATTATCAGAGGAGATAATGTTGGGAAAATTAGACTTACATATTTTCTGCAATATAGTTAGTTGGAAAGAACTAATGATCTGAAAATATTGGTAATTATTTGATAAGTTGAATTTTCCTAAAGAAATTTAAATGCCCAGACATTATCAGACTACTATACCTAGTTATATGCAAATTGAATGCAAAGCAAAAAAAGTTGTTTGTTTCTAGACATCTAGGTTCTTCTATTCTTTCAAATGTTTATGAGTAAATTATCACTATAACATTTAATCAACTATTGAATCCTCTCCCTAGAAAACACTTTAGTAAAAATTTGCTTTGGACTGTCTAAACTAAAAATGGGTGTACTGATAATGCTTCATGGAAATGTAATGGTGTGGTCTTTTCAACAAGAGGTGCTGAGTTAACTGAATATTTATATCGGAAAAAAAAAATAGGTTCATGATAGCACTGTCAGTAATATTCTAAAATTAGAAATTACCAAAAGTCCATTAAAAATAGCAAGTATAAATAAATAGTGATATACTCACATGATAGAATACTATACAGCAATGAGAATTAATAGTTACATTTAAAATGGAAAAAACATGGATAGATCTCACAAACATAATGTTAAACCAAAGAACCTAGAGACAAGAGAATAAAAGAATGCATGATTTTATTTATATCAAGCACAAAAGATGCAGCACTGATCTATGGTGTTTGGGGTCAGGAAGGTAATTCTGATTTAGGAGTAGGGGATGCCAGTGAGTGGAAGGGGCACGAGGTGAATAATGGTTAATTTTGGATTATGGTTTTAATCTGGGCACTGGTTACACAGTTTTGCAGTTTAGGAAAATCCGTCGAAGAGTACATTTATAATATGTGCACTTTTCCATATCACTGTTATACTTCAATAAAAATCTCTAACAATCTTTAATCTGAGAGTTGACTGGGAGTTAACATTTTAATTTTTCACAGGTAAGAAAATGCAAAATACTTTGTTATGTGCCTGATACATTTATAGTACTCTGTGATGTGTATTACTGCATTCGGTGGCCAGTGTGATGCTGCTAAATGGAAGATCATGAGAGAATCCTAGATATGCCAGAGACCGTGGAATCCTCCAATTCAGACTCGTGGTTTTGAGGCAGCTATTTATCATTGTTGAATAATGTCCATTAAATGGCAGTCAGAGGTCACACAGCTTACACAGTTCTGGATGGAGATAGAATGTCAACCAATCTGAGTCATCTAGGTGCTGAACTTCACACTAGGATCATGCATCTGGCTGATTCTGTTTGATTCAATGTAGAAACCCTATTTAAATCTAGTCCCAGTGCGAAATGTGATCCAGTGCCATTGAGGAGTTAACTTCTCAAATTAATGGGGGTGTTTCAAAGGCTTTATGATGTACTGATGAGCAGAACAAAGATACCTCCACCTAAAATCACCATCATGCCAATATAGTATGATATGTATTGAAGACTTCCTAAGCATTATTACTCTGAAACTTAGCTGAAGGTCATTAACAAAAGAAATTATAATATGACACTCTCTGTTTAGTTAAATTTCTCATCTTCTGGGAATAATCTATAGAACACATAGTGGAAATAGCAAAACCAAAACAATAGCAGTCAGAAACTAGAGACCAGAGTTTTAGCCTAATTTGAATCAGTAGCTAGTTGTGTGATTATGGGCAGTAAAACAGAGAGCATAGTTTTCATTACTGGTTAATTGAAGGGACTGAATTTGATGATCATTAATTTATCTTCTAAACTTCATGATTATGTAGTTTTTATCATACCACTAGCTTTTAAGTAACTTTAAACATATTTCAGGCTTGCTTTTCTGAAAGTCTCTATCTCTATTTTCATTATCATTTTTTTTACTTTATCTGGACCAAAATTTATCTTTACTTAAATCTGAAGTTCAGTTAAATTTATTTAATGTTAAGTATGAGAAATATAAATAGAAAATTAGTAATTTTGCAACTAATTTAAGCACCTCTAATGATCAGCAATTTTCAGAAGTAAAAGTTGTGAGTAATAACTTTATAAGCTCAGTTAGTTACCAAAAATCTTTCCTTGTGCTCGATAAAATTGAATACAAAGAAGACATTTAAAAATAATCTCAAAATTAACCACATAAGCAAAGTTATAAAAATGTCAATTCAAGCTCTGGCTAATGTGAAGAATAAGCTGAATATGAAGCAGAATTCAAATAGTAGTAACACTCAGTTTATGAAGAATTTATCACATATGCCCTACTTTAAAATTATATGTGCCTAACATGGTCAGTTTTCAAATACCTTTTATTAAATCAGCTCTCTAGAGTTTTTGTCAGAAGAGTTTGAGGTTGTGCTAAAAACATTGTTTTGTCAGCATATTTATTTTACTTTGTTTAAGGTTAAACTTAGAAGAAATACCTTGTTAGATAATTTTAGAAAATAATCAAGTGTACAACATAAGATAAATAGAAAACTGTGAGGAATGAAAAATAACAGAATGTGAAAAAGTTTAAACCTTTTTAATGTCTTTGGTTTTTGAAGGATTCAGCTGGTAAATGAAGAAACTAGCAGAAAGTCTTTCATTTGTAGAAACCAGATGGAATTAAAAAGTTAGAATACACAAGAATGAGAACTTGCATAGGCAGTACTTTCCTAATTAAAAAAATAAAATAAAATAAAAACCCTATTCTAAGAGAAGATCTATATATGTGTAATCCACAAATGTAAATCCATTTAAATACATTTACAATGATGAAAATTGATAAGGAAAATAGATGTAAATGTCTGACACCAAGAAAAGTAAATTTTTAGAGTGGAGATAAATCATTATACAGCAAGGCTAGGCTGGAGAATTTATTGACTTCTTTTATAATATTGGCACAAAAGAATAAGATCATGGAACACTGAAAAAAGTGAGTTAAAAGAGTACAAGCATCTCTGCTCATCGGTCTTGCCTAAGAGTTTTCAATAGCATCTCTATTCTGCTTGGGAAGAAGAGCTGAGAAAATGGACAGTTTTTGCTCCACTGAGAAGCGGAAGCCATTGTTATCAGCATAAAGATGCATGGATGTAGACAACAGGGCTGGAAACTGACTTTGGCTATTATAGGAAAGGGCTTGAAAGAAAAATATCTCCATGCAAACGCAGTGGAGATAACCTGGTCCAAATGAACTAATAATCCAGTTGCTGTGCAGAAGGTTCTTAAAAGCAAACTTATCTAGACCAGGTACCATACAAAGAAAGGCCAGCAAGTTCTTTAGGAATATATGATGGCGTTGTTAATTGACTGGTTTGACTTCTTCCAATCAATTTCTTTCATAATTTTTGCAAAATAATTTTAAAACCCCATGAGTTCAAAGGTTGTGCTTTTGAATGCAGCAGCTAATTTTTTCTAGCTCATGAGTAGATTGTAAAATACCCAAAGCAATAAATGAATATAGGTAATTTGGGTAATAAGAATATATTTGAGAACTCAAATGATTTAAATATGCTAGATTTGTAATGTATTTTCATGTGAAGCTATCAAAAATACATTTTTTCAGTCACTTTGCCCTTTTAAAATATACATGCATTTCAAATAAGATTCAAGCAAACCTTATGATCCATTGCATTTTATTCATCAACATATTGCTTTTTAAGAGTTCTTTGATGTTTGAGAATCTCGTGTGTCTTTTGGATAAGCCTTCTTAAGCCTTTTTCCCTCAAGTCAGAAAGTTATACTTCACTAACTAAAGAAATATCCAAGGACTAAAAATTTGCTTTGCAACAGAGAACCAAGAATGTTCCAAAGAATTGCCAACACACATCTTCTTTATCCGCAAACCAGAGAGAATTCAGGAGGCAAATACTTGACAACTGATCAGTGTATTGGAAAATAATCAACAGCAGAGACAGAAAGTAGAAATTGTATTGCAAGGCTAGAGGAAAAATAAAAACACTGCTTCAAAAGTGAGGGTATCGACAGGACATATAATGAAAGTGCATTCTGAGTGGAATGTGTCCAGTGCAAAAGAAGGCAAAGGAAAAATAAAATGTGCTTTATGTCTTGGATTTAAATTTACTCTAGAGAAAAGCAAAGACAAATTTTTGTACCCCAAAGTGATCTTTGGATCTGAATATTTTAAAAAGAAGTTGAAAAGAAAAACACCAGTATGTTTTTTTTTCATTACATTAATTTTTGCCACATTTCCCATTAGCAAAATGATCATTAGCCAAGTCAGTTTCACTCTGAGCAATATTTACCTTTGACAATGCTAAGGAAATATTTATTCCTCAATAAAAGATTCTTATCACATTTTTATACCATAGTGTATAAACTATAAGATTTAATTTCAGAATAACAGAAGTCATCAGATATGGTCCATGAAAATTATGGATAATCACAGCACAATGTAGCAGAAAGTCAGATAGATTTTATGTCAGGAACTCATGGTATAAAATCCTGGATGTATTTAATATTCTGAATTTCAGTTTCCTTATTTGTAGGATGAGTAATTAGAGTATACTAAAGAATAAACGGAACCATGTACATAAAGGGTCTGATACTGCGAGGACTGTGCTTTTTCTCAGCAGAAGATTGGTGTTACAAAAGACCCTTTAGGTAACTTGAAGGTCTATTTCAAACTAGAGAAAACAGAAAGGATAATCTTCTCAATTTAGGTGGCAGATTTGAGAGGGAGAAACTGCCAAGATTGCCCTTTGTAAATCTCTGGTTTGTGGACTAAATAAATCTATGGTATTCCCTTCACTTAGCAAACATGTGAATGAACTGCCTGGTGTCGTGTGGTTAGCTTCTTTCACAACTAGTTACACACCCCTGCAACCTGCTGTTCAGCGGCGTTTCCGCTGTTTCTCCTTTTCTGTTCAATTTAGTTCAATATGCATTTATCGCCAGATAGTAAAAGTTTCGAAGGCGAGGAGTACATGATCTGTTACTGTATTAGGCACTCACATAAAAGGTCACAGTACAGAAGGTTAGCACTTTCAATAAAATTTTAAAGAAACTCCTGGACCATGAAAGAGGAACTCCAAAGCTGTCATTTTGGGAGGGAGGGTATTGGAAAGGCTCAGACGAGAATGATGGGGAGATGAGTTACAGCCTTTAAAAGTGCGCATAAACCGAACAAGAGGAAGTGTCAGTGGTCCAAAAGAGAGGCCCACAGGCAGAAAGGAGCTAGATAGTTGGGGGCCCGCTACAACATGATGTATCTCGATATAACTGATTAGAAATATAAATGGACTAGACTGATAACGGAAGATGTACTAACAGGACAGAAAAGCCTAGGAAGAATGAAGCGGTGGTGGCTTAGCTTCTTGTCATGACATCGAGTTATCCAAAGAGAATTTCCATTTTCAAACACAGAATAGCGTTGCTCAGATGACCTGTGTGCCGGTCCCATATCATTATGGTGAATCAAAGCAGGGACTCTGCCTTGAGAAACCACCTGATTCAGGCGTTAAGAGGCAAGACAAAGACTCTAAATAGTGATGGCGTTGGTAAATTGATACATCACTGAACAGGTTGGACAGAGTTTGCTATCAAAAAGTGGCATGGGGTGGAGTGGGAGAGTAAGACAGTATATGGAAACCCTTTTATTTCTGAGGACTGCGGATTCCTCATTCAGAAAAAAAAAAAAACTGAATTAAATCTGTCTTTCCAATATTTTTGACACAATATGATCTTGTTGATAATACATAACCTAGTAGATCTAATTATTGCTCTTGTTATTTTAGAGCACAAAAATGACACACACTGTACTGTTGACAGTTAATTAATTATAAATTAAAAAGTGTGAGTTGTCATCATATTAGTTTCTTAGGGTTGCCATATCAAATTGCCAGAAACTCAGTGAGAATTTATTCTCTCGCAGCTGTAGCGACTAAAAGTCCAAAATCAAGTTGTTGACAGGAAGGCGACCCCTCCAAAGGCTCCAATGGAGACTCCTGCCTTTTCTCTCCCAACATCTGGGAGCGCCAACGACCTCTGCATCTGTTTTTATAGGACCCTCTCCTCTCATAAGGACACTAGTCATTGGGTTTAGGGCCCTCCCTAAAAGAGCAGGATTTCAAGATCATTGTCTTAATTACATCTGCAAAGACCTTTATTCCAAATAAGGCTACATTCTGAGGTTCTAGGTAGATTTTTTTTTTTGAGGACCACTGTTCATCCCACTATAATCACCAATGACTTATTGAGTGATGTGTATATTTTAGCTTCTTTTTATGAAAGAATAGCTTTGTATTACCAGACCATCTCATATCAGACCATCTCTCCAGCTAAGAACTTTGAAACCTGGATAAAATACAAAACAAACAAAACAAAACAAATCAAAACAAAACAAAAAACAAAACAAAACAAACAGTTCTAAGAGCAGACTGAAAATGCCTCTGGTAGGCAGAACTTCAAGAAGGCCACCTTATAGGGAAAAGCAGAAACATTGTGGGTGGAGCCAGACACCCCATCTTTCATAAACAGCACAGGCTAAAATCCCAGTTAGAAAGTTATGGCTTAGAGCTTTTGACATGGGATTGGAGAGACAGTATAGTGTGCCCAAGGCACTCAGGATGTTAGTGACCAAATTTAGGAAGAAAAGGAAGCCACCAAGAAGTTAGCTTTTTGGCAGTTTTTACTCAAAATATTTGTAGTTTCACAAATTCTACCATTTTATAGGAAATAAGAGCAAAGAAACCATTGGTGAAGAAGTCGAGAAGGTACGTGAAGATGTGATGATCTACTAGTGCTGAGAATACAAAATGCAAAAACAAAACAAAACAAAACAAATGGATCTCAGAGTCTACCCATAAAGAGAAATCCTAGTAAATATCCTAGATATTTAATGAGATCCCTGAAGGGCCATATCCTAGAAATAATGATCAAGCAAAAAATATCTATAAATGTGGAAATCAGCTTTAAATTACTTTAATTCATGATTGGATCAAGGTGATAGTCTTGTGGTTTGGTTGTTTCCTAGAAGAAAGTTAAATCCCATCTGGAGCAAGATAATACCATACTATACTTGTAGAACTGTTCATTTACAATCTCTGGCAGTCAATAAAAATGAACAGACATGCCAGGAGACAGTACCGAATAAAGAAACAAACAAGCAATTCATGCCTGAGTAATAGACGCATTGATAATCAACTCATTAGAGTTATCAAAAAAGGACAGTAAAGTAACTGTGATGAATGTTTCCAAAAATGGATGACAGTATGGAGAGTTTCAGCAGAGAACTCGTATTTGCTAAAACAAATCTAATAGACATTTTAGATCTGAAAAATACAATAATAAAAATAAGAAATCAGTAGATAGGTTAAGTAGTGAATTAGATGCAGCAGCAGAGAAGATAGGTGAAATAAAAAACAGGCTAGTAGAAAATATCCCAATAAACAGAGTGTTTAAAAAAGATAATCTGATTTATGTTTCTAAATTGCATTATTGAATTATAATTTATATATTACTAAATTTTCCCATTTTAAGTGTATAATAAACTATAACATAATACAACAATAATGTAAAATACATATACTTATATACAGATACAATAAAATATATTTTAAGGTCAGTTTAAGCATCATTTCATCATTGCCATGTTGGTATTTATTTAAGTCTTTTGCCTTCTTTCTTATTAGCTATTAGACTTATAAATGAGTTATAAAAATTCTTTATATATTTAAGATACAGTTTCTTTATTAGATGTATGTTTGCAGATGATTTCTTCAAGTCTGTATTTTGGTTTTCATTTTCTCAGTAGTGTCTTTCAAAAAATGTTTCAATTTTGATGAAGTCCAACTTATCAGTGTTTTTCTTCTTTTATTTTTAATGGATTAAAAATAAGAAATCTTTTTCTAACTTATGGGAACGTGGATTTTTAATTTTTTTAGACTGTTTATAGTTTAAGTTCTTATGTTTATACCTGCCTTTTATTTGTAATCTTTTGTTAGTGTTCTGTTTGGTTCTAAATAACCACATAAAAAGGGTTTTAAGCTGTAGAAACGGTTTTGTACATAATATATTAGGTTTGGATAGGTTTTACCCCATTAATCAAAATCTAAGTTAGAAGCAACTTATTAATACCCTTTAATGAGATTTTTAATATTGATGCTATCCTGCTATGACATTCAGTTTTTGAACAAACAATTATAAATTAAATATCTAGTGTGTATCTTTATAAAATAATTTTCTATATTTACTATAATTTTCAGATTTGATAGGTAAAGTGTTACTTTTCCTTCTTTTAGTGACTCTATTAATAGATTAAATTTTTGTTAAACCATATATATCAATTTATAATAAAGCACAAGTATAAAAAACAAAAATGAATAGGCGGTACTACATGAAACTAAAAAGCTTCTGCACAAACTAAATAATCAACACAATGAAAAGGCAACCTCTGAATGAGAGAAAATATCTTCAAATTATAAATACACTAAGTGGTGAATATTCAAAATATATAAGGGGCTCATATAACTCAATAGCAAAACAGAAAAAAAAACTAAAAATCAAACTATCGATTAAAAAGTGGGCAGAGGCATGGAATAGAAATTTTTCTAAAGAAGACATACAAAATCAGTTTGTAGTATATAAGGGTATCAAATCAACATGCTATAGACCTTCAAGTTATACAATGTTAAATATCAATTATATCTCAGTAAAGCTGGGGAAGAAAAAAATGATGGTTCAATCCAATCCAGGATTTTTCTGTTTACACAAATGTGTCATAGATGATGCCACTTGATATGACTTACACTATTTCCCTTGCTTACATACATTTCAGTACTCTCTCTGTAACAGTGGAGTTCCATGGTACATAAATACATTTAACCTACTTAAATTCAAATTAACATGTTTAGAGAAAAGCAAACATCCTTCCTTCCCGAGTGGACCACACAGGCACCACATAAAGCACAGACGATAGCGTAAGAGACCTTTGGAGTTTGTATCTTTCCCTTCTGTTTGGTAAGGTGGGTGTCTGATCCAAGTAATGGATGCAATCAAGTCTGAAGCAGAAAATGTTAATTGGCCAAAACCAATGGAGAAAATATGAGTAACTTTAACATGTTCCTGAAAATAAATGAGTAGATGAAATATATTATTTAGCTGCCTATGAAATTGTGGTGCTTTTATTTGCAGAATTAGTTATAAAGAAACAATACTTAATGAAGAACTAAGAGAACTGGTTGATAAAAAAGAGTTAAAAGAGTAGTTCCACAGAAAAAAAATAACAACAAAGAACAGAGAAAGCCCTAATTTTACTCAGATTTTCCTAGCCACAAAACCTTTGAATGTTTAGATTTTTTAATGTAGTTTCTCTCTGAAATTATTTACCTTGCATTACTATTTGCATTAGAAGTTCATACCCCCATAGTATTTTGCAGGATTATATACACAAATGTATACTGTACTCTGTAGGTGAATATAAGAGTTTCCTCAGGGGTGATTTTGTTTATGGATGAACTTTCATCATGTGCTGAGCTTAGAAATCCCTGTATTCTAGACTCATTTATACTGTTTAATGATTGGCCCAAATGCTACTTTCTTTCTGAAAAAAAAAATTATTTTTTGCTTTTTAAAAAATCCACTCAGGATAAGATTCCATCAGAGTTTGTTGGTGATTTGATCAACCACCAAAGCTTTTATCTCTCTGCTCACTAGTGAGGTATTTGATTAGATTGTGAGGTTTCAGTGGCTGGCATTGACTGTTGGTTCCACTAGTGCTGTAAGCACTGACATATGACTGAAGCATATGCTAAAGACATTTGCAGTGAATACATTGTTAAAGTCTATTTTTCAAAAGGCAATATGATTATTCTCATATAATTATGAAGTAAATATGTGTCACAAATTTCATTCAGCTCATTAATTAATGAGAGATCAGTAAGATATTAAAATTAGTTCAGAGCTTTTGAGAGACAAGAGATGTGTGTGTGTGTGTGTGTGTGTGTGTGTGTGTGTGTGTACAATTTAATCAGAAAAGTTAGGAATGTTCTGGCATAGATACAAAACAGGTGACTTGTCTTACAGTGTGATAAACTGTAATCTTTGAGATACCTGTTCCATGGAGCAGAAATTATTTGCTTCTTTTCTTGACAAAAGTCCGTAATTTAACACATCATCACTCTGTCTAAGGGCCTTAATCAGTAGTAAATAGTGATTCTGTCTCAGTGCATCACCGTGGATAAAGTGTAGGTGACTTTCACTCCTGCATGCTGTTGAAACGATATGCTTCCTCCGAGCTGCAGGATAGTTGCCCACTGGCCATGGCCAATGGCCCGTGTGACAAAGCTGCTGGACAGTGAAGGAGGTGCTCGAACAGGTGCGTAGGCCCAGAGTCAGGGGCGGAAGAGGCATAATAGGCAGACCACAGAGGATTTCTGGGGCAGGAAAAATACTCAGCGTGGCAATAGTGGATACGTGTCATTACGCATTTGTCCTGACTCAGGATGTACAACATCCAGAGCGAACCCTAATGCAGACTGCTTCGGGCGGTGACAACGGGTGTGCGTAGAGCCCTCGGTTGTGGTAAATGAGCTCCTCTGGTGAGGGAGACCGGTATCAGGGGGCTGTGCACGTGGTAGTCGGGGATATGTGAGAACACTCCGCACGCCCTGCCCAATTTTGCCATGAGCCTAAACATGCTCCCAAAAGTAAGGCCTACTGAAAACTAAATAAATACATAATTTCTATTAAGAAGAGATGTTGCCCACTTTTTTGCATTATTTTCAAGTTTTTGCTAATTTTTCGTGAGAGTGAATTAGTACGTTCTGCTTAATGATATCTATTAATTGAATATAGGGACATTTCTGCTAAGGGGTTTACCATGTAGGTGCCCATCCTATTAACCTAAGAATTCCATTATACAAAATGACCAATTTTAGTACCATCGCCAGATAATTGAGGTTTCACTATAATGGTGTAGTGATTTTGTTTTCTCACCATTGTTTTAAATATGCCTTATAACTTGCTCTTTGGGAAGAGATTCCCTTTGAATATCTAGTGGCAGTAAAATTAATGATTATAAGGTACAGAATTGTAACAAGTCTTTGAATTCTAAGTCGACTTGGAAATGGAAAATAGAGATTTGTATTTCGAAAAGGTAATTAGGAGATTGTTTACCATGTGACCGATACATAGATTGATTAATCATTTTGAATAAGAAATAAGAATATATGCAATAAACTTCCATTAGTGTTTATATTAGATAATAGAACGTTAGGGAATGGACCAGAGAAGTTGCCGATTGCAACCCCCTCATTTCACAGGTGATGAAACTGAAGTCCAGTCACCCAGCTCATTAGTTCATATTATGGAACATTATATGAATAAAGAAATAATATGCAATTTTGCAAGAACGTATCACTTTCATATATGAAGTATAACAGTTATATAGTGTTTAACTGTGCTACTTGCTGAATGATTAGAAATATACAGGATAAGCACTAAATTCTTTTATAAGGTAATGAAATCAGTATCTTGAATGAAAATGACTAATAAAACATAACCAACTTTACTGCTTTACTGTGTGTGGTTTCCACCTTCCAAAGCAGCTAAATTTTAAAAAGTGAAAGTATTTTGAGGGAGTTACTCAGTTAGGGGAGGAAATATATGAGACTTGTGATTCACTATGAAATAAAATTTTATTAACCCTTCAAAATATTATGTTTTCTAGGGGATATGACTAATCTTAATGAACAAAGCTTACCAGTTTTGTTATTGTTGTTGTTTTCTGTGTGTTTTGTGGTTTTTGTAAGTACCAGGGCCCTTTTCTGTTAGTGCAAAGTGTGATGCTTTAGAAAACCAGTCACTTTAGTATTCTGGTCTGGAGAACATGGTCCATGTGGAGGAGAGTGGGGGAAAAAAGTATTGTTTGCTTCCCATTCTCCCCACTTCTAAAATGTGTGAATATCTTTTAAAAAAATGACCTCTACGTGAATGTGGCAAAGGTGACATCCTTTTAGAAGTTCTAATGATTCGTAACACAGACTTTAGAAAAAGGAAAAGAAATAAATGGTTTGCAAATTTAACCAAGGCAATGTTGACTACGTCACAATAACTGAATTCTACGGGGTGCCTTTGTCAGCATCATCAAAGCAATGGTTTTAATGTTAGAACTGAGGATGTATTCGTGTCAGGGTTCGTTTCTGCAGGCGTGGCTTTTCTAAAGAGAAAAGAAGTTTATCAGTAGATGGTTGGTTGGTTGACATAGAGCCAGAAGCCAAGGCTTGGAGAAGTGACAAAAACTAATGGTGCCTGGGCAGCAGACCTGTGCTCTGGTGACAGGCGTGGCTGGGATCCACCCTGGGCACTGCGGTTCCTGGATTTCTGTCACTGCCTCCATCCTGTTATTAAATGCCATAGCTTCTCCTGTCTCTGAGAACAACCTCTCAGCCATTCTCGTGTGTTTCTGGATCCACTCTTGGGTTATTCCCAATTCCTATCTCAAGTAACAACATCCTTCCATTGGCAAAATACCCATGTCTTAATTTCCCTTAAATTTGAATAGTAGCATAGTCATCCAAAATGGAAAGAAATTGGTAGGAAAAAAAAACCACAAAAAAGCTGACCACCACACTGGTCCCATCCTAAACCTCTTGAATCAGAATCTTGGAAGAAATTATGAGAACCAGCTTTTTAAAGCCAATATGCTTGGTTCTGCTTTAATGTGACATTTGTGTTCCTATAAATCACTGCATTGTACAAAACCGCACAGTAAAAACCACAGGGTTTATGAGATTAGTGGACTAAGGAACATGATACTCAAAATCTTTATTAGTGATACCTTATAAAAAGGTAGGAAGCTAGTGCACTCAGCAGTGCAGTTTGACATGTTGGATTACGTAAGAAATACTTTAGTCTTTACCCCGAAGAGGACTTGAGTTTTGCACATGAAAGTGGCCCGCACTACAAGCCCGAGGGTTGTAGCTTATGTTGGTGGTTAGTAATTGGAGGAGAGGTATCAGGAATCGAATGGAAGGTGGTAGCAGCAGATTCGTATGGGTTTGTCTCATGACACGTAGTGAAGTGAGGGGGCTGGTAGAGATGTCACCGTGTACCTGTGAGTACTTTGCATGTCCCCGTGTGGCTTGGTTCACCTGGGCACTGTTTTCAGAATTCGCTTCTGTTTCTCCAGATCACATGTAAGCAAAAGCAACATTTGCATTATGCTCCAATACCTAATATGCTAATAATGTTGGAACAAATTCACACTTCAGAACAACAGTTATAGCAAAATTGACTGTACTCCTTCCTGTGTGATTTTTATATCAATCTAATCAAACACCTGTAGAGGTTTGGCTCTCCTCTGACCTTTCCAAGGGCGTTCTCCTTGTTTAATGCCCTTGGTGGGGTCGGACTGATGGTTTTACACCTCTCCTTCGGCAAGAGTAGGTATTAGGGACCCCCAGACTCAGTGACTGCAGTACTTGTTTGCATTTCTCCTCTCTGCTCTGCTCCAGCCCCTATTATCATCTTCAGTGATGGTTCTAACTTTTTTAGTGGTTGGTCTCTCAGTTCATACAGTGAGCTCTGAGATCCTCACTTACTGAGTAGCTACTGATCCTGTTCTCTTCGCAGCAGCCACTCCCAGCCACCTCACCATCCTTTATCTTTCTCATCTTGTGTCTCTGGGGCACGTGCGTAAACTTAAATCAAGCTTCTGGCATCCCCGCCCCCTTCCCATTTTTTCTCTACTGCCTTGCTTTAACCAAGTATAAATAAGAGCTGACCTTTGAGATTCACCTAACACTAGGAATGCTGCAGCCTTTCATTTTCTTCAGATGCAAAGCTGTATGAATGGCCTTTTAATACAAAGACTATTTATTCTGTATATCAGTCCTGGCTGCTGTGTTTTTTCTTTTTCATTCTGTGGGGGAGATTAAAGACAGAGGATCATTATGAGTCTTCCAAGAAGCCAAGGGACTGTAGTTAGATTAAACACTATTTATTCTGCACTTTGTATTTTCTTTAGTCCTTATTTTCAGATGGAACATAAGGTATCTGCAGCACAGATTGCTTTCAGAAAGATGAATTTGACTAAAAATCATACTATACATTAATGCAATAACCATTTATTTTTAAATGCCTCCTCTAATTCAAGCCCACGGCACATAATGAATGAGAACAAGATTTTATCTTTAAAGGGCCGTTGTGGATTCCATGCTGCTCAGCCCATAAACCACACCAGCTGCCGAGAATGCCAATGGCTGACATCCTTAGATGGGTGTCTTTTCCAGCCTTGCCCATGATTGAAGAAAGCCACCTCACCCATGACAAGAGGAAACCCATGTCCAACGACTGGTCTACATGGGAATTATTTTTTTTGCCCGAATTTGGGACAGTTCCGAAGGGCCATCTTAAGTTGAAAGCTTCCTATAAGGCTGACTGAGGCTTTTGTTGTGGTTGCATTAATTACCAGTTCAACTTTTCCCCCTGTCCAATTCTGCGTCCTTCACTCCCCCACAATTTTTTAATCCTGAGAATACAAAAACACTCTCTTGTAACTCTTTTGTAGTGCATGCCTATATTTCAGAGGCCGATTCCTGGGGAACCTGCCTGCAGTGGGAATTCACTGTCTGGTTGGAGGGGCCTCAGATAGTGTTAATGACTGTGATAATACTTTGGCAGTTACACTAGTAGAGATAACCTCATGTCATTAGGAAAGAGGCATTTAGATTATATTGGGGTGGAAGTGGAGTCACCTCACATTCTTTTCCAGAGAAGGTGACTTCTGATCTTCAATCTCAGTATCAGGGAGGGTTAGACAGAGCCGTGGGCAGGGAGGAGGGGAAGGGAAGGGCTTTCTGGACAGAAAAGCAGCATGTGCAAAGACAAAGACCCGTAAGTGGGCTTGGCACATCCAGGCAACTTCTGACGGGTCAGTGTTGCTTGAGGTGATGGGCAAGAGAGAAGGTGGGAAGACCGAATGATGAAGCAGTGCAAGAGAACTCGTTCACGAAGAAATCGTATCTCATGTCAAGGAACATGCATTCTATATTGAGAACATTTGGACTATTCAAGTTTTAAGCAGAAGTCTTACTGTATTGACAGTAATGGGATGGGAGCAAGGTAAGGCGGGGACGTGGGGGCCCTTTAAAAAGATGGAAAATCAGGTAGAGAAAAGTGAATAATCTCAGGGCAGAAGATGGGAGCAATGAGAGGATTTGGAAACTAATTGGAGATAAGAGATAAGGATAAGGAGACATACTATTCAAGTGAACTGGGAGGGAACATAAGAGAAGGGATCTGAGGGACAACTATGCCAATTTTGGTTTTGAACACATTGAGTTGGAAGGCTTGATGGGGCACGGAAGTGCATGTGTTTAAGAGAAAAAAGGTAACGAGGGAGAAGCAGGTGCATGTAGGTTGTATTTAAAGCTGTGACTTGGGCTCCTGGGGAGAATGAATGAACAGAGTGAGGAAAGACAAAGAGAGAAGCTGTCACTTTTCAAAAGACCGAAGACAGGATGCCACAGAGACAAGCTTCTGGAATTGGTATTGTTATGGTTACTATCTGCTTCATAGCAAGGTAATGCATTTTTAAGTTTTCAAGTGCTTTTTGCTTTTTGTTCACTTAATTATTTTTCAAAGTAGTCTTTTTTTTGGGGGGGGTGGAGACAATTATCTTTATATTATAAATGAAGAAATTAACTTAAAGATAGGTTCTGTTACGCTACTCTTATTACACAGCAAGTTGATGGTTCGGCCAGGCCATTTATTTGAAAGATGATCGGAAAGTAAAGATCTAGGAAGAGTTCAAATTAGTTTATAAATTAATTCCTCCCGTTTGCAGCAGAATATGATTTCAGTTATTACATCCTCATGAACCCAATTAGTCTGAAAACACTTTAAGACATTTGCATGCATGACATTTTCAATATCTCAGACTTTCTTTCCTTCACTCTTTTTCTTTTCTCAACAATTTTTTCTGCCTTCTTTTTCCAATCTAAAGTTAACAGCTATCTACAAACACTATATACAATAAACATGTAAATGTTGGAGCCATACTTGATCTTTTAGTTATTTCTTTTAAGTTAAACCTTTTAATAAAAGTATTCATGGGGCAGATTATAATTGTAGATCAGATTACGTGTTATCTCAAAGTATGGCATATGACATCATTCATTTTCAAAGTTATTATTTTTTTATTCAATATTATTCTTAATATGGATACATATGGCACACCATATATTCTAACCAAGCTGCACTTCTTAATTTTTTTTCTCTTTCACTTTTTTCTTTATTTAGGGGAAACTATTTCTCAGTGGCTTTTGGAACTCACAGGTATTTGATTAAATGTAGGCTGCATGCTACATTAATGACCATCAAACATTATGTCTTTGAGCAGGCAATTAAAAAGGGCAAAATATTCCAAATGAATTTTTAAGTACCTTCTTCCAATCATTAAGCACAGTTACCACGGCCATATTTCGTAAATGTAAAACCGAAGTTCTCACAAGTATGCTTGTCACAGTCGTTTTTATTGACGATCTATCTGAGCTTCATTTCCTAGCTGAGAAAACTTGTCGGTCAATTTATTTCAACATAACACCGTTTGGTTGGGTGGTTATTAATCCTGTAATTGTTCACAGCATGCCAGGAATAATTCAGTTAATTATTACAATATGTCTTACTTTGCTATGCTTCTCTATGTCAAAATACCCTTTACATAAATTAGAAAAAAAATCAGATGCTTATTTAAATTCTAGACATAAAAAAATTGATTGTTAACTAAAAATATAAAAGAAAGACATTTCTTGTTGCCCTACATAGAATACCTGCTGGCCAACATGCAGTTTGATGAATTATAACCTTCTGATTTTAATTGATCCATCACCTCTTCTATTTTTTTTAAAAGAATCTTGAAAAAGGGAATCATTTTAACTGAGTATTAGTTTCAATTAAGTGCCATAGTGTAACAAGTCACCCTTGGTCATATTAAAAAGAGAATTCATTTTTTCAATTCCAATATATGGAAATAGAGTTAATGTCTACAGTTCCATTACAGTCATGAAATTAAATATTGTGTAGTTAGGTAAAAAGTGTGATGATGTATATAATAACTTTCATGCACAGAATTAAATTTGCTTAAAGGTATTTGGGGTTGGATATACCTGAACGGATTTCAGAAGGTAAAATTCTATCAATAAAACATAATAATATATGGATTATTACATCCTAACACTCACAATAAATTCTTTTAGTTCACTATAGCAATGGAAAATGCAATATTCATTATGCAGCACCGCACTTGCATTAAATCAAGTTCAGCAGAGGCCTTCCTTAAGAGAAAGGGACACAAGCACTGCTTTACAGTTAGCTTCTTTAGTTAGCTTCTGACTTACAATAAGCAAATGACAATGTGCTTATTAACCAAATCAACATTC
This sequence comes from Macroglossus sobrinus, assembly GCA_004027375.1. Taxonomy (NCBI): domain Eukaryota; kingdom Metazoa; phylum Chordata; class Mammalia; order Chiroptera; family Pteropodidae; genus Macroglossus; species Macroglossus sobrinus. The sequence continues at coordinate 136,351 of PVKZ01000733.1, forward strand.
TTCACTCTGGTCAAAGGAACGACAGTATTAATTAGCTGTCCCCGAAGGACTCTGAAGGAATTGAAAGCCAAAGATGAAGAGTTCCTCCCTGTTGACGATTGTGAGGGAACAGAGAAACAAAATAATACATGATGCATTTCTGTTGCATCGGATAGAAATCACAGGCATTAAGGAGCAAACTATGATGTTAGCTGGAGAGCACTTAATCTGGAGTCAGTTTAACTCTAGATTTAAACTAGAGTTAAACTTACATAATTTTGTAAGTTTTGGCAAATCCTTAAATATTAATTTCCCTATAAAATGGCATGATAACACTTTTCAGATTGGACATACTGATAGAATGATATAGTATCATGTGAGAACCCTTTTTATAATGTCTAAGCACTGTATACTTGTAAAAGATGATATCAGATTGTGAATTTGCACCCAGACTATTTAGAATTATAGACCGGGTTAATATATATTAGGGATGAATTGACCAATCCAGTACTTCTGTTACCTATTGATTTTTCTGACATACTTCCCAGGTTAACATATTTTATAATATTTTTGGTATATATGATTGTGGGATGATACAAACATATGTCTGCTCTGTGTTCCTGGTTCCTGGCACAGAGCTCCAAAAACGCTTGGAATTTTCTGAGCGATGAAGTCTTTGTTATGCTAATGAACCAACACATGATGGGCCCCTGCATAGCTTAGGGATGGAGACTGGTCGCCAGGAAGGCCAGCCACATGATTGGTGGGTTGGACTTTGCACCCACCTCACCTTTGGGGAGGAGAGTGAAACTGGAGACTGAGCTCTGTCCTGTGGGCAGTGATTTACCCAGTCATGCCTACACTGTGAAGCCCCAATAAAATCTCTGGACATGGAGGCCAGAGGAGCATCGTGCTGGGTGAATCCACTGATGTACAGGGAGGGGGATGCGTCTGTGCCTTTGGGAGCAGGCTTGGAAGCTGTTCGTAACTCCCCCACACCTCTCCTTTTGTGTCTCTTCTATTTGGTTGTTCCTGAGTTGTCTACTTCATAATGAACTATAATCACAAGTATGGCATGTTCTTGAATTCTGTGAGTCATTATAGTGAATTATTGAAGCTCAGGGGTCATGGGCAACCCTGAGTTTGTAACGGAAGAGGCAGAAGAGCAGGAACCCCCGGACCTGGCATCGGAGGTGAGGGAGGCCTCACGGAGGTTTGAGCGTTGAGTCTGAAGGCAGTGCTGTATTGCGGTGCTTTATTGGGGTGCTATATTGGGCTGAAAATGGAATGCTTCTGGTAGAGAAACCTAATAGGATATTTTCCTTAACCGTGACAATATGATTGCAAATTGAAAAAAAAATCCCATAAAATTACTATAAAAATGTGCAAGGTACCACATTCGATATCCAAGGGAATATAAATTCTATATAGTGCTTTGATAAAATTCAGTGAATTAGGCCATATAATTGGATATTTTTAAATTTGCAAAAGTAATTTTTTTAACCCATTGACTTTCAGTAAATAGGTGTGCCAAAATTTTAAGGAACAATGTAGTGGAATATATAACCTTATTATACATGTGCTATAAAAGTCTAGGAACGCTGTACAAATAATTATAAAATACTACACATGTTTCTTTCAGTGCAGGGTGAACTTTAAATAAATTAATTAAAATGTCCAGGGAACAAAAACAAAGAAGACACGAAGCCCTGCAGATGTCCCGTGTGAGGAAGGGCGAGAATGGTGGGCGGGCGCTGGTGTAGGGAACACGTGTGCTGAGGTGTTAATGCCCACACAGTGCCAGAGGAAACCGTGTGAGGCTTACACGTATGAGAGTGAGAGCTGAAGCCACCCTGGTTAAAGCCGGCTCCTTTGAGGAGCTTCATGCTCTGTAAAAAATGAACCAGCAACATAAAAGCTGCCATTTCTTCTGGTAGTCTGGTAGATACTGTAATCTGATCTCCCATCTTATTGAATATATTAAAATGCATTAATGGGCTACCGAGAACATAAAGCATATTCAAAGGCCAAAATCGATGTCAAGGCAGATCCCTTGGAGTAAAAAGAGCAGTGGAGTTGGCTTTGGCCTTGAAGTCATTTGCCTCATGTGGTGAAAAATGGCATAGAACACCATGAAGGATTGTTCTACCCATGTATAGGTGATTATCAAAAATCCTGTTTCGTATGGGATTCACAGTAGGAAAGGTGTCTGTCTTGAACCTTGGTGCTGAGTAGAGAGGAGAGAAATCTCCTTTGAAAATTCATACCTAAACTAGACCGCAGATGCATTTGCAACCCAAATCCATGTTATAGGGCATGCCCACGATTAAGGCACGGACAGGTTGATGTCTAGTGAGGGCCCAGTTTCTGGTTCATATATAGTGCGTCCTTGCTGTGTTGTCACAAGGTGGATGGGTTTAAGGAGCCCTGTGGGGTCCCTTTTATAAGAGCATGAATCCCATTCTCGAAGGCTCCACCCTTATCACCTAGTCACCTCCCAAAGTCTCCACCTCCTAGTACCATCATATTTGGGCTTTAGGATTTCACCATATGGATTTTGAGGGAACATAAATATTCAGACCATAGCACTGATAAAATAAATTTTAAAATAGATTAAACGTAATAGTACAGAGTAAGAGGTTATTAAATGACCAAAAAGTTTTATAAAGCAACCCTATCGAACTCCTAGAAATAAAAATATGATGTATTAAAGAGTTAATGGTAGTTTTATCAGCAGTTTTACCATAGAAGAGTTAGTGAAAATATTAATCAGAATATAACAGAGACAAAGAACTAAAAAAGTTTAAAGATAAGATAAGAAAAATGGTTGAAAATCATTCAGAAATTATGAAGGATTTCTATCCTTAGATTCTAAATAGGATCTGAAACTCATTTCTAGACTCATTGTAGTGAATTTGAAAAATTCAAAATATAAAGGGAAGATCTTTATAGCAGAAGAGAAAATAAAACAGATATATGAAGGAATGAAATTTTGATTGAAAGATGAGTTATCAAAAATAATGAAAACCAGAAGATAGTGAGAAGATATTTTCAATAAGTTCAGATGCAATAATTATTCATCTAAAATTGTATACATAGTGAAAATACCTTTCAAAATGGAGATACAGTAAAGATATTTTGGATAAACAGACTAGGAAACGTCATAACTGACAGACCCATATTAAAGAAAATTCTAATGCATGTGCTTTTGACAAAATGAAAATGATTGCACATCCAAGTGAAAATTATAAGCAAAGAAAGTAGTAAATATATGGCTAAAAAAGCATTAATTATAAGAAGCGAAAATAATAAAACTTTGTGAAATTTGAGAAGCATTTACCAAAAGTAGACCATTATCACCTGTAAATTAGGAGAGGAATGACTGATGTCAAAGTATTCTAAGTGCCTTATATTGTTTAGGAGGAAGTAATCAGTATCATTACCTTGATACTGATTACTTTTAAATTTTGGTTAAAGTTAGGAATAGAGTATATGACTTCCAAAATAGTAGAGGAAAAAAATATGACATAAAAATACTTTTGCTCTGGTTAAGAAGCAGCCTTTGAACAAACCAGTGTATATATTTTTCCTTTTAAGATTAGAGGTTAAAAAAATAATAAAAGAAGAAAAATCTGGCCACCGACTCTGGGTGATGACAAAGGGGTTTGCCAGTTCTGTCTTAGTTCTGAGTCGATGTGCAAAGCTGGGAGGTTTCTGTGACAGTTTCTAACTATGGGAATGTATTTCACATCATATGGGGGTTCATGTTGACATTACTCGCATGAGCCAAGAATCTGTTCTACAGGGTATTATCCTAAGATTGGCCATCAGCTGGTAGCATTACTCTGGGGACTAACTGAAGCATGCAGAATCGTTCTGCATTCACAGCATCTCACTTCAGGCTGCACAGTATTCTCAGACAGAGATGGCCAGCTCACAATACCAAATCATAAATATGCAGGAAAGACACAGAGTCGTGCGTTACTTAAGGACGAAGATACATTCTGGAAAGGCACATTAGGCAATTTCATTGTGTATTATAAAATGCACTTATACAAACGTAGATGATGTGGTCTACTTCACACTTAGGATCTATGCTATAGCCTAGTGCTCGTGGGCTACAATGCTGGATGACGTTATTGTACTGAATACTGTAGGCAGTTTTAACACGATGGTAGTATTTATACATCTAAACAGAAAAAGTACAGGAAAAGTACAGTCTAAAACATTGTAAAGTGGTACACCTGTGTAGGGCGCTTACCACGAATGGAACTTGCAGGACTGGAAGTTGCTCTGGGTGAGTCGGTGAGTGAGGGTGAGCAAGTGTGAAGGACGTTACACCACTGCAGACTTTATAAACACTGTGTATCAGTATCACCACAAATACGTGACTAAGGCCTTGTGCCATGATGTTACAAGAGTTCCGAGGTAGCTAGATGATGAAAACTTTTCAGTACATCGTCATCTTAGGTGACCACTATTGTATGTGTGGTTCGTCAGTGACTGCAATGTCATTATGCAGCATATGACTGTGTACAGCAAATAAGGCTCTGCTGGAAAAATAAATAGCAGTAATAAGACACCAAAAAACCATTTGATAAAGAATTTGAGAACATTTAAAATAGGATGCTAAAAATCATTCAAGACAGGAAAGTGACATCAGCAGGATGGCAAATGGGAAGCCTTAAACTTTGCTTTCCCAAAGACACACTGACTTAACAAATAAAGAGAGTCTAAAAAGACTTTATGAAAACTCCAGAAACCGATCAGGAATTTGCAATACCCCAGGAAAGCTCGAGGCCAAGAATAGCCTCATTGAAACTGGCAAGAAAAGCTGATGTATTTCGATCGCATCAGTCTCTCTCCCAAGCCAACACCGTTCACTGATGTCAGCAGGAGGAGCCCAGTTTGCATCTTCCCTCTCAAGAGGGAAAGGGAAGAATGGAACCTGTTTCCAGTATGCTGGTTTTGGGGGGCTGCCTGAAGGACTGATTTCTGTCTCCTGACTTGGAGGATTGATGGAAATAGCATACTTTGGATGCTTTGTTGCAGTAGAGAAAACCACAATACACAGTCTTCAAAATAGTCCAACTTTTAAGAAATTGACACGGGTTGGAGAGTTTATGGATCAGTTGGAACACTCTGTAAAGAAAAAACTGTTTCAATGAAAAACTATACATTATCTAGAGAATACTCACAGATCATCTGCTTCTAGCTTTTCTTCATTTTTATTTTACAACAATTCATTGTCTATGTAGGACATGCTCTTTCCGATTATCTGATTCTATCCCTGTTTATTATCTTGAGCTTTTTTGAACTTGACATGAATATTTTTTTTTGGATTCTCCTTTAAACTGATAATAACCTCAGCCTGATGATCTTAGAATATATTAAAAATGTTTACTGTGATCATTTTTACATCTGTATGAGGGTCATAACTTTACACTGTTTTGGAGGTTGTCTTTTAATCTCTTCATTGCTGATGGCGGTATAAAATAGAGCATTTCCATGGAGAACTAGTGGTGTCTATTCAAGGTGAATGTATTAATATACGATGCACATATCTACGAAATGTGTATATGTGTGCATTAAGGACAGGTGCAATAATGTTTATATGAAGACTTATTTGTTGTAGCCCATAATTGAAACAATCTGAATGTTCCTAATAGCACTGTGGTGAAATAAATTTTGTCATAACGAAACAATGAAATATATTCATTAATGATAATTAAATGACAAAATAAGCAAATAGAACGAAACTCTTTATAAAACATGAATCAATATTATAATCAATATGTGAAATGAAAGGAGCCCAAACAAAAGAGTACATACATGATTTCATTTATATAAAGTTCAAAAACAGGCAGGTCTAACCTATGATGTTAGAAATAATTTATCATTGAAGATTATAATTATTTTTGGCCAGAGGAGTAATATCTGAAATGGGGCATGAGGAGAGATTTTGGGGTTATAGCAATGTTCAATTTCTTGTCTTAGTTTTGATTATATTGATGTGTTCACTGAACAAAAATTTATCAATATGTCGGTTTTACATATATATCTCACTATGCATCAACAAAATAGTATATATACATATTTGTACATATAAAACATATATATTAAAAAAGAGGATAAAGTAAAAACATTTTTAGACAAAAAAAATGTATATGACCTACAGACTTTATCTAAATAAAGTAATCAAATGTATCACAGTAAGAAGACTATTATACTTAAAAGGAAGATATGAAATGCAAGAGACGATGGTGGCAATTTCTTTAAACATGATGGATAAATCTATACGATCAGTTTTGTTCAGATTATGGAATAACAAGGTAGGACTAAAATACAGAGTAATAATAGCACATATGATGGAAGTTGTAAGAATTAGATTTGTCCTTAGGTTAAGTCACAGGCTCCACCCCACTGCACCTGTTTGTTGCCCCCAATTGTTGGGAGCCATTATTGCTGAATGCCCTACAGACAGGGTTAAAAGTGCCTGCAAGCTAGAATTTTGCAGGGCAGGTAAGCTCATTACTGAAGGAAGAAGATTGGCTTAATGGATAAGCTCATTACTGAAATTGTTTGCATATCTGTGGGTGTTGCTTCTCATGCACATCCTAGGGTATAAATATACTGTGCTTAATAAACTCAGGGCGCAGTATTCACTGTTAGCCCTCCCGACTCTATCCTCTCTATCCTTTCTCTCTCTCTCTCTCTCTCTCTCTCTCTCTCTCTCTCTCTCTCTCTCTCTCTCTCTCTCTTTCTCTTTCTTAATCCTCACTGCTCCTCGTGGGAACTGTTCAATCTTAGCCGGCTGGCTCTGGCACCCAACCCTACATTTAGAATCTCATTGAATCCCTCTGCTCCATTAAAACTCTTTGGCCTCCAGTTTGCCCACCCTGAGTCCACGTTAGTAAATGCCCACCCACTGTTGGCTCCCAGGATGCAAGTCAGCGCCAAGCCCCAGAGTCCCCATTCCTGCTCCGGGAGGTGTGTTGGAAACAAAATGGTTTCGAGTGTCAGCTTCTCTGGCAGTCCAGAAACCCTGTGATGCTCTCTGCGGTGTCCCACCTGAGAGCTGGCACCAATTTCGAGTTCACGAGCAGTGCCCCAGACTTAACCATCGAAGCAGCTGCTGCTTCAGGGTGTTTCACGTTGTCGCTTTCTTGCTGTTACTTGCCTCTCCTAGTTTCTGTCAGTTGAGGTATTGATGGTGAAGGGACAATGATTCTGTACGGGCCAAGGAACATTTTCTTTGTTCTCAGAATGAGGTTTACTCTGCTAAAGTTTGCTCTGCTTAAATCATCGGCGTGACAGAATCATTGAAGCATTCTCTGGAGGGGTTGAGGAGTCTCCGTTCTGCCCGTGATGCTTTTGAGTTATTGCTATTGAGAGAAAGCTTTTAAAATTTTCCTTAAGAGGTACTTTGAAAGTTTTACTTGTCCCTATGGCATGAGAAATAGGAAGGGCAGACACTTATCTAGTTTCTTCCATTTTGAATCCTTAGCACCCAGCAGAGCTCAGAACTAGGAGGCAGCCAAATGAATGCACAAATGAATGCATATATTTTTATAGCCAGTGAATCTTGAAGATGAAAAAAGAAACTCATATTGATTGAGTACCTGCTGTATTCTAGGTGTGTTTTACTTTCTAATAGTTATTACAATTTCTCATCACAGAACTACTATACACTTATTATAAGGAACTTCAGACATTCCAGAAATATATAAGAGAAAATGAAAGTTCCCAGCATTATCACTTTTGACATTTTAGGGATATTCTCCTGGATGTTTTATGTCATGTGTATGTACATGTTATATATTTAAAATCATCCTGAAAACCAAAATCCAAGCCACTGATTTGGACTTAGTATTGCTTTGCTCTTTCTTCACTGAGATCCTTTACTCTTTGCCCAGGAGTGCCCCAGAAATGATGGGAGGCTTGAGGACAGGCCTTAGGAATGAGACTCAGAGTTGGTTCTGTCATCTCAACCTCACGACAGCCTTGTGAGTAGACACAATCAGCGCCATCCTTACCGGAGGAGCCCAGAGATTGGAAGGAATTGCCGAAGGTCACACAGTCAGTTGAGCATCTGGGCTTGTTTCCCTAAAGCACTGTGGGTCAGGGCTGGTCTTTTCTATCAAATAGCAACATTCAGAATGGATGGAATTTAGCTGTTCTGGATATCCAGAGCTGGTATTATAGTGTCCGCTTAGGTGCAATGGTTTAGTGAAGTCTCTTTCACATTTGTCAACCAAGAATAATGTTTGAATTTAAATTCAAATGTCAACTCTTCACTTTCACTTAAAATCAACAAATAAAGGGGAAACGCAAATGGACCAGTTTGGTGGGCTAAAGGCGGCATCTGGCACTTAGATTAGAAATACGTATATGTAGTTGAAAACATGTCACACTAGCATAAATTAAAAATTAAATATTTTCTTCAGAGGAAACAAACTTTAATTATATACACTAAAAATATTATAAAATCAGTTATAAAATAATTGGATTAAAAGGTTAACAGACACAAAGAGATTTATCTGGAGACCCAGGGATTTGCGAGTTCTCCTCTAACTGGGAAAGGTTTTCATTTTGGTTCTTAAAGGAACATTTAAATTCTTTATTAACAGCCTTAGTGTAAAAAAAAAAAATGTGCAAACTTATTTGTAAATAATAATAACATAATTTGCTTCTGCTTGTTTTAGAAGTGCCATGAGTGGGAGCTAAGAAAGGACACCAGAGACTGTTCTAGAAGAAAAATGGTGAACTTAAACCTTTAGAAACAGAGAGCTGTAGGAGGCCGCCTCATCATTTTTCTTACACGCGGAGCATGTGTTCACATCCCGGTGTCTTATAAACCTGAAGGCATCGACTGCATTTGTCACTAACTCCAACCCAATATTTGTTTTCAATCATTTCTAACCCAAGAGGCCTGGATGCTACAAACCCAATTTAAAGGCTAACAGACTTGTCTTTCCCGCTCTGGATTGCAGCGAGTTATGTACCTCACGTAAAGAGGGAGGCCTTTATTGTCTCTCTGATCTGGCAGCCCTTATTTTGTTTCAGCTTTTCAATAAGAGTCTGAAAACAATTGTCCCCAAGATTGAGATGTGTTCATGTCGCCCAGTTTGTAGAATTGGTTTGTGTTTTCCTCGCCTAACTTGAACTGTAGTCATTTTTATTTTCATTTTTTTTGGTGCAAAAAAAGAACCCCACAAGTGTTTTGCCAGACATGAAAATTAATACAGCTGAATTAGTAATGGGATCAGAGCAGTAGCCTAACATCGCATGAGATGCTGAGCGTGGGTTTTGCAGACATGAGGCGTCTGCAAAACCCAGACGTGGGTCGTTTACCCAGCTCCTTCGTGCCTCATTTTTCCTTTCTGTACAATGAGGCTACTGTGAGGATTAAATCACAGAATATAAAACACAGAAGAACTGCATCATATATGTGAACCTTCTTCCTCCTCCGTGGCTGTCCATTTGCTTCGCTTCCACTTGACAAAAATGCAGCGTTGACCTTTTCTTTTCCCCGAGTGGGACATGGAGTGGAATCTGGATGGAAGCCTACCAGGCTTTTATGCGTGCCAAAATAAATTATAGAGATAGTTTGGCTCTACCTTTCAGATAGAGCACTAAGAAATTGGGTCCATCACTGTCATTTTCCTCTCAGATTCCTCTCATCTGTCACAAGACAGTAGTTATGAAAAATGAAACCATAAATTCAATTTTGAGGGCAATTTGCAGCTAATCTTTGGAGTAATTCCAGTGTGAATAATGCAGCAATTTGGATGCATGGTCAGTCAATTCAGTCCTGATTTATTAGTATTTAAGAAATCTTTCATTAATGATAATTACTAAACAAGAGAAAATAATTTCTTCTAAATTATCTACCTTCATATCAGTGCTTCTGGTTCCGAAAAATGGCTACATTATTTGTGAAAAGTATGATGACAAATACAAGCTTTAGTATGGTTATTTAAAGACAGAAGATGTATTTAAATTTTGAGCAATAATTCCTTCCAGCTCTTGTGTGAACTGCTCAGCCCTGGGTTATGTCTACCTTTCTTTCTGATATGAGTCCCTTTAGAGTGAACACTTTGAACCTCAGCAGAAGGACCCTGGGATTTGCTATTGATTTCCCACACTCCTTACACCTTGAAGGATGTATTAAAATCCAGCTGCAAAAAGAGTGACATTTTAGTTCATGTCTAGGAGTCTAGTTTACCTGAGATGTTTTCTCAGTTATTAAAACTCTACCTTCTGACACATCCAGTATACCGAGTCAGTGAACTTATGAGCCTATGTTTAAGTGAAAGGTAACATCACATTAAAATCTATAAGAACAGTTCTCAGGAATGTTCATATTCACTTTCTTTTTTTGCATTTTGTTGCGTGAGCTTTACCTGTTAAGTGTTGAACTACAGAAGTAGATTTTTCAAAACAATGTAAAACAAAATAGAGGTAGCGCCTTCTTGTAGGGCCACAAATCCTCCGGATTCTGTATTATTCCATTAAGCAAGGACTGTACTTGTGGTCCTCTGTGTATAAAATCCCCTTCAATTTTGGCATTTTTTACAATGAAATAAAGAAACAAGAGGTGAGTGATGGCCCCAGGGTTGCTTAGCAATGAGCCATGCCATCGTAGGTGTTACATAACACAAGGACAGGAGGGCATATACTCAAAAACGCCTTTGTAATGTGGGGACAGTTGCACTGCGGATTCGATGGTATTCCGTTCTGTGTATTATGTAATCTAAGTTGCAAATTGATCAAGATTACCACGGAATTTCCTCAGTGGTGATTATATTTGTACCATTTTTTTTTATGTAGTAGATATTCAGTAAACATAGAACATAATCAAGGATTGGAAAGGAGAGAAAACAGGTAACATTATATTTAAAGTAAAACATTAAGTGACATGAGTTGATGGTGTTAAGTTCAAATTTCTTTAAAATCGCGAGTTAGCTTTAGGGCATCCGTGGCCCCTGTTCCATTAGCTGAGAACAGGTATGCTCCCTGCTTTGTGGGAATTGTGCAAATTAAAAACTCTCCTTCCGAAGAGACAGAAGGCCCTGAAGCTTGAACTCTCAACATATTTGTTTGTTTGCTGTATTACTACAATTTTTTCCTGTTGTTGTGTCTTGACTTTCTAAAATGAGGCCTGGAGTTGAGGTTAAACACAGAGGAGCGAGGAGAAGAAGATACCAGTGTGTGTTTGGAAGTACCTTGGCTTTGCCCCCAGCCATTTCTCACCTGCCTTGAGTTAAAGGTCGGTTCTCTTATCAGATGATATCATAGGGCTGGTATAGCCCTATCTTCATTTCTGTCTTGAAATAGCACATGGTGGCATATGTGAATTCTCTTCACTTTCATACTGTGAAAATGACAGAATTCTATCAGGGGCCACTTTTTCACGAGTGTGTGCTGGCTTCTATTATACTTAACTGTTTCCAAGACTATTTGTTTTAATTTATAAGTTCTCTGTTTAGAAAAGCATAGTTTTATTAATTTTCTATTGTCTACAAACAGAGACGGGTGGCTAGGAACTTGGAGAGTTTACGAATTCCATTACATCAGCAAAAAATGCTTCTTCATAAGACTTTCAATATAAAAGACTGAGCTGTCTACAGCATCTCTGAAGCCCTATCAGGACAGGGGATATTTGGAGATGGAGAGTTTCTGGCCAATCAGAGTCCTACTAGGTTTTAAATTTGGTCCAGGCATTTGAGCAGGGCCTTCTCTTCCTGGGACCTGTGAGAAGAAGTAGGTATGTCTTTGCTTTGGGCCTACATGGTACTGGCATTAACTTAAATACTTGGGTATCTGAGTAATTTTGTGAAGCATTATTTACCTTACTTGAAATTCTGTGGGTTTATTTTATTTTTAAAGTGGAGCTTAACATGTCTGCTTACTTGGTTATCTAAATTTGAGTTCTTTCAGAATGAAAATGGTTGTTTGATTTTTTTCTTGCCTATTCTAGTGTGTTTATGTTTACTCAAAGAAGTTCAAAATGCCCGTATTACATCTTAGGTTTAATTTTTTGAGCCTTTTAAGTAAAATAAAGCATATTTGCATTTCTTCAGAGAAAGACCTGTCCCTCTGTGCTGTTCCCAAACATTATTCTCTTTTAGTCAGCGCTAAGTAGGTCATTACTGGTGTTTCTGTAGTATTTTTATTATGCCTTTATCATTGCACTTATATGTGTTTAATTTTTGGATTTTCTCTCTAAACTTTATTGAACTTACAGACAAGATATAATTCACACTTGGGCCCTAGAGGCTTTTATAGTGATACCTATCGGGCAATCAATATGTTTGTTCAAAGGAGTTTCAATTTTGCACGTCTGACAGCTCCCAGGTGATACCTATGCTGGCCTTTTCTATGTGTGTGGTCTGTGGATCAGGAAAAGCGGTATCACCTGGGAGCTTGTCCCAGTGCAGAACGGCCAGCTCCATCCCAGACCTACTGGAACGGTTGTGAATTACCCCAAGATGCCTGAGCGATTTCTGCTAAGTAAAGTTTGAGAGACACTGTTCTAGATCTGTAAGTTCAGGCTTCTACAAGTGTGATCCTTAGACCAGCAGTGTTAACATCATCTGGGGACGTTTATAAAAAGGCCTAATACCATAAGTACTGAATTGGAGACACTGGTGGGTCACGGCGATGGTAACTAGCTCTCTAGGTAATTCTATGGCATGCTAAAGTTTGAAGGCGACTCCTCAAAGTATCATTCTCTTTCCCAGCTTCTCTTGGGAAAATAAGGAATATCAAGTAACACCTGCTCTGAACTAGGATTAATGTGAAGTAGATTCATGGCATCAATTATATGAGTGACTAAAATATTTATTTACGTCACGTAGCAGCTATACATCTGGCCAATAAAATCACTGGTGCAAATTTGAAAATGGAAATGGAATTATATATGATAAAAGTTTAAAACATACATATCCATTCATTTTGATTCAGAAATAATTTCGTAGTCTTACCGTTGAAAGGAGTATGCGATTCATGTTAGTCCCAGCCATTCATTTAACCAAAGAGAACGTGGAGGCTGACACAGTTTATATTATTTTTCCCCTATGAGAGAGTTATAGCATCTAGGGTAGTGATTTCTCCAGCTTACCATTTTGTCTATAAATGTCTCCGATTAATTTTATTTTTTTTTCCAGCCTTTTAATTTTTTCTGAGTGAGCTATCAGTTCTATAAAAACAGCATAAATTGGTGGCATTCGGAGGCTTTGTATAGCAACACCCTTATGTTACAGACGAGGAAACTAAGGTGTTAAGAGAGCATTGCCACTGCTCTCAGGTTACTCTGTGGTCAGGACATTCTGAGCAAAATAAATGGTGTGCCGTAAATATAGAGAATAATAAGTAAAAATGTAAATATAATTTTTTCTAGATCTATTCATTCCTCATATTCCAAGGACATTAGAGTGAGAGTTGCTTATCTCTTCTATGGTTGAACCATCTGCTCTTATTCAAAGGGTGATAAGACCGGTTGCCTTTGGGCCAGATGCTTGCATCCTCCTCCTCCTTCCACTGAGAATTCTTTATGAAGGCAAAGTCAGCCTCTCCTTCTCTCTTCCCTCCCTGCTCCCTGCCCTCTCCCCACACCCCTGTCTCGCTTTCAGTTTACAAAAGCTGCAGAATGGGGAAGCTGTCTCTCCCCCTGCCTGTCCTGTTCTAGGATTATTCTCTTGTCATTCAGCTTTGGCTTTATCTGTAGCCTACTTTGTCTATAAGGTTCAATCGGACCTAGGTTTTTCTTCTCAGCCATTCTGACTCATAAGCCTCAGTTTGTTCACATGTAAAATGGAGATAAGAATATTTACTTTGTATGAGTGTTGTAAGAATTAAATGAGACAATAAACAGAAAACAGAGTAGTGTCTGGTGCATTATAAACTATCTGATTCTAGTTTCATTCTCTAATGTTTCAAAGAAAGTAACTGAAATCCCAAAGTTGTTTCCCAGGGTTAATATAAGAAGAGAGAAAGAAAAGAATAGAACCTAATTTTGGGCTCATACTTCACTATTATTATTGTGTACTAGTCTTTTTCTGAATACAATACGTGAGCATAACTAGCTAAGCCCTCCTTTTGGGTTTGGAGGAGAGGAAAAAAACCTTCCTTGATCCTTTTAGGGTCCCTGAGTTTTATGTGACATGGGGAAAGAAATGAAGACCTGAAGAAACAGTTAAACCTGAGTGTCTTTATATGAGGTCTGAGGAAGAATAGACAGTTGTAGAAATACAGTGGACAAGACTGTGGGCTGAGTGTAGCAGAGTGGGAGAGACGGAGCAAGGCCTGTCCCTTAGCGTCTTCTCCTTGGCCCTCTGTCTCAGAGAGAAAGACATGGTTTCCTTCCTGCAGGTACAGGGAGAGAGCCTGTCACCTGCTTCAGAAGTGAAGGGTGGGGTGGAGTCCACAGTGACATTCCTGCTTTCGCTGTTTCCCCGAGTTCCTTCAGCTTGAAATATTTAGCATCCCAAGGTGCCATATTTTGGGGTAGCATGTTCTGAACCCCATCAGGTTCTGATATATAAGAATAATGGAGAGAGATATTTCGAAGTATGGTTTGCGAGTACAAATATAAATGAGGTATTCAAATGAGGAAGAGAAAATGGTTCTTGGCATCTCAGTTAGGGTCAGGGGAGTATTCCCAAAGAGAAGTGGAGGCAAAGTGGAGATGAAGCCATTTTTGATTGATAAACTACGATTTCCTTGACTGAAACTGAGATTTGACTGTTGACCTTGTGGGTTCCAATTATTGGAAAGATGGGGCCGAATCTTATTAATTTTTCTTTTAAGGAGGTACGTCTATATTTTCTGAACCCTAAATATGGAAGAAAATTAATTCCTCATATGATTGATTTTCTCATGGTTTCGGGTATTACAGTAGAAACTTTTTATCCAATTCTGTCTCGATGAATCTTTATTTGACTAATCAAGAACATTAGATAAAATATAGAATCATTAAAAATGTTACACAGATATCTTAAATTCTTTTAATCTACATCATATGATATATTATATTCAGTTATATTTAACAAGGATGGTTCGTTGCTTTGCTTTTACTGTTTCTGCAAAAAACCATAATTATGTAGAAAGACATTAATGATTTTGAGTTTGATTTCACTCTGTGGTGCATTGTGAACTTAGAAACACTTGCGATACAATCCAAGGGTAGATCTTTCTGTACTTTTATAATTATTAGTCTCTTACAATGTGCTTACTTTGACAGTATTTGTTTTTATAGCTCACCTTTTTTGGGGAATTTTCCAAAGCATTCATAATAGTTATCACAAAGCAAAAGATTGCTATGTTATGCTCATATTTCATCAGCTAATATTTTATTAAATTACATAACTAAAACTTCTAAAAACAGATAACTGACTCTTAGTAAATATAAAATTCAAGTGGAAAGAACAACGTGCACTGGTATATTAGACAAAAGAGAAAATTGGTTAACTATTTCATTCACCTATATTCCCTTGGGATTTAATAAAAAGTCATGAAGTTTTTAGTAGACTCTCACATAAAAGTTTTTAATACCATATTCTAAACATTCTAAATTTTAAAAGAGTTTTTATGGTTGATATTTTAGGCTGGCAGCCTATAAACCCATGGGTTGCAAACCTCTAAAGTCCTTCAACTTCATGAGCAGTTTTAAAAGTGAATATGTTGAATTTTGGCATTGAAAATTATTTTCTTTGAATATTAATCCTAAAATGTGTATGATGTTTCTTATGTCTTAAGATAAAGAAATAATAAAAATTAGTGCCATACACTGACAAATCGATTCCTTTATACCATAAATTCATATGTTAAAACATTATCCCTGACAGTGATTTGAATCTTCCACAAACTAGGTTATTCTCAGGTTCATTTAAAATTTTTTTTCTTCAGTTTTAAATTATATAACTACAGAGATAATATCTATTTCATAAAAGCGTTGAATTGATTAATCAATGATATCTAAGTGTGTTGTAGATAGAAATTGTAGACCTCAGTGATGAAAATTATAAATTATAATTGTTCTGACCCTTCACCTTTTAGAGATGAATTTAAAATACCCAGATGGGTTAAGTCTGATGGCTGATTAAAAGAAATGGAAAATAAATTTTTAAAAAACATCTATGAACTCATTCTAAATTGCTTAAAGAAAAAATTGTATGTTATTCATTTATAAAAAAAAAATTAGAAGAATAATATTTTCAATCAAAGAGTGGGATGCAAAGAAAAACTCTTAGTGTAAGATTTTTAACTATTTAGTTGTATAACCTATGACATCTAATGGAAGAATATTCCAACTAGTTTGGCATTATCTAGAAAATGGTAAAAACAGAGGGTCAATACTGGGGTCCATTGATGCCATAATAATAATAGTAAGGAAGGCAAATAGGTCACTGAAAAGAACTTGGTAGAAGTAAAATCCTTAAAGTCAAGTCTAATCTGAATTGAATGTGATGTAGATACCATTAGGATAGCAATGAAGAAGGAGGTCCTAATTATCATCCATAGGGTAAAATTGTAGGAGGAATGGGAGGTTTTAAATATGTACGGGATTACTGAGCAAGGCCTATCTACACTGTTTACATCTTTCAGACAGATTTGGGGGAGGGTTTCGAAACTGCCTTCCGGAAATGTGGGTTCCTTGTATTGTGTATACTTTTGGCATTTAACACAGTCTAAATCAGTCCTGCAACAGTTCTGCTAATAAATTGTGAGGTTAAGTGCTGGGTAAAGACTCCATCCATATGCAAAAGAGGTATAATGTATCGTGATGTTTGCCTGTATGGTGTTTTAAATGCATTTGTCCCTCCTTGTTTAAGATTTTTGGAGGCCAAGACCTGATTATTTCTCACCATGATAAGCACCTTGTTTTGTGTAAGGTACGCAGACAATGAATAATGATGATGCTTTTTAGGTCAAGGAAATTTGGGGGTTTTAAAAATATTTTATCATTTCTATTTTGTTGTTGTTATAGGTAAACTTATAGGAAAGGAAAATAGTGAAGATAGTTCAATCTGGAGAATTTGGAAGACCTTTCAGTTATTTAATTAAGAAATTCTCTACCATCAGAAACTTTTTATAGTTTCTCCAATTTTAAACTTTGAATTTTTTTGTGAATGTGTAAGACCTAGGTACAGAAAAGGTTTAAAGCTTTGTTTTTCTTAGTGCTGTGTTTTAGGTGGTTCTGTTGGTCTTCACTGAACCAATGGCGAGGTCACTGTTGAGAAGAAGGTGATTAGGGAGGTGACGGAGGCGGAGTGGGTGTGGGGGAGGGGGGCCGGGAAGAGGCATGGCGCAGGGGCACTGGGCACTGAGGACATGTCGGCGCTGTCATTGCAGCTGTAAACATGGTGGAAGCAGCAGTGGCTTAAGAATTTGCTGTTTACAGGCAGACTCTGAAGAGTTAGCCACACATAGCAAAAGTAGCAGGAGAAGGGGCGAAAGGGACTGAGAGACTGATGACTCAGGGAGGACAAGTATCAGAGGAAAGAGAAGGAAGGCTGTTTGAAAAGGATGTAACTTCAGTTGCTTCTACCTTAGGCTGTGTGCTAAGGCCTCTGGTATCATTCTCATCATTGGAAATGACTCTTGAATACAGGACAAGACTGGGAGGCATACATTTTAGAAACAAGTTTTTATGCTTGGCCCTTCCGTGCTTCTGCTGGCTACTCTACGTAGGAGCAGAGACTATGCCAAAGTTCAAACTGTGGACATCCTTTTCTCCACAGCTCTTCTCTATCCCCACCCCCCATTACTCAAATTATCCATCTCTACGACAAGAAGGATTAAAAATCACTCCAACTTCATATCTGAATCAGAAAGAGAATGTACCAAAAGCAGCCTTCAGTTTTAAAGCTGAATTTCTTCTTCTTCGGCTACAGTCTGATGTATTGTCATCTACACCTTAGAAGATGAAAGCTTTGCCCTCATTTCCAATTAAGTAATTGGAGGAAGGAAGCTTGAGTAAGAGCGTTCATTTGACTCCTTTCGTGAGCACCATGATAAGCCATGGCCAATGCATGCACTAACTTGCAAGGTTTGTCTAAATCTGATATGTTGTTTTGGGATATTCCTTTTATTTCACTCTTATATTTACTAATAAACCCCTGTCAAGTGAGAGAGGGCTTGCAGAAAGAGCTGGTAACTGAGGAAAAGCTATATGGGGTCTTGTTTTGTAAGTGTCTTGTTCTATAACTTTCTTCTCTGTCTGCTCGGAAAGTGCTCAGACCCAGTGCCCTGGAAAAGTGGTTTTGTAGCATCCCAGGAAGAACCTTTTATTAAAAGTTAGAGAAAGATGCAAAAGTTGCTATTCTGGGACACGTTGTAACTGACCTATCACCATTCAAGATATACTCGATAAAGTTATTAATGGCTTCAATTTATTTTTTGTTTCTCTAAAGAAACTGTTTGTCATATATTTGAAATGGGAGTAATAGATCTGGCTTCAGAAATTACTCATGCTTTTCTTACCCGTGCGAGGAGCACAAGAGCTGTAAAAACAGTGTTAATCTATTTGAGAAGCTAAACTGCCTCTGCTATATGGTATATCCAAAGAGGCGTCATGAAAATAATACATGAATACAGTTTTAAAGGGATATTTTAAAACCAAAGGTCGGAAGAAATTCACACGATCATTATTCTTGCTAGTTCATCTTCTTTGTTGTTTTCCCTCCAAGGTCTTACAGAACGCTTTTTCTCTTTCCCGTTTTATTTTACACACAGAGAATTTTTATTTAGGGAATCCTGCTCTGTATCACGATTGGGAGGCTTTTACATTTCAAAGATCGTTGCTCTGCTCTCTGCAGTTAGGTAGATGTTGCCCTGGCAGAATTTGGTCATAGACTTGAAGATTTCCTGTTGTTTACTGTCTATCTTCTCCAGTAGAATGTGGCTTTGATTTGTTTGCACATCAAGCACAGTGCCTGGCACAGAGGCTGTAATTTTGAATCCTTTGGTAAACGGATAACAGTATTATTGCGAGAGTTTTGTTAACATTCGTGGAATAGGAACAATTTTAAACTCAACTGAGGAATCCATGTGAAATGGTACAGATTTTTTCCTCTACAAGTTTGTGGGCTTTGTAAGTGTATATTAGGGATGTTGTCAATGACACAGTCATCAGAATACGGAATGAAGAGGCACAGACCCCCTTGCAAGAGAAGGATGGGTAATAAGGTTCTGTTTCCTATTGCATTACATATTGTACAAACACCGAACAAGTATTGATATGAATAGGAAAACAATTTCTCTTGTTTAGACGAGGTAAAAATAAGATTTCCTTCATGGCAGAGACGTAGTCATTGCTTTCGGGAGAATGCATAATACCCTTGTTTCACTGCCTTAAGGGAGTCTTTTTTTTTTTTTTTTGGTCATGCTTTCTTTTTATTCATTTGTGTTTCCAAAGTGATTCTTCATTCCACGAGCTCAAATTGATTGATCCGAGCAGACTACCAAATCTTCCACTCTGCTTATATTGTTCTGTGATATGTATTTCTTTCTTTCTCATCCCTCCCCCCCATTCCCAATCTCAGCACTAGAAGAATGCTTTCTCACCATTCCATGTTGGTTATTAATAGTCTGCTAGCCTAACTTGACATTTCATATGTTTATTTTTATATAAAGGAAAGCTAGCATTTTGTCACTATTGATCTGCTTATGTAATTGTTGTGCTTAAAGATTATTGTTGTTGTTGTTGTTGTTTACAGGCTTTGAATTTTGTAAGTTTATCCATTAAACAGATTTAGAACAGGTAATGGGTATTGAGCTATGATTTGTGCATCCTTCATACCCTGTTGATTCTGAGATAAATCAAGATTTCATGTCCTCATAAGCAAGCTAAAAATCTGATTTACAAAAATAAGCAAACAAAACCAAACAAAAACAATTTACGCATAGCCTTTTTTTTTCTGTTCTGCCAGTGAGCTGTTTACGTTGTAATATTGTAGCATTCCAACCGGTTCTTATATAAGATATTAGAGCAACAAGCCTACAGAAGTATACTGGGAATTGCATGCTATTATGGTCTAAAACAAAGCAAGGCCTGTGATTCAGTGGTCCATGCTTTGCATTTTTATCCCTGTTGCCAACAGATAGTGGGGTGATGGTGTATGCTCAAGAAATGTTTGGTGAAAAAAGAATGCAGCTTGTAATACATGTTTCTATAGGGAAATGCATTCTAGTTTCCAGCCTTGAAAATTCTTTTCTTTTGTATTTATATACATATATGAACGTTTTTTAGGAAGAAGAAAATAGTAGTTAATTTTTTGAACAGTTATTATATGCTAGGCAATGTGCTAAGTGCCATGTATAAATTTCCTGAATCAGTTTCCATGTATACATTTTAATTTTATGAGATTAATTTTATCTTGTGTATAAGATGAGGAAAATGGAGGAGGAAAGTATATGTGTGTCCTTTGAAAGGGTTTTCTTCATTTGAGATGATGTAAGTGTGGCTCCGTTAGAAGTTAGGTGAGAGATAAGACACATTTTTATGCTTTCTGTTTCTGTGAAACCACTATTCAGTTAACCTACACCTGTCTTGTTG
The DNA here is from genome assembly GCA_004027375.1 of Macroglossus sobrinus. Lineage (NCBI taxonomy): Eukaryota > Metazoa > Chordata > Mammalia > Chiroptera > Pteropodidae > Macroglossus > Macroglossus sobrinus. Next base: position 156,893 of record PVKZ01000733.1, read on the forward strand.
CCTTAGAAAAATGACTTACTAACTAATGTTTTTTTTTAAATAACTGGAATACAAAATGAAATTAAAACATATTTTTGCAATTAAGCACAGGTATGGTTATATATAATTTTTTTTCTTTTGCTAGAAAAGGTTTAGGTTTATCAATTTAAAACACCAATGAAAATAAAAATGTAAGAGATGGCAGACCAAAGGCCAAAACAACCATGATATTATCTATTAATGCAATTTCAAGGCAACTAGCGCTATGATGTGTGTTTTCCCAGAGAGCGATATTACTATTTCATCCGTTATTATAAATTTAAGAGTAAACATTAATAGTTTATGCTATTTGATTAAAATGGAAATCACCCCAAATCTTCGGGGATTCTTACCCATTCCTTGCTTACAGATGCATAAAACTGGAACATTCTACTTTTAACATAACAGTGGCTTTTCTTAGATATCTCATCAATGACCCAGAGGGTGTTTTCGCATGGCTGTCGGGGAGGTTAAAGAGTCAGGGAGGTTAAAAAAGTTAAAAGTGAGGATAATGAGGGTGAGAGAAAGAGGGTAGGGAAGAGAATATTCCTGTTTGGTTTTAACATTTAAATGTCACTATTTTCTTGACTACAATAAAAGCATGTGTAACAGAAACAAGAATGAAAAAACTAATCAAGTAGCAAAAAAGACGTTGATTATCGGCTATTTTTTGTGATAAGTTAATTTTTTTGAGGGTCACGTTATCACTCAGTCTCCCTCTGGCCCGTCACCCTGACAGGCACGTTTCCTCATGAGCAGGCCTTCGGTAGAGCATGAGACCCCACTGTAGCCCCTCAGAGGGCTTTCTCCTGGGTCCTGTTTGTCTGGGACTCTGTTTCCAGCCAGCATGAGACGTACCTCATCATCATAGTCATCATTCAAGAAATGAGTTTGGCAGCTTAGTGATAGAAACCCCGAATCGATTAACAAGCGACTCAAAAATAAATCTAAGACAAAGGAATATTCCATATGTAGGGAAATGCAATATTTCATGGCTTGTCCAAATGTACTTCTATCCTGTGCTCTGTATATAAAAGAAGAAAGATGGAAGGAAGAATCCCAGCAAAGAGAGCTGTATCATTAGTGGGTTTAAACTTGTCATTTTATGAAGTGGCGACTTCTTTTCTAATGCAAATAGTTCTTCCTGCATGAAGAAAGAAGGAAGGAAGATAGAGAAGTAGAGAGGAAGGAACACAACATGTAGGTCAATCACTGGACCCCACTTATCTCTATAGCTACTTTGGCCATCTTTCTACATGTCTAAGAATTGGCTTCGTTTTTTCATTATTCATTCTCTTTCACCCTTCGTTTGGGTTTCTTCTACTTTGTTTTGTTGTCTGATTGCCAACAGGTACCACAATAAGTTTACAAAGTGGCATTTTAATTTTATAGGCTAGGTGGGAAACAGGCTGAGGGAAGTTAACTGTTTTTCTCCAGCTCGCCCAGTTTGTAAATTGTAGGCTTGGATTAAAACGAAGGTCTCGCCACGAAACCACGTATTTCAGAATTCCCTCATTTCAGTATCTTCCTTTGTCCTCTCTCATTGGTGTTCCATTAAAGCCTTTTATGCTCTCTCCTAAACCTGTGTTTTTATCTTTCTCTCTTGGTGATGCTTTACAAAGACCCCTTTTATAGCCACGTTAGTTGGATGACGATTCTGAAAGCTATCATTATTGGATGGCGTGCCCACTCTGCCCTAAGTGCTTTATATACGTTTAATCTTTACCACAGGGCCAGGCTGAGACCTGTGGGTGTTCCCAGAAGGCTAATTTGCTCCCACCTAAAACAACATTCCTCAGATGTTTGTTCAGCATTGAATGAGATGGGACAGTGAGCCCCAGATAAGAAATAGGCACAGAAATGATACCCCCTCAGGTGACTGTGGCAGCATTTGGAAAATGAAAGCTCTCATATTTTCTTCTCTCAAAACAGTCGAGGGAAGTCAGTTTTATATTGAAAGACCTTTGGTAAGATGGGGTAGGAAGTTACTGAGTGCTCACCACGCCCTTGCCAATCCAAATGGCTGAAGTGTTCCTTCTGACCATGTGCAATAATAATCTTTCTTCAAGAAGTTTCTACAGATGCAGCTGCCTTTACCTCATTATATTTAGTGAGTGGTCTCTGACCCTTTGCCAATTGGTGCCCTGGGTACCTGACCCCGATGGCCTGACTTTGAACTCTTCACACCCAGGCGGGCGTTCACACTCCATGCTTATCTCCCCATACTGCTCTTTGCCCTTACAACTCCCATCCCGTATTTTAAATGTTCATCTTCGTCCATCTTCTCTTACGACAAGTTATTTCAGGGGTTAAATCTTCATAAGTTGCTCTCCTTCTCACTTTTCCACCCTTTCTCTTTAATATGTTTTCACCGCCTCAGTTGTCCATCCCTGCAATGGCCTCTCAGATTTTTATTTATGTCAATAAACTTTCTTCAAAGATGTAATTCTGCTCTTCCTCCTGCTTGTGGGCATTTCCACTTAAACACCCTGCCAAGATGTCATTGATATTTTATCAGATTGCCCTCTCCCCAACTTAAGCCAGATTCTTCTCCATCCATTTTACCACTCCTGGTACAAACCCTGTGGTAGCGATGGTTGCTTTCCATGGCTAATGTCCATCAAGGCTGCTTCATTTCTGTTATCTCTGTCCATAAATCTGGTCTCTCGCCTCTTCATGCCAGGACGCTTGGGAGAAGTTCTGACTCGTCTCTCTGCCTCCATCTCCTCCTTCCACCAGCATGTTTCCTGTATTCCTACAGGGTTAGCCTCCCGAAAATCTGATTTGTATCTATCACCCCCTTTGTTTACAAAACCCCAGTATCTTCCTCTTGTGGTACGTAAGAGCCATACTCCTTGGTACCTCTAGGAATGTCCAAAGTCAAAGTCCTTTCACTTTTTGTTTTGTTTTTCTATTTTTTTTCTCTCAGAGACGTCGTGTTCCACTTGATTCATTGATCCCTAGTAGACTGTCTCTTAGCGTCTCCCACCTGCCTGGACACCTCTTTTCCCCTCTTCATCTACCTAATCCTAATCTTTTCCAAGACCCAAATCCAGTGTTACCTCTTCTACGGATCCTCCTCAGACGTACCCACCAGGAAAAGATCTCGCCTTTTCCCAGACAACCCCAGCGTTAGCTAGCTCCTCTTTCTGTAGCCAGAGAACTCAGCCACAGCTCTGTCATTTCTAGCTGCCTGTGGGTCGGTACCTGTCACAGTGGCAGGCGCAATCGATCAGGGAAGTGTCCCCATCTATCATTAAGACAGCCAAAGTGACTCACTCGTTCATGACCAGTCATGATCCAGTCACTTGAATAGTGAAGACAGACCCTGTCACAATGTCGTCCTCTTTCAACCCTTGCATTGAGATTTGCTTCAGGCTACAATCTTTAAATGAGGGGGAAAAGGGCAAATGATACCCCACTGTTCATACTTTATGTCTTCAACCGTGTCACTTACACTTTGGGGTATAATTACAAGTCACTGAATTTTATTGGCATAAAGAGATAACTTTACAGTTTTAAAAAGACATTTATTTTTGGTTGCTGAATCAAATGCAATTTAAAGTTCCAGGATGTTTACATTTTATTAGTAACAAATTGATAACACATGGGTTTCTCTCTATTTCTTACAAAGTCAGCATCCCGACTTTCTCTATTTTGTTCTATTATCAAAGGAGTTTTTTGATACATGTATAAGCAAATATTTTCTTATAGTGCAGCAGAACTGGGATGCTCAAATGTTTTAACAAATCAGGTTTTCCAGTTAATTTGGGTTTATTCAAACCCAAGCTACTGAATGTCTTTGATTACTCAGAGGTATTTCTAGATATGAGACATCCTAAGATTGTATTTCAGCATATTCATCTGCATGTTTTGAAGTTTTCATAAGTATAAACTTTTTTTTTAGTTTCCCAGAACTGCTCATCTCACTTTAAACCAGCAAACTTGCTTATCACCAGTTTGCTTTATAAATCTTTTAAAGAAAAATAAACAAAAATATAATATTTATTGAACACCTATCTCATCATAGGTCAAGTTGCATTATGTAGTGAATAAGAGTGCAAGGCACCCGTGACATTTGAATTTTAGGTGATAATGAATAATTGTTTAGTGTATACATGTATCACACAATATTTGAAGCATATTAATACTAAAAGATTATTGTTTATCTGAAATTCAAATGTAATTGTATGTTCTGTATTTCATCTGGCAACTCGTTAATATGGATTATATAATTTATTTTTAACAAGTTTGTTAGGTAAATTGTTGTAATTAACCCCATTTCAGAAATGAGACCGAAGCTTAGGAAGTTTAAAGAACTTACCTCAAAGTCATAAGCTAAAAGAAAAAAAGTAAGTGAAACGAATATTTGTGCCCAGATGTGCACAAATTTAATTAATTAATTTCAGAGCTGAAGCTCTTAATCTGATTTCTTCACATTAAATTTTCAGAATTGGAATTTTGGGGTGAGATGTTAGTAATTTTAAAGCCTTTGATTGTTGCCAGCTTCCCATATAGAATGTGAACAAATTTATAGTCCTTCCAATGTATATCTCTCTCAGCCAACACGAGCCTCACCAACACTGCGCGGTTTTCAAAAATCTTTACTAGTGTAATTAAAGCAGTAGAGAATAACATGTTTGTTTATCGTGCAGTTGTTTAATCTCTAGTGCAACTGGCCTCTTTTACATGACTAATGTTATTCTTTTGTCATCTTTTTTAAGGTCAAAGATTTGAAAACCGTGAGGTGTAATGTTTCTGTACCTTGATGCTCAAACTTCAGTGTGTGTCAGAATCCCAGGAGGGCTTGTTAAAATGCAGATTTCTGGTCTCTACCTTCAGAATTTCTGGTTCAGTAAGTCTTAGGTGAGGCCAGATTTCCACTTCTAACAAGGTCCCAGGTGATGCTGATGGAGCTGTTCTGGGGACCACATTTTGAGCATCACTGGTCTGTAGCCAGTTGCCAGGCACATTTGCCATTTATTGTTTTTACATTGTATCCAATCTCAGTTATACTCAGTGCCAGACAGGTAAATCACCTTAATAAAACACTGTATCATGTTTGATAAAAAACAAGCCATTATGATCAGTTTTAAATAACACAATAAAAATATTTTTGGACTAATTTGCTAGTGGTAAATAATAAGGCATCAGCTATTTAGGCTCTGAATAGAACTTCAATGCTTTTGCTGCATAAAAAAACAATTATGAGCCTACTAAGAATATGACACACCTTTCCCTGAGTGGTTCAGAGCAGCTATCACCAAAAAAAAAAAAAAAAAAAAAAAAAAAAAAAAAAAAAAAAAAAAAAAAAAAAAAAAAAAAAAAAAAAAAAAAAAAAAAAAAAAAAAAAAAAGAATTTGGCATGTACTTAATGGAGCACAGCATTCCCTTAAGTACTGATAAGTAATTAATTAGCGATGTAGAGTCCTTGACCTCCAAGGCACTCCAGACTATAAAACATGTACCTTTGTAAGCTGTGTGGGCGGTGGTCATGCCTCTCTTGTTCATTGTTGTAGCCTCAGCACCCAGCACAGCCTGACCTGGTGTTAGTGGTCAGAGCACATACAAAGGGTGAATATAGGAAAGAGTTCCAAGTTCCCTAAAGCTTTCGTTCCGGATTGCTCCAGATTTTACTTGTTTCCTACGGGACCTTGGGAAGGGGGCAAATGATAAAGAGGAAAGTTGCCCAGGATAAGGAATGTAACGTAACCCACCTTGAAACACAGCACTGGAGTGATTTCCTTTAACGGGGTAAAGCGAAGCCTTGATGTATTTGTAGAACAAGATAAATAAAAAAATAATGCATGACCTAAGAAGAAGCTTTCTTTAGGAGGAAGAGGGTGAACTTTAGAGGGAAGAGGAAGAGACATGCTAGGAGAACACTATAGCTCTCTTCTTTTTGCTCCTTGCTTACCTGTAGCTTCATCTCTTTTCAGAGTCCCATTTGATGATATCTCAAATCCTGCTGTATGCCTTGCATTTCCTGGGGAATAGACACTTTTTATTGGAAATAAGACTTTGTATATACTGCTCCTTACCTCTACAACCATCCACCTCCACATTTATCTACTCATTCCCATCCTTTATTTTATTTTATTTATTTATTTTTTAAAAATTTTATTAATATCAAGTACACAGTACATTGGTTAGACATTTATACAGTTTATGAAACGATCACCCTAATTGCTCTTTCTCCCCTTGCCCTTCACCCAGCCGTTACATGAATGCTCACTGCATTCCCTCTGCCGTGCTCCCCATCCCCGTGACCATTTATCAACTACTAATTTGTACTTCCTTAACTCTTCACCCCATTCTTCAAGCTCCCCAACCCCCTTCCCTCTGGCCATCACCAGATTGTCCTCTATATTTGTGAGTTTGTTTTTGATGAGTTTGTTCTTTTTGTTTTTTAGATACCACCTATACATGAAATCATAGGGTATTTACCTATAAATCAGGATATATATGTGCCTCTGCATTCACAGTGAGACCAGCTGCTGTCTGGGACCGGCCCACAGATCCCCGAGATCTGCCCACGTTTGTGCTGGCAGCAGTGATCTGCCTGAAACTATCTCGGAAACCTGCGGAAATGTGCAAAATGTGTTCTCACAGCTGGGTGCCAGCTGTGAATGTTCGGCTCTGAATGGCGCAGGGCGTGGCAGCCATCCAGCCACAGAAGCCCCAGGCAGGTGGGGCGGGACAGGCCATCTCCTTCTCTCAGAGCTCAATTCTGTGGGAGGGGTCTGCACAGTCGAGCTGCCTAGTCTGTAGATCACCCCATGGAGGGGCAGTTCTAAGGCACGGTGGTGGCTGCCAGTCCAGTCCTTGTTCTGGTCTCAGATAACACAGACTTTCCCAGTATGAATCCCATATGGGCTTCTGATCTCCCTGCTGGTTCCCCAGGTGAGTGTCGGCAGGTGAGGAGAGCCTGTGTGTGGGGCCTCCAAAGGAGCGTCTCGGGTGCAGTCTCCTTCTGTCTCACCCATACAGTCGGAATCCTCTCTGGTTTTTGCAGTCAGAGTTACTGGAAACTCCTCTCCTCTGGGCTGGGGAGCCCCCGAATAAGGCCAGGACCCCTCACCTCCTTCAGGCCGGCCTCTGCAACCTCCCTCTCCTTCCCGGTGATCCTCCACCACCCATGGGTGTGAGTTCAGTGATTAGTGATTTTGCCCCTCCTACCGGCTTCCACTGGCTCCTTCTTTATATTATCAGAGGTACCTGTTGCGATCAGCTGGACTTCAGGTGATTCTTCACGCTGACTATTTTATAAATTCGTAGTAATTTCAATGGGGACCTGGGAGGAGGCAAACCCTGCTTTTACCTAGTCCGCCGTCTTCCCAGCTCTCCCTTCATTTTTAAAGTTGGAGTTTTCTTTATCTGGTTCTTCTTGACTTTCTCACCTCCCAGGCCTGTGTTTAATGAGGCATTCTTCCTTGTGTCCCCCTGGCAACCTGTGCTAACTTTTGTCTCGACATTAATTATATGGCATTGTTGTCTTATACATCGTTGTTTGCTAGTTTACTTCTGCCATTGGCCCTGAAAGTTCCTGGAATTCAAGGACAGAGTTTCGGCCATCATCATTCATTGGATTCTAGACACTCAATAAGCATTAGAGATGTGCACTCTATCACAGCTGAATGAATACATAAATGAATGAAGCCAGAGTTAGGAAGCCATGCACATTTCAAGAAGTGGTTTGAGAGGAAAAAAATAGTCATGGGCAAAATCGATGCAGTGGATAGGACCAGCATGTAGTCTTTATTATAATTGTACAGATATATCTTTCCACAAAATTGACTGTTTGAATTTTCTAGGTAAAGGTAAATATTCTTGGTTGCAAAATATAGAACCGATCTCATTTAAGGTGAAAGGGACTTTATAAAGGATATTAGAAGCGTCCACATTTTCCAGGAAGATAAGGAGTTAAGCTCTGGCTGGGCCGCTAGGAACTATCCACATCATGCATCAAGCTACCCAGGGAAACGGGCCTGTTGTCACCAGGTGCAGGTGGCTTCCCATGCTTCTGAGAGGGAGAGACCACTCAGACCCGTGTCGTGCCTCTAGAATGGAACATCCTTCTGCCCTGTGCCCCTCCATGTAACTCTGCCCTCTTCACATCACACTTTCTTCCTAAGAGAAGTCTCAGGAGCGTGTTTCCAACTAGCTCGTCAACAGAACCTGCAAGCCTGTGCCCCCAGCTGCAAGAGGCTGGCAAAAGGCTCCCACCTGGAGAAGCAGGACTCATTGGGTGGAAAGTTACAAAACACAGGAGGGATGTTCAGAAGGTTCGAATGAGACCAGTGTTCCCTACCCTGACGTGAAGAACACGCATGGGAGCTGGAGGCTGAATTAAGTAGCTTTTGAGACCCCTTTTCACACAGGGCTCTGTTACATCCATTTGTTTCTACTGCTGGCCTTCATGTATCCCACATGCCCTTGAATTTGGGGTGGAGAGCTGAGATGCACAGGTGATCACATCATTTTATGGCTCCTGACATCTCAGTGCCGATGTTTCTTCCTCTGCCTGTCAGTGGACGACATGCTGGTAGGCACTCAGCTCTCGTTCCCTGACTTCTTGGGATACCCAGAGAATGTTGTTTGCTTGTTTGTTTCAGTTTCGACACGTGCTACTGGAATTTTAAAAGTGAATACGTTGACATTGAAATTACATCAAATGATGGTAAATAGCAGAGGTTCACATTTGGTCGTTCCACTTAATGGCTACATGTGAACCTGAGATCCCAAGGGAATCAAAAGACCAAAATTAAGGGCTGCCGTAGGAAAAGAGCATTCGGTGGTGATTTCAGCCTCAGAGCCTCTCAAGGAGTCATGGGGATGCCCACTTAAAAGGCGAAGATAGAAAATGAAGAAAATTCGGTAGATTTGATCTTTGCTTCGCTTTCTTTGAGCAGTTTTGTGTGTCTCAGAGTCATTTGAGTCTCATGACAGCTGTTAAAGTCAGCAGAGCTAGGTTACCCCTCAGCACATTCACCAATAAACAATTTGCTTTAAACAAACACGCTATCTTCCAGATTGCCTCCTTTCTCCCTAGGCAGTCAATATTCTGATCAGATCATAAATCCCCAAAGCAATTGTTTAGCCAAACTCTTCTGTTTTATTAGCTGAAGAAAATAAAGGCGAAGAGAGTGAAAGAAAAGAAGAAAAACAAATTCCTGAATCAGTAGAACCAGATCTTCTAATGCATTGCCTGCGATGCCACTTTTTACTTTATAAATTTAAATTCATCGTCTCCATTTTATTGTCACTTACTCACTGATCTTAGTAGTGGCTCTCAAAGAAGTCACAGGAACACCAAGTAGTGCGGTGTTAGCACTCAGTAGACTACGTTCCCGTTTTGCCTCTTTCCCCCCCAAATTATACGGCAGCCTTTGTTTCCAGTTCTGTCACGGGCTCTGCTCCCTTCTTTTCTTTCTAAAAGTGGACATTTCCAGAGTTCTACTCCTGACCTTTTCCCAGCATGAGAGTCAGACATTGAACTCTATCCAGATCTTCAATGTCTATTTATTTAAATAATTTCACAAATTAATGCCAGAGATGCGTCCAAACTCAATGGCTATTTTCCAACTCTAATTCTTACTACCTGCATGACCTTGGGTAAGCTAGTCAACCTCTCCAGGCCTCAGTTCCTCACCTGTAACATGGGTATTAAAATAGTACACCTACTTTATAGGATTCTATGAAGATCCAGATGACCTAATATATGTTAATTCTTAGGCAAGTGTCTGGCATAGTTAAGTGTCATATATAAGTTTTTTTTTCTTAAATGAAATAAAACAGATGTAAAAATTATTGGCACATAGGTGGTAAAGTGGCAGATGTAGAAGGGGAACAGGCCAGGAGATCCTAAGAAATACATTTGTGAGATTAGAAAGTAGCAGAAGAGACCACATGGAGTAAAATGTCCTATATCGCACCCAAAGTTAATGGATTTTCTCATACTTTCCATCCTCATGACTGCATAGTTCATTCTGCTTCCTCCACCTGGGTGATCACTCTCCCTCTTGCCCACCTGTTTTGCATTCAACAAATCTTACTGGTTCTTCAGAGGTCCCTCCCAATGGCTTCCTCACTAGAGTACTTTGTATTGGGATCAAAATCCCTGTTTATAAAAACAGTATTCCTAAGAAAGACTTTGTTACTTGAGTATCTTTCCAAATAGTTTACACAAAAGTGTAAAGTATGTATCATATACTAGTTTGTCCCCCTCAAACCCCACTGACATCTTATCTTTCCTAAAGTTGGCATTCACTTGTCAAATAAGTTTGTCAAATGAATAAGTCTCATTATAGACTTCTGTAGGTGGTAGAGGATGGTGTGTGTGATGAAGGGGTAGGAAAGGAGAAGTGAAGGGAGGCTGGGGAATGAGGTCATTGCCTTTCCTCTATAAGAGCTCTAGCAGTTGTCATTGCTTATCACATCTGTGAGTATGCCAACAAGCATTTCCATGATTTGTCCACAACTGTTATTTATTTCTCATAGCGTAGTCTTGCAGTCAGGGCGGTTGGGGTTTTTCTGGCCTGATTCTCTTCTTTTGATGGGGAAACAGGCATGGAGAGGTAGAGCGCTTGTGCAGAGTCCTCCAGGAGTCACTGGAGGCAGCAGGTGTCACAGAAACTTGGTGTCTCCCAGTGTCTCTGCTGCTTGGTTACTGTCATTTGAACATCTCTGAGCTTGCCTGGTTTTTCCTGTGCAATTAACTGGATATCTGTCCACCCTTGTAATCAACTTGATAGATGCTAAACAAAGTATTTCATGTTTTTTGTTTGTTTGGGGCTTTTCTTCAGTGGTGTGAGTCAGCAGAGGTAATATTGCCCTCATGAAGTTTATCTGAAGTGACACCAAGCTAGTTGACTCTGGCTGTTTGTGTGAGAGATGGCAGGTCCAGAGGTAGACTCTAGGTCTCTTAGTTCTTAATTTGGGTATGTTTATTATTCTGTGTTACTTGGTGACTTTGATACATTTTGTGGAATTAAAGTAGAATGCCTGCTATATAAACATATATTTTAGGGGCTTTGTGTAATAGAATTATATTTCTCTTCCGTGTCACAACCCAGTGCAACGCAACGGGGGGAGCTCTGGTCTGTGGACTCCTACACCTCCCACTTTGTCTTCTCAATCCAGCTAGAAAAACTAGGAAAAAATGCTAAGAGTCACATCTCCCAAAGGTGGCCCAGTGGAGGACCTTACTCCAGCCTACGCTTCTCCAGACAGAATTTAGCCCTGTGGCTGAAACTGTCTGGAAAAGAAACCAAAACAACAACAACAAAAATAATACAGCTGTATACACAGGAGGAAAGAAATGTTGGTAAATAATTTGTTTCTTTCACAAATATTATTTTTTAAAGTTTCCAAAGTACAGTGTCTATAAATGATTTTGTTTAATTCTAATCTTAGGGAATTACAGATCAAAATATTGGTTTTGTCTATGTAAGGCTTTATCTAGTACGTTCTTTAATCAGTGCTCATAAACCTAATTGGACCACAAAGATATCTTAACATTTGGTTATGTGGCTTTGACTTTTCACATTTTAATCATGGATACCACATGATTTTCATTGGTTTCTACTTGTAAGGTTGTGGTGCCACTATTATGTACATCATTTTTTTTTTTTTTGGCTTTAATGCAAATATGCAACTAAATTAAAAAAAAATTCTTCATTTGCCATTGCATTAAATAGTTTTAGCGCTAGTCAACTTGATTTGATTTATTAATTTGGAAATTTGAAATATTACTTTTAAAAATAAAAAACTTTGCCCTGAGGTATCTTGAAGTAGGTTGATTTTTTAAAATTAATATGTCTGACTATTGGATTAATATAAATTTTTTTATGACTTGAAAAATATAATGGAGAATTTAGAAGATTTCCAAAATATCCAGAGCTTTACAAAAGTATCAGAACCACTGTTTAAAAAAAAAAAAGAAAAACAAAAACAAAAAAAAATCTGTAGCCTCAAAGAGAATTCACAGTGTTCCATAGTATCACTGGATATACAGACCAGAAACTCACAATACCTCCCTTGAACTTTATGGAGTGAAAGTTTTAAAAATGTGATAAAAAAACTCTGGATATCACAAATATTGCTCTTTAGGAAATCAGTTTATTTAAAATTGACAGAGTGACTTTGGAAGAAGAATATGCAATAATTTAGAGCTTATTAAAAGGATAATATATTATTTAAGGAATATTAAATAAAAGGTAGGGAAAATTATATAGAGACATAATTATAATAAAGATACATACAGTTACCTAAAAAGACCTTAAATAGTTTTACTAGTAATTCTGTAAGAGTAGTTTTCTTAAAACTCAATAATAAAACCCAATATTGTCATAATTTTTCTTTTTAGAATATCAAATGAAATTAGAAACTAGGATATTTGTAGATATGCTATATTAAGGTAACACCAAGATACTGTTAAATTTTTAAAAAGAAATGAAAATGATACATATGAAATACTCTCAAATAAAAATTTGCATTATGGGAAAAAAAATTTGCCTTAGGGAGCAAAATGCCTTATTTGTCTTAGTTATTTCGCTATCAACATTCTGCTTGGATTTTAAAAGGTACTAATATCTTAATGAACAAAAGTTCTTTTGAATATTATATTGCCTTTATTTTTATGCTGCTTGGGGCCAAAATATTTTGATATTAAAACTACTATTCATAAAGTTAAAAAAGAGGTGATAACTGTTGAGTTTCTTTTAACCAACAGAGCACTCTTCATTACCCACGTCTGAGGTGGTAGTATTTCTTTTTCTGGCTGAAACCCTCTTCCAGGCAAGGAAAGCCCTTGAGTCTCCTTCCAGCCCCATCGGCTTTATTCTCTCTGGGTCAGTGAGTGAGGCAGAGCTGCATCGCATGTGTTAGTTTAAGTAGATGGGCTTAGGCACTGTAGCCGATTTACCTGCATTCTCCATTAGATATTTTGTGGTAGGTTTTAAATAGTTTTTTTTATTTTAAATCAAAGAAACAATAACTAATTCAGGCATATTATAAACATACAAATTATTAAAAATAATTTATGAAATAAACCTTTAATAGCGGATACAATCCTTTTTTGATATTTGCAGGTGTGGTAATTTTTTTCATAGCCATGAATAATCAACATTTGATTATGTATTTATTCTCTTTTAAGGAAGATAAAGATGGAGCTTACCAATACCAACCCCATCCATCTCTTCATCTTTCCAAATGTACATTTTTAGATTATTATCTTTAGTCTGTTGGTTTACTAATTGCACTTAAAATAATATATATAAACTTGTACTTCTTGTCCTAGCAAGTCTAGGCCATTTCCCTTGACATCTGTTATGTAGATGAGGATATTAATACTCTCATTCTTTGTAGCACCCTTTATCAGTGATCAATATCTATAACTTTTTACATTGTTGAAATAATACCTTTTAGATTCTTTTCTGTTCTCTTTTTCTATTATAAAGTTGAAAGTATTATTATTTACCCACGATTATGGAAACATTGCTCCCAACAAAGCTAATTGCTAAGCTGTGATTAGATTTTCTTTTCTGGTTGTCTAATATCTTAACCCCTATGAACTCTAAGGAGACTGTTTCAAACATCAAGTTCAAGTGGACTACCTTTTCTCACATTTTGTCAGTTGATCAAAACTGCTGTATGTTTTAGTTTGATTAATATTGGGCAAAGTTAATATCTCATGTTTTTGTTTTTGTGAAGAATTTACAGATTTCTACATTGGGTATCTGTTAAGTGGAATGCATTGTACCTTCTTTTGAGGATATTTTTGATCATAGCTCGCTGACTTCCTGTTCTAATTTAGATCAATATATTTCTAGACTAGCTGTGTAGTCATCTTTTGAGGATTTTTTTTAAACTACCTTCTTTCATATATTCCATGCCTTTCTTCTTTGTCAAGAAAAGATATGAAAAGTAAGCTCTACATTGAAAATTATTTATTATGACCTTATATTTAATTGATAGTTTCTCCTGATAATAAAATGATTTCTTCTGAAAACTTTGATAACATGCAGTATTGCTTATTTTAAATTTGATGACAATTTTATTCACGTGTATATGTTTTTTATTATAAGACAAATGTTTGAATTATTTGTTGTTTGTTTTCGAAACTGTACAAGCTTGAGTGTTGAACTGGTTCCTTTCACATTCATTGGGCCCTTTCAATTTGATGATCTGCGTCTTTACTGCTGGAAAACATTTTTCTCTTTTTAATTTTACAATTTTGTTCCTTTTATTTTCTCTAGTCTCTCTTTCTCTGATATATCTGTTTAATTGGATGCTCGACCTCTTTATTTGATCCTCTGCCTCTGTTTTTCTTCTGCCTTTCTCTTTTGATTTACAATCGGTTTTTCTTACTCTCTGCTGTTTCCAGTTTTTGATAGCATTTTTATGATCCTGAAGCGAGATTAATTTTTTAGTTTTCTTCTATTCCATGAGTTATACTTGTTTCCTCAAGGTTCAGGGTTCAGGTTATTTTGCTCGGTTGGTTTATTTTGTTGTTTTGCTGTTTAGTTTTCCTCGTTCACTTTCCTGTTGCTATTTTTTACCCCCATATATCTGGTGACTGGAAGTTTTCTATTGATATTTTATAATGATAGAATTGGATTAATTATTCTGGCAGCTAGCCTGAGTTTTGTCTTCTGTTGTGTGAGTTTGCTTATATAATGAGCCTCCCTCTGAACAAAGTGCTCTGTCAGGGGAGGAGGTGATTAATTGTAAGGCTCCACTTGGGGACAAGTGGGGAGGAGGCAGCCAACTGTTTGGAAATGTGGTGTCTTTTTTTTCTAACTGCAGTTTTATACTGGGAATTATTTCCTATTATTTGCTTCCCATTTGGCCGCTTTGAAACACACTTGCAATAGAGAGTGCATGAGGAAACTTCTGGCAAAGTTCACACTCTTTATGCCTATATTTTATGAATTCTTGTTTCCCTGAACAGTTGGTCTGGGGAATGTAAATGAAAACCTCAAAAAAAAAAAAAAAAAAACACAAAACGCTTTGCTGCTTTCTTTTAATATTTTAATCAAACTACTTCAAATGTAGAGGTGTAGGATCTAAATATTCTCCGCTCTTACTTCCCATATTCCTAGTGGATATTTATTTATCTTTAAATCTAGGAGTAGAGCATGTGACCCCGAGCTGAGGGAATTAGTTACCCGTTTCCCTGGCCACATGGTGCTTTCCAGAGTAAGCAAGTATCCATGTGGGAAAAACAATTTTGAAATCAATTTTATATTATATAGAAAAATCAATTCCAGGTGGATTAAGCCACTAAATATGAAAAAAGCAAAACTATAAAAACTGTTAATCAAAAGCAAAATCATTTTTATAATTTTGGATTAAGTAAGGATTTTTAAAAATATATACTCCAAAATCACAAACCATAAAGGGAAATATTGAATTATTTGATGACAGCAATATATAAATCTGTTGTATATTTGACAAGCTATAAATCACAAGAAGAAATTGGCAAGATAATTTTTATTATTAAACCAGAGCTTGTAATAAATATTACATAAAGAATTCCTGTCAATTAGTAAGAAAAAGACAAGATACCCTGAATAAAAACTCTTGAATATTTACCAAAGGAGATGTATATAAGAATGTTTATTTCACCTATTTGATAGTAAAAAATTGGGAGCAACATTGATGTCTAACAAAAGAATTAGAACATTATATAGATGTTAATACAAATCAACTAGTGCTACACTTATTTACCTGGATAAATCTAACAAACATGTTGAACATGCAAAGCAAGTTACAGAACAATACATATTTTAAGACCTTTATAAAACATTTGAGGCATGCAAACAAATGTGCGTGTATTTATTTTTTATGGATTAAGTATACAAATAGTGAAAGAGTAAACACCAAAGGAGGTAGTGATTCATATTATCTGGCAGATGAGAAGAGGCAGGTAAAGGGAAAGGATCAAGGATCTATACAAATTTAACTTTCATTCTATTTGAAGTGTTTTATGTCTTAAGCTAGGTTTTTATTTAATGTCTAATTGTGCTTTGATTAGTTAAAAAATAAAAGAGATATTTAATCTGATCTAGATGACATCATTTGAGCTTCTGCCTCCAAATGAGCCTCAAACCATCCCCAGCTCTGTGGGCAGACAATGCATTGTCAATTGAAACAGAAAGTGCCAACTTACATAGACAGGAACCACTATTGTTCCTTTCCATTTGAAAATTAGAGTTTTAAAGATGCAACTGGGCAACATCCAGTGTCAGAGACTTAATGTTGAGATTTTAGAGGCACATAATGTCTGGCAGAGCTGCTTCTTTTTAAAAGTCTAATCTTATCAGACAAGATAAATGGAAATTACCATGTGTGTGTTTGAAATGTGACGCTTGCTTGTTTTGAGAATGGGTGCTCCAGTGGGAAGGTTGACCCCTGCGGCACAATGACCAAAATCCAAAAAGATTCCTCCCAACTCAGTTATTCCTTATGTCCCTAAAGCATAAATCTCAGCTATTCCAGACTTCTCCAAGCTTGTATCACTATATTGTTCAAGTAAAATCATTGTAATAATTAAAACCATTTATTTGACAAGCATTCCAGATTATCTGTGATTCTCTTTATAGTAATCCCATTTTGTTTTAAATGGTCAGTGGTGACTTTGACAAATATTAACACAGCACTGCGTCATAGTTGTTAATTTCCCAGATATTTGTATAATAGTTTATTAATGTTCTCGGATTCTACCTCAGAGCTCTGCATTATAATCTCCAGGGGTATAGCCTGGAAATGTAGACTTTAAAATAGCTCCCTAGGTGGTTCTAATTATTAAGCATATTTGAGAAGGAAAAAAAGAGTTAAATGCTTTACATCACCACTGATATTTAGACTCTTACTTGTTACTTTATATTTTATTATCACTTACATATTGATTTTATGTAGATTATTTGATTTATTCGCATCACTTGATTAAAAAGTGTGTCATCCCATACATTGATTTACTGTGCCACATAGTAGAAGATTAATTTAGTTTAATAAGCAATCATAAACTAGAACTTATAAGGTCCATCTCTCTCATATATATATATATATATATATATATATATATATATATATATAATATATGTATATATATGTTATAAGCAATGTGTTCTTTCGCCACCCATAACCAGTGATTAGCATTTGCTATTTTTATTTCTCTAGTAAAATATTTTTATTATTTACATAACTGAAGCAAGGTCTAGATAAGAGCAGCTGAACCAGATGGAGCTGATATTTAGACCTAAGAGTACAAAAAAATTTATTACAGTTAGCTGGACCTGAGGTGCATTGTAATCCCCATCACTGGCAGGGTCATCAGGAGGGCTGAGTGGGATTAACTGGTAGCTGTTCTTCATGACAAGAAGCTCTAAAGGTGCAGGATAGATACTGAACCCTCTCCTTTGTTAAATACTAGTTACAGACTAATGTTACCCATATATTTTGCAGACCTCTCATAATTCATTTCTATATTTTAGCCCTTCTGCTCTGTACTCAGTGAATTCTGTATTTTTATTACCTACTATATAAAATGATAGGCTTGCTTTTTGTCCTAATTTGTTTTCTATAGCTTCGAGATTGTTACCTCATGTAAATATCCTAGACAGGCAAGTTTGTGTCCACTTTAGTCACACTAATAATATTATAGTTATAGATATAACCTTTCTAGACGTTTTCTGGATAGCATTATTCTTTTTTTTAGAAATAAAAGCTACTGCATCTGTTTGACTAGTTTTTAGTTCTGTGAATCTTTATAAATTATGTATTTTTCTCATTTAAATACTCAAGTAATAGATAAATTGATACACTACGTCTTTTGTGTAAAAATTATACTTTTGATTTTATTTTCTAAATGTGTCACGATGAACACTATCACTACATTTATAAACATTTTGTATATTTAACATCTATTTAACCAGGAAACTATGATTTTTATCCTCTAGACACTCTCAACAGAAGACTGGCAGAGAATCTAAAAACTTCTTTCTTGAGAGTCTGCTATGTGTCAGGCACTCTTCTAGGTGCTGGGATGATGAAGTCAGTGACGAGGGACAGCACTTTTGTCCTCACTGGAGCTTACATTCTCTGTGTGTAGGAGATACACAATAAAATGATTGGGCAAGTCAGTCATAGCGTGATAGGTGAGATATCCACTAAGGAGGGAGACTGCAGGTTTAGGAAGCTGGCAGGGAAGACTTTAGAGAGAAGATGACTTTTGAGTGAAAGCTCAAAGGAATTGAGGGAACTGGCCAAGTAGCCACCTGTGGAAAGAGTATTCCTGGCAGAGGGAAGAACATGTGTGAAGACCTGGAGATGGGAGCATGCTGGGCTTGTCTGAGTGACAGGGGCAGTGTGGTCTGAGCAGAGAGATGGACGGGCAATGAAAGGAGGTGAGGACAGTCGTTGTGGGGAGTCAGATCACACTGGGCTTTCAATGTGATATAAAAAAAATGTGTTTCAATCTGAGTGAGAAGGGATATCATTGGAGGATTTTGAGAAAATAGAGTTGAACCTGTTTTTAATAGCGTTAGCCTAGAAGCCACACTCGGACAAGACTCCAGGGATGCTGGGAGAGTGGTGTGGAGAGCAGCGTGGGGTCCATCGCTTCAGTCCAGCTGAGGGATGGCGATGGTTTGGGGAAGGGCAGGGGCGGTGGAGTGCTGAGACATGGTTAGAATGTGGGTATATTTAGAAAGCACAACCAAGTACACTTTTTTGGAGAAAAATAGAGATTTCAAAGGAATTACCATGTCTTTTGACCAAAGCAACTGGAAATTAATTATATTAATTGAGATAAAGAAGACTTCAGAATCCACTGGTTTGAGGGGAAGTTTTGGGTTACTGTATTCACACCACAACAGGACAATCCTTCATGGATAGTTTTAAACTGAGAGGAGAATCCTAGTCAGTGGTCGCTTGTTGGAATGTGGCTCCAGTTTGAATGAAGGACCGAGGGGAGTTGTCAGAAGAGGGTTCTCAGGCTCCCTACTTGGGATGTCCAGTCAGTCTGTGGGAATGACCTGGAGCCATTTGGGAAGCCTCTTTTTGTATCTTTTCATCTCCAGCTGCTCTGATGAAACGACCCTTTCTTTGGGTCATTCCTTAGCCTCCCAGGAAACTGAGCTCAGTGAGTCCTTAGTATTCTCTAAGCCCCTTTCGTGAATGGCTGCCGAGCTGTCCTCCTTGGGGAGGCCTGGTGTTGGCTGTACAGGATAAGGGTTGGAAAGAGGGTCTGCTCTCTTGCTACAGATTCTCACTCCACGTAAGGATATGTTCTGTTACTAGCACAGCAGCTAGCAACCTGGAGGCTGTGTTGGCATCCCTTAGCCTTGGTTCATGACCTTACACAGCAAAGGACATTGGGTTGTTCTGGCCCTTCCTGCATCAAGACAACAAACTCCATGCACCAGTATGTACCTTCTAAAAAAAAAAAAATGAAATCCTACCATTTGCAATGATGTGGATGGACCGAGAGGTTATTATGCTGAGTGAAATAAGTCAGACAGAGAAGGATAAATGCCATATGGTTTTACTTATATGTGGAATCCAAGAAATAAAAAGAACAAACTAATCAAAACCAGACAAATATAGGGGACAATCTGGGGATGGCCAGGAGGGAAGGGGAGTTGGGGGCTGGGAAAATGGGGTAAAGGGTTAAAGAAGTGCATATTACTCCTTAGGTATTTTTGCTTCAGATATATAAACTGGCTCTGGGTAAATGCAGGACAGGAGTCATTCACCCTAAGAACATGGGGTTCCCTGAGGGAAAGTGGGAGCTGAAGACAGGTCATCAGGGAAAGCAACCTCGCAGGGTGGGTAGTGGCATGAAGCAGAGCCCGTCATATGGCACAGCTGACAGATGAACGCCAGTCATTTTCAGTTGGTTTTCTGTCTTTTCAAGAATCCAAATCTCAGCAAAGGACACCCAATTCATTGAATCCGTTGGATGGATCAACTTGACACCCGCCCATTAGACACATGACTGACATTTGCCCAATAAAATGCACTTAGTAATGGTGTTATCAGAAAAAGGAGGAATAAAGACTGAAAAATCAATATCACAAGTGTCTAACACAAGAGATATGTCAAATCTGAGGAAAAAAATAATTACGAAACATTACTGAGGCTCTTTGAAAATAAATTATCTAATAAATCAGAAAAGTTAAAATTCTATCTTCTATCAGAATGAATTTCAGAGAAAACAGAGTGAAGTGTATGAATTAAATTTAAAAACAAGGGCAATGCAAAACATTCAATCTGAAGCTTAAACCAAGGAAAGATTAAAAAAGAAAGAAAATGGGCAGAATTTATTGTTTTAAAATGAGGAGGATTCTATTTGTTAAAAGACAAGAAAAACTAGAAGGCATAAAGTTGGGAAATTCATGTTTAACCTAGCAAGTAGTGTTAATATATCTAGTAGTTTCTACAAATCAATATGAAAAACATGAACATCCCAATAGAAATATGAGTAAGAACTTTAACTGCCATTTTACAAAGAACAAATGTAAATGGCCAAAGAATATGAGAAAATATATTTCATCTTTCTAGCATTCAAAACAATAAAGTGAAAATAACAATGAGTTGTCATTTTCACTTACTAAATTGTCAGTGATATGAGAAGTCATTATACAAGTATTTGGGAGAGTACAGTGAAAAGGAAGCTTCTTTAGTAACTGTTGGAGGTTTTTTGGGCTGATTCTAAGTACATGTCTTTTTAAACTGAAGTTTTAATAGTAATGATTTTGTCTGAGCTCTTTTTGTTGTTGCCGAAATCAAAAGACACCAACTCTGGTAGGCTTAAGCAGAAGAAAGCGTCGTTGGGTCAGGATTATGGTCTTGTGTGGAACTAAGAAGGTGCCAAACAGCCAGGCCTTGGGATGGGAATGGGGCAGCACTGAGAAAGTGGTCAGCAGGAGTCTTGACATGGGAGGAAGCAAGACAGCTCTGGGATCCCCTCTCTCTGGAGCACTGTCACACTGTCAGTGTCTCCCTGCCCAGCCATGGCAAGGCGCTTCATAAGATCCCCAGACGGTGGTTTCCAGACTGTACCCCAGGATGCCTGAATCCTGTTGTACATTATGAAGTGCAGTTCTGGATAACTGAGACATCCCACAGTCACGTTTACATAACTAAAGCAGAGGTAGGGAAGGGGGAGGAATCCAGTGAGAATGATTAGCAGTGTTGCCACTAATAATGTGAACTCACACCTGAGAACCAACTAACCAGTATTTATTTGGCGTCTATGCTAAGAATTATGGAGGGCACTAAAAATGAATAGAAACCACCTTTCACTATGTACAATTGTTACTCTTTAAGAAAAATTACATCTTGATGTCTTGCTAGCTCAAATCATTAGATGTCTTCATGTTTTGTTTTGTTTTTTTTTTTGGTGTCATGTTTTGTGGTGATTCTGCATGATTTTACTTGCAATTTATAGATAACATTTCAAGAGTCCACAGATCCTGTGTTAGTTTTTTAAAAGAAAAACATTGGTTGGATTTTTGTCTTTGCTTGCACATATTAGAAAAATTTCAAGTGTGCTCAGTAAACTGAAATTTCTATTTATTAAAAAATTATGAGTTGCAAATCTAATAAAGAGAGCTACTTGGTAGGTTCAGTGTTTACACAATACATTATTAGTCATCTCTAAGTTATTTATTCAGACGTCTGTTTGTCGTAAACCTATATTTTTAAATATTTTATATTTTAAATTTTTTATTAATGAAAGCTGCCTTATATCTTAATTTTAATGACATATACAAGACAATGATATAAATACCACTATAGAAAAGAATGATGCAGTAATAATATATGAAAAATGATATAAGGAGTAAAGCGCAATAATTAAAATAATGGACTCTGTCATTTAATAGCTGGGTGACCAAAGTTAAAGTCTAAAACTTCTCTGGGTCTAATTTTCACTATATGAAAAATGGAGATATTAATAGTTTTTACTTTGAGTTTTACATAATGATAAATGAGCTAACGCATATCAAGTACTTAGCAAAGTAGCTGGTAAATAACTTTAGTCAATCTTCAGATAATTATTAACACAAATATCAGGTACATTAGAACAAAGTTAGATACAAACAGATGATAAGTAGGAAGTACAGAGCATATGTATTCCCCTAGGTTAATCTATGATTGACTCATGGTTTAAAGATCTAGATTAATCTAATAGTTAAAAAAACTTGAAAGATGATCTATAGAAAGTTAGATTATTGGGCCCAAATAAAGTAAACATAACACTGATTTTTAAAAATTATGTTAGTTTTGGGTATACAGCACAATGGTTAGACATGTATGTAATTGATGAAGTGACCCCCCGATCACTCCAGCACCCACCTGGTGCAGCCCACGACAGTTATAGCACCATTGACTGTGTCCCCTGTGCTGTGCTCTACATCCCGTGACTGTTTTGTGACTACGAATTTGTGCTTCTCCATCCTTTCACATGTGTCATCCCATGCCCCCAACCCTGCTCCTCTCTGGCGATCATCAGTTTGCTCTCTGTATCTGTGAGTCAGTTTTAGTCTATGTTGTTCATTTCTTTTGTTCCTTAGATTCCACATATAAGTGAAATCATATGGTATTTATCTTTCTCTGTCTGACTTACTTCACTCAGGATAATACCCCCTAGGTCCATCCCTGTCATTGCGAATAGTATGATGTCATTTTTTTAACGGCTAAGTAATATTCCATTGCATATATGTACCACATCTTCTTTATCCATCCGTCTATTGATGGGCACTTAGGTTGCCTCCATATCTTGGCCATAGCACTTGTGAATAGCACTGCCGTGAACATAGGGGTACAAATTAATGCTTTTGTTTTATTTTAAATTAAGAATTTATTATATATGTAGAGAAGTTTTGGGTTCATGGAAAACATGAGAAAAAGGCAGATTTGCCTTTTCCACCTGCCCTCACACATGCATAGTATCCCCCGTTATCAACCCCCTGTCACCACTAGGGTGGTGCATATGTGACAATTGATGGACCTGCACTGACATATCATAATCACCCAAGTTTACCTTGGGTTCATTCTTGCTGTTGTTCATTCTATGGGTCTGGACGAATGTAGAATGACATATGTCTGTAATAGTGATTTTTAAGAATTTTAGTTGGCATTGTGAATGCTTAGAGTTGTCTGGAATTGATTGTAGGCTGTCTTATCCAAATGTGCCTTCTGGCCTTTGAAGACATTTGTTTCCAGCATGAATAGCATCTATGATGACAATTATAGAGTCTTAAGAATAAACATTGAAAAGATAAAAATTTATTCATTCAGCCTTTTTTACGCAGAGACATATGTTGACCATGTTTTCCAGAGTTACCTCAAAGGAGAATGTAGTGAGCCAACTTGAGAAAGGAAGAGAAAAGTAAGGTTGTGAATTTAAAGGTAATGGATAAGGAGGACTAAAGATTAAATAGATCAATTTTCAAAGGACTAACTTGAGGGAAGAAAATGAAACTATATGAGATCAGATATTCCGATTTAAATGTGTATTCTGACATTCTTTTTACAGAAAAGAAATGTAATGGGAAAGCAAAAGCTAGACTGTCATCACACATCAACACATTTAATATTCATGGGATTCATTTGGAGTCCCATTTAGATGTTGAGTTTAAAAAAAATATCAACAGGAGAACAGCAAACAGGTGGTAGTGGAAATTAAAGGAAAATATTAAAATATCTTAAAATGAGTGAACTCGTGTAATTATAAGATAGGCTTCAGGACACTTATCAATTATACATTTAAACTACTGGCGGACAGGGGTTGCAGCTGACACATCTCTGCGTCCCCTAAAGCACTGCACAAAGTGACTTGCATATAGAAGATATTTAGCAAATATTTGCTGAAAGGAGAATTCTTCATGGAATGCAAAATAGGTGTAAGACACGGCCCTTACGTTTATAGAATTTACACTTCAGGGACAGACAAAACCAACAAACATCCATTTACTGAACAACATTTATAAAATGCAACATATGTGAAATTTTAGTGGAGAGTAACAGAACAGAGTAGTACAATTTATGATTCTGTAGAGTCAACAAATGGAATTTTAAAAAATTGAAGTGATTCTGAGTATGTATAGAAGACTTTATGGAAAAGATAGTCATTGATTTGGGCTTTGAAGAATGGGGAAATCTCAGAAAGGTGGAATGAGAAAACATAAGATAAGTAAAATACTATTTCAAAGCCATTGGCATCAAGGTAAATTATAAAAATTGTTATTAATCTCATGGTATTGGAATGAATACAAAGGAAACAAAGAAATAGTAATGAATGGACATAGAATAGTTTCTTCTGAGTGTATTTTATCAGTTCCATATGAAGCTGTTATTTAAAGGCATCAGAATTTATTTCTGCCCAATGGAACCAGTAACTGCCACCCTGCTGGATCTGTCAGAAGGAACTGTGTCATTGGGTTCAGTTAATTCAATCCCACAAGTATTTATTAAGCATTTATCTGAGCAAAGCACTATAGGATCATCCATGTACAAGCAATTAAAATTTAACTGGTTCAGAGAATATTTGCTACGTCATTTCACTTTAAAAAGAGTTAACTGTTACCATAGCTCTTCTTGATATTATTATAGAAGCGCTTTCATTTAGAGGGTTGAGATTAGAATAAATGTAGTATCACCCAAGCTGAGCATCTCCATGTTCATGTTCAAACTGGCTTTAGAGAGAGGGCATTATTAAAACAAAACAAAACAAAACAAAACAGAACAGAACAGAACAAAGCAGAACAGAACAAAACAAAAAAAAAAACAAAACCTTGTGTTTTAGAATGCCATATATGTCACATACACGAACTTTTTGGATCCATGGGGCAGCCCATTAAAGTCGATGGGATAGATGTAATTTCTGTTTGGCTTATCAGGAAACGGAGGCCAAGGGAGCGACATGATTTTGTAGGAGCGTTTTACTGGTTGATTATTTGGAAACAACGTCTTGAACATGAGATCTTGAGAAAAAAAAGAAAGTGTCGTTTTCACTGCAAGGAGTTGCAGCGGAAGCACGATCATGTTAGCCGGCAAGGAATTTCATTCGCGGAATCTTCCCCACAGTTTCTGAAACAACTGAAGAGTGATTCATGAGAAAAACTTGCTGAGAGGGTCACCTAAGTGGCCTGCTAGTGTCAAGGGTCTGACTACACAAGGATAAACAGAGGCGAGGAAACGATGTGAAATTTTCTAAAAATTGGATCAGTGTATATTATTCTTACCCAGGAAATTTTGCCCTCTCTCTCCCCAGGGGATAATTAGCAAGGTCTGTAGACATATTTGATTGTCACAACCAGGTAGGTGCTACTGGCGGATAAAGACCAGGATGCTGCTAAATATCCCACAATGCACAGGGCAACACTCCCAGCCCCTCACATACATGCACACACACACACACACAAAGATGCACACACACAGACGCACACACAGACACACACACACAGATGCACACACACAGACGCACACACACACAAGCAGAAAAGGCTATCTGGCTTGAAATATAAATAGTGCTGAGGCTGAGAAAAACCTGATGTAGTCAACATAATTCAGAAAAAAAAATAAGCAGACATTTAAAAAAATTATGTGAGTCCTGATGTGCGTCTGATGGTTATATGATCTATATAACTATTTCAGTATTCTTCTGAGCCATAAATCACCTGACATTTGGAGGTTTGGAAGTAAATATTTGGGAAATAAGTAATTTGCCAAATTTACTTATTTCCTTCCTTAAATATTTTCTTTCTTCTGTATCGGCAGTTTGAGAAATAAATGAAATCAAATAATTCCCTCATGTGATTCTTCCCCTCACATTACTACTATTATTATTTTTAAGCAACAGATAATGCCACCGATCAGAGTTTCTAAGCCCGAGCATACAATCCACTTTTGCTCAGTTAAAAGAGGAATTTAGTAGAATGACTCCTGGTCAAGGAAGAGTGAGTCACGAGACTTATAAAACAAAACACAACAGATGTTGCACAGTGATGTCCTTGTAAAGTTATCTTTCTTTGTTCGGATTTTCTATTGAAATCTCGGAGGCCAGCTTGGTTTGGTTGGGTCGCTCTGCTGTAGTGCGTGGCTACATCTAGTAAAATTGGTTAATTTGGGAATCCTCAAACAGTTGATATTTGTTCATCACTTTAAGATATAAAAGTGTGAATGTGGGGGACAAAAGGAAAACACGAGACTGAAAATGAGAGCAGAAGCCATCTTGTGGAGAATCCTGTATAACATATAAAGGAGTAAGAACTTCATTGAGTAGGTGATAGGAGACACGACTTGGATGTAATCAGAGATGTATCTAGTGTAGTTCGCTCTGCTTTCTAGAGAAATTTATTTGATGGTTATGTGGATGATGACTTTTACTCATCAGTATGGAAGGGAAGAAGAGCAATGAGAGGATTCTAGGTCTGCTTATCACACCAACAAATATTTGTTGACTGAATGCATTAAATGATTCAATTGTGTACGATAACCTTTCCTGACCAAAATGTATAGCATGCATTGATACTGTCTCAGTTAACTTTTACTCAATTCAACTAATATCATTGAGTAATACATTTTGTGATAGTCTCCCTGTCATGGCTGGTTGCAGCTCATTGTGGAAATCTACGAACTGAAAAGACAAATAATTATCATATCCTCTGATATTTCCAACACACAGGATAGGAAAGGCACAAAACAACAGCAATAATCACTTCTACTGAAAGAAAGTGAGAAAGGGCCTCACAACGCAGTCATCGATACTTAGATATTGTGAAAACCTGCTGGGCAGATACTGTGAGGCCCTTTGGTCCGGCTAATAGACTCCGTTCTGGTCCTGTGAAGAGCTCTTAAGCTCCTTGTTCTCCAAGGTGTTAACTCTACCCTCCCAGTGGGCTTTGCTGTTTCGTGATGCTTCTTTGTAACACCTGAGGGAGTCACTGAAGGAAGGGTTGTCCTTGGTGGCCCAGACCAATGATTGTTTCACTATTTTACCAGTCTTTTTTATTTGTTCTAGTTTTACAGCACTTTTGGCAATGTAACTCTCTCGAAAACGTTTTAAAAAAATATATTTGATTCCGGTCACTACCATGCGCCAGTATATCTATAGATTTACAGATATTCTGAAATTATTAGACTTCTGTGGATTATATCCTTAGTGTCTTTTCACTGAACCATTTTCTGAAGACTAAATAAAAAAAATACTGTAGGACATCGTAATCCAATCAGAGGTTTTAACAAAAGATGTGACACTGTTGCCTTAGCCTGGTCTTTCTCCCAGGTCTCTCTTATTCTGACAATTTAAAGGCTAAAGGCTGGAGATGAGAATCAGTTACATCTTTAAACTGTGAAAGTTCAGGGATATTTGGATTCTCTTCTTTCTTTTTATTCCTTCCTACAAATACACTAATTCTCACCTGGATTTTCTATTTCTCATAATATCAACTGCAGCTACTAACAAACAGCTCATGTCAGTTATACACTGTCTCAAAATCTCCTTGCCCAAACCCATAGATTTATTGGATACATTTCCTGTTTTCTGAGATACTGCAGGTAACAGTTTTGCCAAATATTTGACCATAAATAATGTCACCATTTGTCTAGTCTGAAGTAACAGTTTTCTTGCTGCCTTCCACTCAGGTCCAAAGCCAAATAACTTATTTTAGATTTTTGTGTTGCCAGCACACATCTTCTAGATATTAAATACTATATTTATATGCTACTTCTGCAGTGATGCTGTGAACCTAATAAACCCAATATCAGTGGTTTACAATAATGTATATTGATTTCTCATTCACCAATCTGTGAAAGAGATTAGCTGTAGCAGCTCTCCTCCAGGCTGTGGGTCAGGGTCTGGTTGGTACCATGTGACATTTCATTGAAGAACCCTGTTTGAAGGAGCTGCTCTAACAGGGCTTTACTGTCATCACGCCAGAGTGAGCGGGCAGGAGAGCTGGCAGAAACTTTCAGGGACCTTTCAAGATGCCACTGGAAACTATCATGCTTTCACTTTTACCCCTGTTCCATTGGCTGGTGCACATCACACGGCCAAGTTCAACACCACTGGGATGCGAACTCAGGATTACTGAACTCTGATCCTCTATATGGAATAGTACATGTCAGGCATGGTATGTGTAGGGGTCTTTGTGGACCCACAGGGATCAAGGTTGCCACGGATTTGTAAACATTCATGTTTCACAAAGCAATGGCTTTTGAAATCCAACACCAGGATTTTGTTCTGAGAATTTTTACAAACATAGCCCCAGGACAATAAAAATGAGAACAATTCACCTTATTCCTGTTACACCTCCTAAAATATAATTCTGTGGGTGAGAATGTATCTAATAATTTATGTCATCTGTATGAAAAAACAGGGCCCGGAGTTACTGTGTGCTCTTCAAGGTCACTAAGACATTATGAAACCCATAATTAAAAATTGGTTTGCTAGCATACTAGTTGTTCTTAATTGAATGGGATTAATTACCTTTCAGATAAAAGTTTTGGAAAAGACTCTTTGTTTTAAATTATACGTGTCCATAAATGTAGCATGTTTGCTATAAAATGAAAAGCACACTTCACAACAGATCTTAAAAAATAATACTTATACTAAAACATCAAAGAAACACTCAGGTTAATTCTGGCGCATCACCTAAGAGAAAAATAGAGTACTCAAGAATCAATTTAATGTGGGAAAAAAAGATGACTCCGTCATTAAAAATCAATCAAAAGTAAACTTTCAAAGTTCAAAAAAGAAAACTATTAAAATGAGAAATAGCTTTTATCAGTAATTTTACTTTAAAATTTTAATAAATGCATTAAAATAAATATGATTAATGAGTGAGAGAATAACGCTGATACGTTGCCATGGAAAAACCCCTTTGATACTATAATGATAAAAAACTTTTAGATTAAAGGAAAAATTAGAAGATCAGGAAGAAAATGATTATGTGGAGTCGAGGACAAAAGTGCAGAAAGAAAGAAACATCAATAGTCATATATTAGTTACTGTTCACTAAAATCAGAGAGGGTCGAAAGGCTGCTCCATAAAGGAAGAGACACATCCTAACACAGACCCTAGTGGGACCCCCGGACCCCCGCACCAGCTCTCCTAGGTGTTGGAATATCAGTTGGGTCTGAAGCTTCAGATTGGCGTGCACAAGCAAGGATCTGTGCCAAACCCCGAGTCTGGCTTGTAGACCATCCAAGTTAAGTCTGCTTGAGATCGTTGCCTTAGTTTACTATGCACAGCGCGTTATTTTTTCCTGCGTGTTTTACTGATTCCTGCCCTTGATCTGCTTCCTCCACGGTCAGCCCGACGTGTCCATCGGCCCCCTGAGTGCGGGGGGCGTCGTGGCATGAACGCGAGAAGGGAGGGGAGTGGTCGGTTTGCAGCCCCAACACCCAAAATGTGATTTTCGGGTCCTCAGTAAGACTCGGGAGCTAGTTTGATACAGAGGGAAAGGTGTTTTCTAAATTTCAGCATTTATTTCTGTAACATCATAGTCATAGCATATTCAGACTCAAAAGGAGGAGAAATGAAGAGCAGCCCAGACCTGCCTCTCCAGGTCATCGTGACGCGCAGGGGACAGTGACACAGAGCGAGGGAGGGGGCTTGAGCCCCGGATGGGGCTTTCGCCTCGCTGGAGTCGAGGGGTTATCATGACATCCGTTGTGGCAGAGGGGACAGGAGGCCAGCAAGGCTTTGAGACACCTGCCGAGGCCCCTGCGCTGCCCATGGGTCCCCGCCTGGCGTAGGAGAGGCCGTTGGTGAGGGAGGCGGAGGAGCAGGCTGGTGGGTTTCTGCAGAAATTTCACCTTAGGGCCTGTGTTGAGGACATACCAGCTGAAGGCACGAAGGAAGCCTGCTGGCCTGGCTCGTAGGCGTGCTTGGGGGCTGAGGGGCCATCAGCTGAGTGGGCAGGAGCTCAGTCTGGAGCTTCCCTGTGGCCCATCTGCGTGTGGGACCACGTGGGAGTTACTGCTGAACTTTGGGGCCCGTAGACCCAGAAAGAGCCAAAGTGGACCAGCAAAGCGAAGGTGACCTTCCCGAGGGCAGTGCTTGAGTTACATCACTGTTTCATTAGCCACTGGCTCCAGAATCGAATGCCATCGGGGTGCCCAGGTAACCCCACTGGCAAATGGCATCTCCGTAGATGACCGGAGAGTTAGTGAAGGGCATCAGGAAGGGGGCAAGTGTTCCTCTTATACGCTCCCGCTGTCATTCACTCAGATGCCATCTTAGCAGAGAGCTGCGGGAGGAAGAGGTAGTCAGTAAAATAACATGAATCCCGCCCAAAATGAACTGTCTGCAGAGTCTGCACAATGAGATTGGGATGCTTCGTTTTTCTCTCTGTGCTGTCCAGTTGGATGTGCTTCTGTGAGGAAAGTCCAGATCAGTCATGTAGTAAATAAATTTAAAACGCCACTCCATTCTTCTTGCTCGTGGGAGTACATGGGAGTATTTTATGACCGTATCACTTAAAAATATCCAGCTTTGTCTGTGGAATTTAAGAAGCTAGTCATAGCAAAGATGAAAAGAAATAACACGTTCTCCAGGGCTTTTCTGGAGGCTGCTGCAGCTGCGCCCCGTGCTTTGTGTGTGTTCACACCTCGCCTCGTCCCTGCTCATCCCAGATGACCAGTGAGAGCTCCAAGCATAGACCGGGGCATGGGTGCGGGGTCTGAGTTTGGTCTGTCTGGCCAGCGCAGTCCTACGAAACCTCGAACCAATATTTATAAATATTTCACTTAAAAGTATTTCACTTAAAAATGCAAAATTCTGGATTTCTTCAGAAACTTTACAGGAATGGTAACAAATGGCTGGCGTGGGTAGATCCTGTCCCCTTGTAAGTGGGAACGTGGTAGTTTAAGAAAACACAGTTCCAGATAGGGGGGCCAGTGCAGGCCTCACCTGGAAGGTGACTGGGAAGGTGGCCTTTGAGCAGAGGTTTAAGGACCTGAAGGAGTGAATACACCTGCGTATATCTGGGGACTGGGTATCCCCATCTGAGGTAACAGCAGGGCGAATGCTGTCACTCAGGCATTTTGTAGAAACAGCTGAGGTGCCGGTATGGCCACAGAGAACTGGGTGTTGGCGGGGAGGTTATAGAAGACAAGGGGAGAGTTATACATGGTTATATGCTGTCTGATGTTCTATTTCCTCTCTGAGTGAAACAGACTATTGGGAAGATTTTATTTGAGGAGTGATATAATCTGAAATACATTGAAAAAAAAATAAACAGTTCTAGCAACTCTGTTAAAAATAGATTATAAGACAAAAGGGATGGAAATAAGGAGCCTGGTTAGGAGAGCAGATGGGTTGGCGCAGGTGTTTCCAGTGGAGGTGGAGAGGGGGAACATGGTGGTCTTATTCTCAGTATATTTTAAAACTAGAACCAAGAGGATTTTCTGATGATTGGGATGCGAGGTGTTAAATACACAGGTAGGTAGATAGATGTCTCATATACTATGCCAAAGTTTTTTCCTTGAGCAGTTCGTGGACAGACTGTGGGAAGAGCATGCTGGGAGAGCAATCGGGGGTTGTGCCCTGTAGCTGCTGGGCTGGAGGTGTCCCCTTTCCAGGCGCACGGGCCTGGATCTGTCAAGGAAGTAGTTGCAAAAAAGAGGCCTGGGACTTGGGGACTTGGGGTCTCGACTGGGGACTTAATCTTAGGAGTTACCTGCTAATAACTGGTATTTAAACTCATGAGACAGTGAGATCACAGAAAAGCTTGAGTGTAGGTAGTGGAGAGGACAAGAGATGTCCCTGGGATCTGCCGACAGTAAGAGGTAAGGAAACGAAGAGAAACTAAGAAAGGAAATGAGAGAATGTTAGGCATAAAATAAGAGTATGGGGTTCTGAAATCCAGGGAAAGAGACTCTATCAAGGAGGAGGAAGGAATAAGGATTCTGCTAAATGCTACTGGCCAGTCAGGTCATGGGGGAAATAGAAACTGGTCATCAAATGTAGCCACATCTAGGCCACGACTCTCCCTGAAAGGAATTCTGCTGATGGAGTAGTGGGGGCAGACGCTTGCTGGAGCGGGCTTACAGGATGTGAGGAGAGGAAGAGGAAGGGATTAGGGCAAAAAACTTAGCGGAGTTTTGCTGCATAAGGGAGCAAAGCAACATGGTGGTAGAGGAACATTTTCATAAACTGAAAGCACCTTAGTAGAGAGTAAATGATGGAGAAGAGACGGGAATCTTTGGAGCCTTGACCTTGGGATGTTCCGAGTAGTGCGAATATTTGATGTTCGTACCTAGGATGAGTAAGTGCATGTTGAGTGCGACGAGTTGATGAAATGTCTTTGACTGCCTCCATTTATTTTCAGTGAAAGAGAAAGTAAGATTGTCAGCCAAGAGTGAGGATAAGAATTCACGCTTAAGGAGAGCAAGAAAGAACGGATGGGTCAGAAATGTTTGTGGTTATGGAGTTAAAATAACAGTTGTGAGTTTCGTGGGTGCCAGGGGAGAATCAGCTCTTTGTCTCTTCCAGCTTCTTGTGGCTGTAGGCATTTCCTGATGGGTGGCCTCATCACTGTCCTCTCTGCTCCCATGGTCACGATCCTTCCCCCTCTTCTCTCTGGCTCACTGTCACGTCATTCACATCACTGTCTCTGCTGTCACATTGCCTTCTCTGCGTGTCTTCTGTGGGTCCTTTCTGAGGGTGCTTGTTGGATTTAGGGTCCACCTGCATAACCCAGGGTGATCTTCTTATCTTAGGATCTTTAACATAAAAGATTCTTATCTCAGGATATAAAAGATCCTAAGATAAGAATCTTTTATATCTACAGAGAAACTCCCCCGTCCCTTTTCTGAACAAGGTTACATCCACAGAGTCTTGGAATTAGCATCTGGCCACTGTGAAGAGCAGGGGACTGAAGTTGCATGCGATCATTACCATGGTTGTGTACTTTAAACCATGTGAAGAGGAAGAATAAGACTTCAGCGGGAATGGCTGATGTGATACAGATATCAGGATCAAAGAATTGGGAGTGTAGGCGAGGTTGAGGGATTGTTGGAATCATAGTGCTAGAAAAATTGGTATGAAATGATTGACGTGTTAGAGTGACACATATCAAATTAAGATACCTGTTCATTAAAGAAAGATGAATAAGAAAATACTATAGAGACGAAATTAAACAGAAAACTCCCTAATATAAAGGTGTAATTTCTCTTGCTATACTGTTTCATTCCTGTTTTCACAAAAGCTCCATTCTCCTTGATTGTTGCTCGAGCTTCACGCCGTAGCAAGGGAAACATGCAGGGGACCGAGAGCGTTAGCCTCCAGGAGCTTGGAGATGATGGGCTCTGTGTTTAAGACCAAAGGCGTGTCCCCTGGTCTCTCAGGACTTCCGTTCAGTGAGCCTGTCCTTTGGGCAGGTCCTGGTTATCATCCAGGCGATGCTGTAGGTGGGTGTATTTTCCCTTCCACAGTCCCAGCAGAAAAGCCTCCTGCATTCTCTGTGTGGTCTTAAACACTGCATGAGGAAGTCTTTTTTAACATTATGACTCCGTTCTTTCTCCCTCCCTCCACACCCCTTCTCCCCCAGCTCTGTCTTCCCCAAGAGGCTGAGAGGTCAGACAAACTTTATCAGGTTTGAGAGAAAGAGCTTCCATCTCTGGTGATGCTCATGCTATATGTGAAATGAGTTTAGAATTCATTTTCTCATTCCAGTTTTGCATTTATTCAGCAAACAAACATTTACTGAGTACTCCCTATGCTCCAGCTCTGGGAATATTAATACCAAAACGATGTGACTTCTGCCCTCAGCATGCTCACTGTCTAGTGCAGGGAATGGCAAAGCAGAATCCATGAGTCAAACGCAGGCCACAGCCTGTTTCTGTTCAGCCCTCAAGCTAAGAACGTTTTTCACATTTTTTTTTTTTTTTTTAATATATGGCAGAGACCATGTGTGACTTGCAAAACCATAAAATATCAACTCTCTGGCCTTCTTCGGGAAATGTTTGCTGACCCCTGTCTAGTGGGAAGATGCGTGGGGGTGATGACATCAACCGCGTGAAGTATTGGGGTTTGTATGGGCCTTGTGCTGCCTTTGCCTGGCCAGCACGAATCTCTCTTCTTCCAAAAAGAGACTGGTTTTTAGCAACAAACCTGAACCTCATCTCAGATGGTGCAGTTGGCGGGTCTGACGCCATTACTCTTAGCTTGAGGCTGGGCACTCAGACCTGGTTAATTCTGCTTTTCAATATCTCTGGTTACGGAAAGTTACTCATGTGGCCCAGGTAGGTCCAGTAGGAGCCAGGTATGGGATGTTTGCTATAATCACTAGGAAAGAAAAACTCTTTCTCCTGGAATCATTAGATGAATGATAACAACTTTAGCGGTCCAGGACCACAGTCTCTAAGGAAGCCGGTGTGAAGGATGACTAGCTGTGAGGAACACAGAGATAAAAACTGAAGAGGCCAAGCACTGACGATCCTGTCCGAGCCCCGGACAAGTTGTTCCGAGAGCAAATTCTTGTTTCTGGCTTTGTTTTGAAAGTATTATATTTTTTAACTTAAACTAAGTTTCTGTTACTGTAATATTAGGTATTCTCACTAATATAAAATTAAATGATATAAAGAAAGTTGAATAATTTATATATAATTACCGCTTAAGAAATCTCCTTTATCATCAGAATTTAGTATGCTATAAAACAAATATAAGACATTTACGTTTAGAAGATGCGTTGAAGATCATCTAATCTAAATTTCTTCTTTTGCTAAATGGGAGGCTGTAGAGCCCCAGCAGAATTAAATGGGAGAACTGCCTTCAGAATGGAAGGTCACAATGCCGGGTGCTAATTACTGCTTGTGATGTGATTTGATGTGATATGGTTATGAGCAGCATCTAATATTTCCGTGGCCATCAAAGGAGGCTTCCTGGAAAATGTTCCTTAGCTGGGTTTAGGGAAGACTGTCTTCACCGAGTTGAAAGGGATGAGGTCGGCTGGGGAGTCCTCGAGAGAGGACAGATATTCCCACAGAGGGAATGTGCTCTGTGAAGGTTGGAACATGAAAGAGAACACACAACTTTCTGACGCTTGCAAAGAGTTAAACGCAGGGGACGATGTAGGAGTGAAGCATGAGCAAGAAGAGTGAGGTCGTGGAGGTGATCCAGGGCCAGATCACGACAGCCCTTGTGTGCCGCGGTAAAGAACGTGGACCATGAGAAGAAACGCAGATTTTAAATAGATGTTTCAGGAAACCAGCAGTGCAGCTGCTGTCTGCTTGTTCATCTGGACAATAACGTGAGAGTCTAAGGCAGGGCTGACTCAGGGATAAGAGGAGGGAGAAAGAGAGGGAGTCCAGGAGTGGAGAGGTATTTAGGGGGTCCACAGACAGGCTTTTGTGACTAGTTCCACGTGGGAAGTGAGAGAGGTTGGGGAGTCGCTGAGTGGGCCTAGGCTTTGGGCTGCTCAGTGGGTAGACACCAGTTCTGTCCTTTGATGATAGAGAATATGACAGAGAGAAGACTGGCTCGATTTTTGTTTATTTGGTCTTGTCATGCATGAGGTGTGGCCGTGGGAGAAACATGATGAGTTCTACTTCTGACATTTTGAGTTTGATGTGCTCATGGTCATCAAGTCGCGCTGATCGTTACCTTGTGGGGTCTGCATGCAGAAGAGAGATTTCAGATGGAGATACAGGGTTTTCAGTCATGGGGATGGGAGCTGAAAATAAGGGTATAAAATGAGATTTTGGGAGGTGAGTTGCCTCTGTTGATTTATTCCAGGTGTTTCTCTTTATAAAATTAAATATAATGAACAAAAATATTTATTTTAAATATAGAATATAGCAATGAATTTTGAACAAGTCATCAGTGTGGTTTATCTTTAGATACCTCAGTACTCCTGAGAATTCTAAAATTTCTGTAAAGAACTCTAGACATGATACAGTTTTTCATAGGGATTTCAGATCCTATAAATCTCAAACATTATCCTCTTCTTATTGAAGTATAAGGAAATATTGTGGTATTATGGTTGGAGTCTCCAGTTGGAAATCCCTAGAAATCGTGTTCTAGTCCTGCTTATAACTGATTGTGGCACTCTGAGAAAGTCACCTACCATCGGTGGGACCCTTCCTCCTGCCTACAGAGTGAGGAGGTTGAAGCGGACGTTCTGTAAATATCCTCTCTGCTCAAACATTCTAAAAGTCAAAGTATTTATGGATCTACGAGTAATTTGTCTTTCTGTAATTTCATCCCAGTGACACTCTTGACATTAAGTGATGTGCTAAGCAGGTCTGACGAGCTCAGAGTCTGTGCTTTAAAAGCAAACTAGAAATATGTAAAAAATTACCAACAATTTTAGATTAAAAAAAAAAAATAACCCACAAAGGCAAGCTACAATTTATGATAGTTTATTATTTTAAGATCTGGTGAATACCCTCGGTGATCGGCTCAGCCAGGGGAGCCAGGGTTGGCATGGCGGGAGTAGTGAGAGCCCCGTTTGCTTCATGCCCCCCTGTTGTGAAAGGAACAACACACAGTGTTTGGTTTTAGGGCGCTCTGTTCCGTGAGCCTGCCTTGCCACTTGGTGATCTGTGAGTCCATTAATGCCATCATTATACATTATTCAGAATATTGAAAGCAGCATTTATTTGTGTCTTTTGCAGGCAGATTTTTCAATTTAGCACAAACATTTAACATTCAATTATAAAAAAATTTCAATAACTCGATAATTGGGTGTACAGAGCATATTAATTTATACCAAAGTAATTCAATTAGAAAATATATTTTCATCGTGAAAACCTGACAACATAATGGATAGAAATTGTTTAAGAGAACAAACACATTATCAAATAAAGAATGATTGACTTTTCAGAAGTCACAGGACCTGTGAAATATAAAACATAGATAAAATGTGTCATTCACTTTTGAAAGTAGGCAAGTAGATTCAGCTTGAGTATTTTACTCAAACATGTCTACTCCTCTCCTTAGTCAAACAAAATAACACATTTTAAGGAAAAAAAAAAACATATATAAATTCTCAAAAGACAGCCGAGTCTGACATATAGGTATCCTGTATGAATTATAGAGCACGTATGATTTCCTAAGTCTTGGCAGCACTTCAGCATTAGTGAATAAAGGCCATAATAGTGGATGACACAGCTATTGATTTTAGTGAGGCATTTCATGCAGTGGCTAATGAAATCTTATTTCCAAAATAATTCAGACTGGTTTGGCTAGGAGAGCAATCACACGTGTTGGAAGCTGGCTGAAGGCACATGAGCAGAAGGTGGTGTGAAACCCCTACCTGGGCGGAGAGAGACGCACACACAGTGTCAGGGTCACCGTTACACCTTGGAAGGAAATAAAAGGGACGGAGGAACAAGTTTTGGGATGTCTTCCAAGAATAAAGTGAATATTTGGTTCACTAGTGTATTATTTTGGTTAAATTAGAATGAATTGAAGATAATATAATGCTGATTTGATCTTGGATCTTTTTTTTTTCCTGTGAACATTTTTAATAGTTTTTTTTTGTTTGTGTTATAATTTAGACTAGAATGGGAGCTAGCTAAAGAAAGTTTTTTTTTTTTTTAATTTTTAATTCCTTTTTTGAGGTGTTTAGGGCATTGTGTCTAGTTTTAGCATTTATTATAATTTGGCTTGTGTTATCAATATAGCTCTCTCTCTCTTTTTTTTTTTCTTTATTCATGGCAGGCACTGATTAATTATTCCTTAAATTTATCACAACTGTGTTCTTCCCTCATTTCTGGCTTTTCTTGGCTTGAACTTACAAGTAACCTCAAAAAAAAAAAAGCTTAATTGTCATATAATCTGGAGCATGTTTTTAAGTGGAAAAAAATGGTGGGGGAAGAATAAAGAATCTATTTAAATTTATTACATGAACATACTGAGTCAAACTTAATTTTAAAATATGCAAAGGTAATTAGTTAATTAAAAAAAATCTTCAACCTAAATATGTATTACTAATGTTTTCTTCTTTTTTTTTTGATATCATGTGAGAAGAAAAGTTTTTGAAATAATTTTCAGCAACACATGTTCTCGTAATAACATTCAGAAGACTGAATGAAATATAATTGTTAATAGAATAAAGGTCATAACATTTATATGGAATAAGAACTCACTCTTTAAATTCTGCATGGAACATTTTTGGAATCAATGCTGAATTATTCATAGTGTTAAATTATTCTATGTTTTCTTGAAATAATTTTTACAGGGAAGAGTCATAGTACTTTTCAACCTATCATTTTTTATTACATTCGAACATATAGAAATGATTCTCTCCATTTAAAAAGAAAATTTGGGCATGATCAGCATGAGTCAGCTTATGAGGTATTGAGAAGGATGGTAAAATAAAGTCTGAAATTAATATATGATAGTCTGTTATTTTCTGATATTGTCAGGGAATTAATCTTTCAAAATTAGTAGCTGTGCCCCATCAATAGCCACTTCTTTAATTAAAATGTAGTCTATTTTTAATTTTTTTGAATTCTGCCTCTGTGTCATGGTAGCTCAATATAAATTGCTATTAAGTTTTTATAGTACTTGCTTTCAATCAATAAAATAAAATTATTTCTGTTTGTTTATTTTGGTCCTTTGGTTAATTTACATTGTTTTATTCTTGGCAAAATTTCAGCTTATCCTCAAAGTAATAGGAACGATTATTACAGCACAAGACAGAAAAGAAAATGCTGTTGTCTTAGAAACAGACTTTCTCTGTTATCTTCCTGTAGTGGCATACAGGCTGCCGGTCCCATAGACCGTTGGCATGGGGTTGGAGGAGCACTTTGTAAGCCACAAGAATATTCTGTTCTTTTAATTGACATCATCATGTTTTGTATCTCAGAGGAAAAAAAACACATTTTATTTAAAAAACCAGTCAGATAAATGTGGAACCATTCATTTTCTTTTAGCCTTTTATCAATTGTGTATCCCCGTGCATGAGATGCTGCACCAGAGCCTGCAGGTTCCAGAGAATCCACTTGAGAAGATTTCTGAATAATGCAGTGACATTAGGATATCATTATCGAAGTGCTTATCACCTAGCAGAGCTGTTGCAGCGTTTAATGAAAATTACGGAGGATGCTGGAAACATTTAGGGAATAACCATGACCATCGAAGGCACTAAACATATTTCAACTGTGATAAGTTAAAAAAAAAAAAAAGGCGTCAAGAAAACAAAATAGATCAGAGGGCACGGGATAAAAAGGCCACCCTCCCTTTTTTTTTTGAGATTCTAGGAAATTAAAGTGACCTTTGCAGTATAAGATGTTGATGGTTTCAGTATGTACGTTTTAAGTGCCTCCCACTTGCTAGATGCTGTTCTAAGCACTGAGAATGTGGCATGAAGAAAAAAAGTTCTTGTCCTCATGAGACTTACACTGAAAGCAGGAGAGACAGGCACTAAATCGATAAACAAGTAAATTAAATGGTACATCTTCTAGTGCTGAGATACAGGGATGGTAAGGTGTGTGTGTGTGTGTGTGTGTGTGTGTGTGTGTGTGTGTGTGCATGTGCACGCTTGTGCCCCTATGGATGTGTGTAGGCGGTAAGAGGGCTGCCTAGAGGATACTGTATTTTTTTTCGATGTAGTAGCATAGCTCTGATCATTCTTAAAATACTCAGAATTGAATGACAACTCAGAAATCACTTCATTCCAAAAAGTATGAATTTTTCCCCATGGAATCATTGTATTTATAATTCCATATACTGTGTAGAATGAAAATGTACAACATTTCAGGTTATTTAAAAGAATTGATTAAATGCATTGAAATATACTATGTTATGAGGTCAAGGGCTTTTTGCCTGATACATAAACACATAGTGAAATATAAAGATGTTGAACTTCATTTTGTAACGCAGAAATGTATGTGGAGATGATGTGCTGTGGTTCTTTTGTTTGTTTCATATTACTTTCTCAGATACAGCAGGGAAATATACTCTGAGTGGTGCTGTTGTTGAATTTCTTGCATTCAATAAATACACAGAAGGACATTAGCAAACCAAAAGAGAGCATGAGGATATTCTTTTTGAGTCCTAGTCTTGCCTTTAATAATTTCCATGGATATTGGTTTCACTGGCCCCTACATTAATCATTCCTTGGCAAAAAGAGATGAGCAATCCTATTGCCCCTGTTTTGTAAATAAGAAAGAGGATCAGAGGAAGGTTAAAAGAGCCGCCTCAGGCAATTCTAACTATGAGGCTCTGGTAAAGCCCTCAGAAGAAGCTATTTGTCTTAAATGACGGTTCTGAGTTTTAACCACTAGGGTACAGAGTAAACTAAATCTGAAACAGTATATTCTAATAGAAAGATAAAAGGATTGGGAATCAGGAGCTCTCAATTCTACTTGCATTTGTACCACTAACTAGCTCTGTGCCTTTGAAAATCATGATTTTTTTAAGTTGGAAGGAGATTAGGTATTGTCATTTATCAAAAATCGTTTATCGAGTGCTTTTTCTGTACCAGACGTGCTATGCGGTGTTGGTAAAGTCATGCTCCATAGTCTGAAGGAGCTCAAGTCCTAGGGAAGCAAATTCACAAACAAACAAACTCCAGCAGGGGAGTGAACTCAGGGCTATGTAGGAGCAAGTTTATTGTGATACGGGGAAGGGAAGAGGGACACCCAGCCGAAACAGAAGTTAGACCAGGAGAGGTGGCTCCTCAGACATGTGACTTCAGGGTAACCAGCTGAAGTAAACTGGCGTTGGCGTTGACTGATGTAGGTAGGTACCACAGACAGAGGGAACCACACCCACATGGAAAGTCACAGAAGCGAGAAATATCGATTTTAGCTGTATAATGATTTCAGCGTGGCTGGACGATAGACAATAAAGCTCAGTTCTCAAGGATGGGTCAAGATGAAGTGCCTGTTGACACCCAAGGGTTTTGCTTTGAACCTGAACGCATCAGGGGGACATTTCACAATGCAGTTAAGTGTGGAAAGGGACCCAATGTGTTTGAAATTTACAAGGTAATTTACAAGAGGCAGAGTGAGGATGTATTGGAAATAGAGGAGTTACAAGGCGAACTCCAAGAGAGAAATGGAGAGGGTGAACTAAACTATGAATGTAGAATAGATAATGTTCATACGAGGAATATTTGGAAAGTAAAATCTCTACAGGATTGATAGATAACTGCCTGTGAAGGAGGAAAGAAGGAGTAATTATGATACCATAATTTTGAGCTGTAGCGTAAAAAAGGTAAAGGTTTTTAGAATTAGCCAGGGTTGGAAGAGAAGGCATCTGTTGTCTTTTCAACTTCTTGGCTTTGGGCAATGGCGTAGGTTAAGATGCATTCTGCCTAAGTATGCTAATTCTTATTTAAAGGTCAGAGGCTCAGAGCTTAAGTCCAGAGTCATCACAGATGCAAATCCCATTCATCCTCTGTAATCATCCTGAGGGCGGCTTTCCTTCAGTTATAAGATGGGTGTGACACTTGCACGAGGTGTCTTGAAAGAGTCCTGACCAGAGGGACAAAGGAGGTCTGGTGTTGTCATCCTAGGAATTCAGTCATCTTCCAACTTTCCTTCCTGAGGAGACCTCCCATGATACGGGGAAGTCTTGACTGGCACGTCCACCCTCATATAATGAGACGATAATGGGTTTCAGCCAATTGGGATTTAGTGCTGGACAGAGATTCCCTGTCTCTCTTGGGTCAGGTGTGAGAAGATGGGGGAAAAAAAAAATCAGGCCTCCATCCATACAAAGGAGGGGAGAATAACACAATGACACAGCCTCTGCTTAATGTGGCTTAAGAACACCTATCTTAAGTGTGTATGAAATAGGCTAAATGGACATAATTTGACAAAATAAAGAGATGGGCAAGATTCACGTGGGTGTGGTGCAGAGAAGAGATGAGAGTATAAGAGGAAAGCGAAACAGAATTTTCGGAGATTAATGTAATCCAAATGACCTGTGATTCATTCACCTTCCTCCCCCA
This sequence comes from Macroglossus sobrinus, assembly GCA_004027375.1. NCBI lineage: Eukaryota > Metazoa > Chordata > Mammalia > Chiroptera > Pteropodidae > Macroglossus > Macroglossus sobrinus. The sequence goes on from PVKZ01000733.1 coordinate 198,838, forward strand.
CTGAACATTCATTCTAAAGTATTTATTTGCATCATTACTGTTTTCTAAGATTATTGCTTTAAAATCCTCCATTATGCTCCTTTGTCATTGTCTTCATGATTTCCTTAAAACAGAAGGAAAGCAGCGTTTCTGGTTTTTATTCTAAACAATGTGAAGAGATCTCTAAGTATGGAGTAGATCCAAGGGAAAAATAACCCTCTTAGATATAGATGTTATTGCCATTAAATTACTACCTTAAGTAGATGTACACATAAGAGATACAGTTAATTTCACATGCAGATAGGAAGGATGACTAAGGTAATGAACTTTATTGAGAGTGCTTTTAATCCCATTATGCACGTCTGAGAAGCTTTCTAAGTAGGGAAGACCACTGAGTTGATAAAAGAAGCATTTAGTTAGAAAATGCCTTTGTGCTTCCTTGCTCACTGGAATATTTGCTTTAGAAATGAATGTTTCTCCTGTGATAGATACAGACATGCTTCTCTAACTGGTCTCTGAAATAAAGTGTATGTATGTGCGTGTGCATGCGTGTGCATGTGTGTGTGTGTGCGTGTGTGTGGCAGTGATCAGTGTCACGATATGACTAAGGAATACAGTAAGCAACTTTTTTCATGAATTTATGGATTGCATAATTTAAAATTATTCTGGGGCATCCATAAATTATGCATGGGGTTTTCTTACTTTACATTTTAGAGGGAAGAAAGAGACTTGATTCTGCGAATTCTACACCTTTAGCATTATCTAAATCTCTCTCCTGTTGAGTGCTAGGCATCCATAAGGAGCCACACTATCTGCTGTGTAGACTATTTCCCTGAGAGCCTTTCCAAGTGCTCATTCTTCCCCAAAGGCTGTTGTTTTCTGATGAGGAACCAACTCTCCATTATGTACAGAATAGTTTCATGAGACATCACATTTACTTGTGTAGAAGCATTGGCAGAGACCCACTCAGCAGTGATTTGGAAAATGTTTTAAGAATTGGTTTCTTTGCAGTATTTATGTATTGTGTTGTTTAAAACCATAAGAAGATAGAATTAAGTAATTGCAGTGTTATGGTGTGGGAGGTGTAGAGACCCTGAATTTCCCCTCCTTGCCAGTGTTTTAGGGTGGTTGCCACCTTCCGTGGCTGTCCACAGTTGGTGCTGGGACACGAGCTGTATGTTTTTCAGAGCTAATCTCCTTTCCGTGGATAACCACCCTCCAAGAGCTCCGTGCCTTTTAGATCCGTATAGAGCTAAACAACACATGATGTTAAAAACATAACAGAACCGAACCAAACCTGAGACTCTGGAGACGAAATTCAATATAATGATTTTATTTACTTTGTTTTATAAATCAATGATTGGGAATACTGTAATGAGTTATCAGCCTAGGATGGTTTGTTTACAGTCACTCACTGTTTAAATATCTGGCATCATTGAAACATCATTAATTTAGTGTCACTTTTAATTACCACATTTGAGGACGTGGGGGTATATGTCTTCATTGTCTCCTTTTAAACTGAAGCCAAAGTGTGACACGTTGGTGGGATTCCTGGCCCCATAGATGTGTTCATTTTCCGATGAGTGCTGCTCTCGCTGCACCGCTAGGTGGCAGGAGAGCTTTACAGTTTCTGGCTCTGCGTTAGAGGCCAGCCAAGTACCCCCCCGCTCATTCCCACAGCAGCCGAGGCCGATGTAAACGTATAAACAGGCAGAAGCTATAAGTGACACACACCACTATTATTAAAGCATAAAGCACCCACGCCAAGCCAAGTTCTTGGCTTCCGATGGTCTGGTGAGGACACGGCTTTGCTGATGGGCTGACGTAGAGGGAGGAATCCTGAGGACATGACAGCTGAGTTAGGCTCCGTGTTTCTGTACCAGGGTGTAGGATGAGGGCATCCAAGGGGGCGGGTTGTCAGCTCTCATATCCGCTGCTGCTGGAAGGGCTTGGCGCTGATCCCTCCTGGTTCTGCCGGGGTGCAGTGTCACTTGACCCCTGTTGGAGGAGGAGCAGCGAGGCCCCTAACGAGGAAGAGTTGTTAGACACGTACAGGTGAAATCTGTAAGATTGAGAAGCACACAGCTTTGGAGGCTTCTGAACTGCAGGAGCCTGTAGCATTGCCTACGAGTAGATCTGATAGTGAAACCCTTTATTTACATATAAAAAAGACTGGCCACGTGGATAGGCTATCACCCAGGAAATATATGAATTCTTGTAACCTATGGAATATTGACAGTACATTTGGAGAGATGCTCGGGTCACATGAAAAGAGAGATACTTGCATTCATAGAATATACATTTATGGTTTTTGGAGAGGGGACTCTTTTTTTCTGTTTTAATGAGAATATTGTATTGGGGTGTGAATAAAACTTTTCCACTTTGGAAAACACAGAAGTGATTAAAAAAAAAAACAGAAAAGTGTGTGCCGTTCCCACACAGGGAGGGGAGAGGCAGAGCAGCTGCTTTATTCTGGAAAGGCAATACTCTGCAGGTTGGAGTCTAAGTGGATCCACCTACATCTGCCATCACAGCCGGCACCTGGGGCCGGGTGAATGACACACAGTGCTCCCCAAATGTCACCGTCCAGCGTGTCCACCAATTAAAACTAATAAACATTCCTCCCCATGCTGAAGATGTGCCGCCAGCCCAGCGAGCAGCCGGGCGGGTGATGGCAGAGCATAATGACAGCGGCAGCCGCAGCAGCAGCAGCCAGGGCCCTGGGCAGCAGGTGCAGTTGGCTGCGAGCGGGGCAGGGCACAGTGTGGCGCTGGCATCGCCCGCTCACGTATTAGGCAGGCAGAGCTGAGTTGTTTACAAATTGATAGCAGAGGGGATTGGGTTGGAGACAGAGCTGAGCCCATCGCGGTCGGCGCTCAGAGAAGCCCCGACGGGCTTTGGTGCTGGTTGCTTGGGTGCCATTCACCGTAGGGGAAAAATAAAAGGGTCCCCCTCAACGCACACCTTTGCCAGGTAGCAGAGGCCCAGTGCCACAGGCAGGCAGGAGACCCCTGGGAGTGCCCCAAGGCTCCTCGGCGTCGAGGGCCAGAAAGTCTCTTTCTCACTGAGTCTGTCTCTTCTAGGTCGCGTGGACGCGGTGGCAGAGCCCAGGAAACCTCCAGCAGGTAAGCGGCCTGCTGCAAGGCGGCGAGTTCGCGGCTGCGCACATCCCTCCATGCTGGCTGCTCCCGGAAGGAGCTGGGGAATCCTGGGGATGGGGGTGGAGGGAGGAGAGAGGGGGCACGACCCGGGGGTGCAGGGCTCCGCAGCGCCACGCGTCCTGTCCATGCGCGGTTAATCGTGGACGGTCCTCACAGTCGTCGTCCAGGCATTGCCAGCGCGTTTCCCTCGGGTTCAGAGTTATTCCTCCCCAAGCAGGACGGGCGAGTCCTCAACCCAGTCTGTCAGCCGTGCAGCAACCTGTGGCTGTCCCTTATTTCACCTCTGCTGGTTTCAGCTCTGCTGGTGTCAGTGCTGTCAGTTTCAAATCATGCTTCTCTGATGATATGGGACACCTGAAGGTGTCATTTTCCTGTGGTTAATTGACCTTGAGACCAGAGGCGCATGGGCTCAGCCCCTTAATTGCATTTACGGGTAACCCTCCAAACACAGGGTGACGAGGAGCCACGCGTAGGGCTGTCATCGCGCTGTCCCACCCGTCTGACCCCCGATCTGGGGATTGTTATACAACACTGATTTCTGTCCTTGACATGGATCGTAGCGCATTCAGAGTTCAGATGGCAACGCTTAGCGTGTCTGAGTGGAACCTTTTGACGGGTGTATGCAAACACTTGCGGCGAAAAATGCCCTTTACAATAGAAGAAGTCAGAGCAGCCTCCTTTGCCTCTGCCCGCTGTGACTGCTTGACCAAGAGCTGGGAAGATAGACATGATGATGACGACTGTGAGAGTGGAAGGCCAGGGAGAGCGTGTTTCCGCCACCGCCGCTCTCAGAGTTTCTAAAACGGAGTCAGTTCCTTAGCTGATACACTAGCCTCTCCCTCTCCTTTTACAATCTGGGAGAAGCGAGCCAAAGCTCTTTTCACAGCGTTAGCTGCCAAAAACATTTGACTTTTTCATGCCGGGTCCTGGGCTATAGGGATGAAGTGGTTGGAGGCTGGGGTGGTGGTGGTGGGGGGGTGGTGTGGGGGATAAAGAGAGGAGAGAGTGGCAGATGGTGGTTTTGTCAAATCAGTGAAAGTGGGAAAGAGGAGACAGGAAGCAGACGATGAAGACCAAGAAGTTCAAAACATAACCAGGGACGTGAGCCCAGCCTGGGAAAACGAAGAGTTAAGATCCAAGCTAGCGGTGGGATCGCAGGAAACCAGGACCGTGAGCCGGGAACACAGACGTTGTGGGTTCGAACCTGGACAAGGGAATCGAAAACGTAAATGTAAAGTAGAGACAATCAACAATAGAGACATGTTACCCAAGTGCGTGTTCTCCTTATGCCTTTCCCTGTTACACTTAAAGCATGCTCATTATTTATTTAAAAATGAAACAAAACTAATCATCTAATGCCTGCTATATATATGGAAAGTAGAAAAAAGTAGGGAAAAATGAAACCCACATAGTACAGACCAGTCTGATTTTTGGCTTCCTCTCTCCAGCATCACCCTCCACACTGTTTTTCATTTTCTGCTCACATGCATCCAGTGACGGGCTCCTTTGCAGTCGCTGATGGTTTCTGTGTATCGATGGCTGTTTATTTTGTTCATTCCAACATGGCTTCTGCACATAGCATATATCCATAGGGTTCCATTCTGGTTCTGGAGCCCTGGAAAGCTAGCCCACCACTCAGTCGTGTAAAAGTATTTAACGTAAGTGCAAAGAGGACTCATGGCCCATCATGTAGCTCGTTGAGCACCTTGTAAATGCCAAGTCCATGTCTAAACTCTGGAAATACAAGGGTGGATATGATGGGAGATAGTCCTCATGCAGTTTATATACTTCTCTGAGAGTTGGGGTGTGTCCACGTCACGGGGTGCAGAGTCATCAGGAACCACTGGCGAGTCAGTAGGTTGGTTCAGGAGCCCTAGAAGGGTGGGACTGACTGTGAGTGTCCCACCTCGGGAGATAAGCAGGGATTCAATTGGCATAAATGCGGAGAGTTTAATCATTTAGGGTTTGCAGGGACAGAGAGAGAAATGCCTCCCCTTCTTGAGCAGGACCAGAAATCCAGTTCTGGGGTCCCTTCTTGAAGACATAAACATCTTGAGCAGCACCAGGATTTCCTTGGGCACTCGAGTTGGCTCTCTCTTTCCTTTGGCATTTGGAATATATTTAAAGAGTGGTGACAGCAGTTGGTTGTTTGGCATAAAATGAGATTTACTAGCTATTAGGTCAGTAACATTAGCTCTGCTCCAAGCAGAAGTGTGGGAAGAAGACAGAGAAAGGCTTTTTGTATGCTTGTTGGTTTTGTTTATTTTTGATGCTGGTTTGATGGAGTCGAAATGAGAGAGTAGGAGAAATTCATAAAGATATTTAGTCTACATATTGTGAGAATAGGGGTCATAGCTTAGCTATCTTTATATTTCCTGTTGTACCTGACAAATTGGGCACAAAATAGTCAACAAAAATATTTGAATGAATGCCTGTTTTCTTAAGTTATAATGGCAAAGCTGATGCTATCATACTCTTTTATGAGCTAAACTGGCTTTCCTTAAAACTGTAGTTTTATTATATGAATTATTACTGTAAAACACATATCCTGCTCTCCTAAACCTCTGCAATTTAACCTTCAAATCTACCCCTCTCTGTGCTGCAAATGGATCATGTAGAGATAGTAATGCTGGTTAATTTAAAGAGTATCAGATGTGAAACTACACGTGGTTTATCTGTCTCAAGGAAATTCAGGAGTCGTAAATCACCATGGTGACCTTGCATATCCTGGTCCTCAGGGGGATCAAATACCAGTCAACCTTTTCTAATGACTTAAAGGTCTCCCAAATGAATTGTCATGTTGGCATCACTGGGACCACAGCAGGGAATAATTGTTCTCAGCTGTTAAGCATCCTAGAACACAGGAAAAGCTTACGCTAAAGTCCAGCCCGAAAAGAAAGCTCCAGCCTTGCTTACTGTGCTGAGAGCTCTCAGCTTGCCCAACAGTTTGAAAAGAGAATTCCATCCATGCCCCTCGATTTCCTTTTATCATGAGATGATACAGTTAACAACCTAATATTTTAGCAACTGGACATTTTATCCTTTATCACACGTGTGCTATGAGCCTCAGGTTTTAAAACAGTAAAATTGTATTAAGTCTGGATCTTCTGAGCATCAAATCATAGCAGCTCCATTTCAAAGAGCGTAAAGTTGAGTACATTTGTCTTTGGAAAGGCAGCCCTCTATTTTCCATTTGTTTCCCCAAAAATAGACTTAGGACCTTTCCATCATAGTGAGTTTCTCTTCGTTCTCCAGTGATATAAACATAGCAATTTATAATTGAAAATCTTCAGTTTTCAGAGACTCAGGGAGTTCATAAAAATCAGCTAATCACTGAAAAATTAGATCATAGCTGAGAGAAAACAGTCTTCAATTATTTTCAGTTATTAAAATTAAATAGTTCTCTACCAGATACTTTATAGTATAAGGAGAAGCAGGGAAGTTTTCCCCCTGGAACATGTTGTAAACAGATAGAAATGATTCCAAACATTTATTTTTAAAGAGAGGAGGTAGCGAACGATGATCTGATGTACCCGATTCCACAGCCTGAAGTAACCACAGTGGTCCACGGACGCGGTTTCACTGTAGATGATGTACAACTGATTCTTGGCGTCCCGTGGAATTATTTACCTCTTTAATAATGCAATGTACTCTTGGGACCTAATTTCTGTCTTAAATAATTCATAATGCATGCTTTGTATTAAATGAATAATTTTAATGAGAAAACCATATCTATTTGACTGGGGAATAACTGTTGATTCGATTTCAGTGTTATTTTGAATTAAAATAGCATCGGATTGACAAGATTTTACTATTTTGTTTTTTTATTTATATCCTAGTCTTATCTTTTGGTCATATTTATTTATCTTACATCATAATAAGTTGAGAAAGTGACGGGAAATCGAGAAAATGAACTTTAGATTAAAGGATGGCAAATTTACGAGGGACAATCATTGAAGAGAATATATAACATAGAAACACAAATGTCTGTAACTGGGTATTCTTTCTCTTCTCTCTGACCTTCAGTTTCTGTAGGTGATAGTTTTGTATCAGTCCTATCAACTCAGTATGGAAAAGTGATGAGGTCTTTGGAGCATTAAAACACTCTTTTTTGAACCATTAATGACTCAAAATTTTACATTTACTTGTCAGATTGTTTGAATAATGGAATTAATGCAATAGAAAAATGTAGTAGAGAATGCATAATACAGATTTATTAGCAACAGTACAAATAGAGTAATTAGTTGTAGAATCTGTGAGAGCAGAGATATATGCTTTTGTGCAGCTAGCACCTAAAATAGTGTTTCTTACAAAGTTGGTGCCCAATAAATATTTGTTAAGTGAATGGTGGACAAAAAGTAACCAGTATTAAAGGAGGCATTAGTAATATGATAAAACTATGATTAGTAAGTACCATCAAATGAAGAATAACCATGTGCAGACACTGGTCAACGTGTTGTGTGTCCATCAGCGTATAATTTTCACCAAGCAAACGCAATGAGGCAGGTGCTATTATTGTTCCTCTTCTATGGGAAAAAAGACTGAGGAGTAAATGGCTGAAGCAAATTACTTCACATGGGAAAGTCTGAATATAAAACTAGGCTTTACTAACTCTAAATGTGGCACTCTTAACCGTTGGACCACAGTGTCTGTCTAAAGGCCCATGGGCCTTGGTATTCACACAGCATCTCCCATACAAATACTGGAGATACAGACCTGCTTAGCACATGTCAGTTAAGGCTGGGAGTGTTCTGAATGGTGTGAATGTAGATATTATTCCTATTTAATATCCGACCACTCTCCAAATGCTCTTCTGCTTAGCTCCTGACTTCATGGTATGAGGAGAACATGGAGGCAATTACCTGAAGTGTCTGTAGGATATGAAGAAACTACACAGTTATAGTCAGACAGCCACATTTTTCTAAGATCTCACTGTCCTCATCTCTCAGTATTTATGAGGCATCACCAAAAAAAAGAAAATATGGTTCACACCATGAAGATGTTTGTATACTGTTCGAAATAATGAAGCATGTGGGAAAAGATTTAAGAACACTTACAAAGCAACTTACAGTTGAGCTGCACTCTCTTATCCGGCTTACGCTGATTGAAGATTCAAATTGTTGCATATTTCTCAAAGTTGACAACGTAAATTTAGAGGTTGAAAATAGGTCTAGTTTGAATGCTAAAAATATCTTTAATTGTAGAAAGAACTAAAATCTTAATTATTAGATGTGAAAATAATTCTTTTGTACTATATTGTGTATGTATACAAAGAATTATTCGGATCCTGAATCTCTGATCTTTTATTATAAATTAAATTAGAAAAATAACATAGGATAGATAGATAGAAACCCTGGGTTCCTATCCTAGTCCTTTGCTTTCTTCTGAATCACAATTAAAGTGGAGCTTTTGTATAAATCAGATAAGTCAAATGATATAATGCACACTCATATACATATATACATTTATAGAGTATTATGCTCCTCTTACTATAATTATTAATACCAAATAGAAACAATGACAAATGTCATTTCCAGCATTTGGATTTAAATGGCAGGGTTACAGATTGCCTGTTCCTGTCTATTTCAGGGCATAACAAAGGAACGAAATGTCCCTCCTACTTCATCTCTCTTTCCAGAGGCCAGCAGGAAATTAAAAAAAGAAAAGAGTTCTGTGTAGTATTTCTGACAAAAAATTTCTCAGAATCCAGAAATACTTCTTTTCTCTGTAATAAGTTGCCGCAGACACAGGGAGTACTTCTGATTGATGACTATCTCCGTTTGCATGAGCGATAATTCCTGAACACACAGTTCTCTATTAAAATACAAATGCATTTTCAGCTGCATATTTCTTTATCTATGTTTTATGCTTACATGATAAAATGTGAAAAGAATCAAGGAAAGTTGGGCTCTAGAATATTGTAAAAGTGACACCGAAGCTGAGGGGATTTTTAAGTAGGAAAGGACAATACTCTGCCATCCATTTGGCTCGTGAATGTGTCGTTCCCATGTGAAGGATCAAGCTGATTATTCTTACACATGAGAGTCTTAGCCTTTCGGAACAAATAAATCATTTCACGGACATGTAGGCTGTTATGCTCTCAATTCCAACCAAGAAACTGAAACCCAGACCTCATGAATGAATGGACAAGGCACCGTTGCTGGCAAATGTCACATGAGGCCAGAAGAGGGACAGGGAGGGCAGTGTGTGCCAGACAGTGTGCTAGGGCATTTCAACACCCACTATCTCATTTAATTTTTACCATAACCTTGGACATTTCATGGATGAGAAACTGAAGCTTGAGGAGGTATCGTAGCCAGCCACAGAGCCAGTAAGTGACAGACTCAGGAAGAATCAAAGTCTGTCTGACTCTTTAAGTTATGTTCTTCCCACTGCAACATGCTGCCTCTCAGATCTACCAGTGCTTGACTCAGTGGCTCTGCTTAAATGTGAAATCTGTTTCGAGGGGTATTAAAGACGAAGTAAGAAATCCAATACAATGAAAAAAGAAGACAAACGTGAAGTTGCCCGTGTTGCAATAGTACTTGTGAAATTTTAGGTGAAGAAATAGCTTCCATGGGCAAAGAAAACTAAGAGAACAAGCTCAGATAGAATTTGGATTTTTTGACACTGGGGGGTAGCAGACATCGTGTGGTGAATCGCCTCTGATCACCCCTGACGATAAAACATTGTCTCTGGATATTTTATTATGCAGTTAATTCATTTGCATACGGGGCAGCTATTTACATACTTGCTCACTTTTAACAGGTGGAAAATCTGCTACCTGTTCAGAAACGCAACAGAGAAAAATTAAACAAAGATCAATTATCCACTTATTTTCATTTCAGTTCTGAAAGGTAATTACTTGTTTAAGTAACAAGTTTTGCCTTGATTAGAGGACATTGATAATCATTATTAAAAAGGTTTATAGTCTCAAATCTTTTTGCATTTCACGAGTCTCATCAAGAGACCAAGCTCAACTAACCCTGTCTTTTGGTAATGCTTGCATTCAGATTTTACTTCTTTAATAAGCATTTTATGAATAAATGTAAAGAAAGATTCAGAAAAGCACAGTGAGTAAACCTTTCTTCTGTATGTGTACATAAAACAGTATGGCAAAATAACAAGTGATATATTAACCTATTTTATAAAATTTTGGTAGCGCATAATAAAAATTTTGATTTTAAACCTTGAGTTTATGATAAAAACTTATGGAATATCCTTTTCTTCCTCATTCATTTCTTAATATTTTTTTTTTTGTCATGAGTTTCTTTTAATTCATTCACCCATTCAAAAAATACTTACTGATTACTCCTGCATGCTATGGCAGTCTCAAGTACTAACCATAGCAAGTAAATGGTACAACAGACTTCCTGTGCTCCTAGAGTTTATACTTTTGAGTGGCAGAGACACCCAATAACCCAATAAAATCAGGAATATCATGCCAGATAATAAATGCAATAAGAAAAGTAAAACAGAGTGACAGTGACTTGAAATGAATTACTTAGGTCATAATGCCAGGGCGGGTCCCTAGGAAGATGCCTGTGACAGGATACCTGCATGGGCAGAGAAGCCAGCCATGCAAAGATGTGGGCATGGTGAAAGCGACTGGTCAAGAACAAGTTTCAAGTTTTCAAAGATTAAAAGAGGCGAGTATGGCCAGGGAAAGAACTAGATAGAGAATGGGGTGAGGACCAGACCTCAAAATGCAGGGAAACCGAAACAGAGAGTGTGGATTTTAGTGTTAGTGCTGTTCAGAGATGGGGCAGTAGTGAAGTGACAATCAACAGAGACTTGATTAAGGCAATCTAGGCCAGCGGTGACAACATTTGGGGTACGCCTGGAAGCAGTGCAGATGGTATGACAGAGAGAGATTCAGAACAGGTTTTGGAGTCACAGCCAAAAGGGCTTTGAGTTTCATGGACAATATAAGAGAGGAATCAAGATCGACTTAGTTTTTTGACTAGGGAGACGTGGAGGACACTATAACTTATTAACATAAGGAAACCTCATTTTTTGATTTAAAATTCTTTGACCATGGCCATAGATATGTCCCAATTTTTTTTTTAGGTATAACAGGACTAAAGCATTATTTAAAAGGTATTCAATGACCACAATTGTCCTTGTTTGTTATCTCGAAGGTTTTGCCATTGTAGCCAGCAGATGGCTACACTCTGTGTATTGTGTGGGGGATCCTTGGAATGCGAATTTGTGAGAGATGATCTTGGCAATGAATTTAGCTCTGTACCATAAAGGTTATGAAGATATTTTAAAAAATTGTTTACTTTGGCTTCATAAATGGCAAGGAATTGACAAATAAACCAGATAATAAATCATAGGTAAGAAACATATAATCAATAAATCATAGGTAAGAAACATATAATCAGTCACTTTGAACCTTGCTGCCATACTGTGGGAGCCTGCCTCTGCAGTTAGAAGCACTGTCTGTCCTTCTAGATGTAGTGAGCATCAAAGACATTATAGGGACATTTATAAGAAAGCATAAGACTCATACCACACAGCGCTGTGAGGTAGAAAGCCATGCTTTTGTGGAAAAGTCTTTGCAGCCACCATGCTAAGACCGACTGCAGTCTCAGGCCGTTAGCAGAGAGCCGGTTTTGCAGTTCTTCAAGGCTCCTTAATTGTGGCTTCCTATGCCCTTGTTACTCGACCGTCCTACTCAAAATTCTCCAAGGACGCTTGACTCTTCGCTTTTTGCACTCTGCTCTATATTATAGATCTTTTTGAAAATCAGTCCGGCATTTAAGATGAAATATTCAGGGTGAAGAAGACAGAGGTCAACCAATGAGCTGACCTTCCCTGTCCCCTGTAATGCAGTCTCAAGAAAAATAAAGCATCGAGCTGAAAAAAAGTAAGTTTATGCTCTAATCAGAGAGGAGGAGTGAAGTTTTATTTTTCCTTGAGTTTTAATGCCCATGAATAAGATTTGCCAACCTCTCCCCAGCTATCGCTCTACCTACTGCCCACCTGATGTTACAGGCTGGCCCTCTAGCTCAAATTCTACAAGGTAGGTACAGCACCTGAGCGAGGGACTGGAGTGGATAGCCTGTCACACAGCACTATGTGCATCAGGGTCGTCTCTGACACACGTCTCTGTGCCCTGTTGTTTTCAAGGGTGATACGCAGCCACTCTTCCCGAAGCTTGTGTGTGTGACGCCAGTGGACTGAACTGGCCCCAAGGGAAGCGAGGCTGGTGAGCTTCATAGACCCCAGACGCATGGGTGGAAGTGGGCACATCATATGAAAGGGCAGGAAAGGGGCAGTGCCAGAGAGGTTAGGCTGGCGCATTCTTGGGGATCAGATGGAGATGGCAGGATGGCAGATAAGCACATGCTGCGTTAAACTGAGATGTGTGAGACGCCTTCCTGTTTCCGCTCTTTTTCCATTTTGAGATTAGATGTGGCTACAGTGGCAGCGTGACACAGTGAGGGCGTCGGACCTGGACTCCAGGTTCTGACTCTACCACTGACTCCAAGAGTCACCTTGGCAAAGTCGTTTCCATTCCTCAAACTTCAATTTCCTGATCTCTAAAACTGAAGCTGGAAGGAATATATGGACGTGATAAAGCATGTGAACATACTTCCGAAGTATAAAATCTCATAGCGACCAACTCGTAGTGATAAAATAGTCATGGCGATGTAGAGTACAGAGTAGGGAATACAGTCGATGATATTGTTATAACTACGTGCGGTGTTAGGAGGATACTAGACTTATTGGGGTGAATACTTTGTGAGTTATGTAAACGTCTAGCCACTGTACTTGAAACCAATATAATATTGGATATCAACAGTAATTGATAAGTTTTTAAAAATATGAAGTATTCAAAGAAGTGACAGTTGTCTCTATTATTGTAATGGACATGTATGATAACTTAAAAAACATAGCTTAGGAGGTAACATTAATTGACTGATTAATTTGGGCCAGGAAATGCATCATCTCATTAAACTCTCACAACCTCTGAGACGGATGCTACTCTCTACCCTTGACAGACAGGAAAATCAAGACTCAGCGAGATTATGACTTGATCAAGGTCACATTGCTAGTTAATGGCTGAGCTGACACTTGGTTTCTGCATATCCAGTTTCAGAACAAAGATTTTCACTCTTCATGCTATTGAGAATTATAACTCCAGGTATGCTGGGAAGTAACTCGGAATGTAAGGCTGTACCATCCTTCCAACAATTTTAAAATAAACTATAATAACTCAGTTAAGTCATGAATTTTAAAGCTCACAAGATGAGGTTGTAGAGCCAACCGTGTACTTTCCTGCAGAATTTAACCAATATGGCTACTTCCTCAGTACAAATCATTGGACTTGGTAGCAGTTGAGTGTATCTACCACTCCTCCAGGTTGCCAGATTTTAATTTGAAACAGAAGTAACCACGTGTGTGGGGCCCACACTGTTCCAGCTTTATTCGAGAGGCGATTTTAAGTATGGAAAATACTTAAAAGGTCCAATGAAGTATGCATTTAAGTATTAGCATTAACCACTATGCCCTCCTGGCAGTGGCTGGAAAGATAGCATTATTATTAATAAAAATTGCCAGAAAGCCAAATGTTTAATATAATTCAGCTACTTCCAAAGAATAGACAGAGAAAGTTCCCTGAGTACCAAGCAAATAGATGGTATTTGCAAGAAACGGGGAGCTGATTTATGCCTAAAAGGAGTGGACTGTTTGTCTTACCCACCATCTTTGTTTCTGAGACAGCCGCATTTTTAGTATCAGCTTCGGTCTCTGAAGTTGATAAAGTGCCTGGATGGCATTTGGAATATATAGCAGACTTTTATGGTGTTTTCGTGGAGATGGAATGATAATACAGCACATATTCAAACACTCTGGAGTTGAAGTTTAGACAGTGGCATTTTTATTGTTTTTACATCTTAGGCTATTTCGTCATGTTATTTTGTAGTGATCGACCCCTCCTTCTGCCTCCTGTTTCCTCACTCCTTGAAGCAAAAGCCCTCCTTTCTCTATTTTGTATGTGAAACCTGTTTCAGTGGGCTTTGGCCCCCCTTAGCATGGCTAGTGAGTGAATGTTTGCATTTCCTGTAAAGGTCCAGCTAAGCTCTAGCATGCACTAGTTTCTGCTCAGAGGCAGTTTTCTTCCTCGGGTTACATAACCTTGCAGTTGTTTGCATCAGTATCTGGTCTATTATGCCAAGAAATGATGACCGATTTAATTATAGAATGCCATCACTTATACTTTTTACTTTGAAGAATGTCCTGATTCATTTTATTGGGTGTGCTGACATTCTTATAATATTCCTCACCCCACACAATAACTTGCTTTGGAGATTTAGAATATGAGGAATAATAGATGAAAAAAAAATGTTGGTGGTAGAGGCATAATTTATTCATTCAATTTAGTTTTCCTGGATATTAAAAAGAAAGGGTACCAGGAAAAGGTCTGTCCCTTTAGTCAACAAATGTTTTATTATCTCTTACAAAATTTGTGTCAGGAAGAGAATTTCAGAGAACAAAAAAATGTCTTACAGAAGATAAATATTTTTCTATTTTAGGTTTTGTTATTTTTTATTAGAAATTATTGAGAGCAAAGAATGGAAGGATGGTCTATAAATACATGTAGCAATATTAAGAAGCATTTTTTTCATATTATTGAGATCCTATTCTAACAAAGTTTTAAAATACGCCTTCTAATTTTTACAAATGAAGTTGTAGTGTATTAGTTATTTATTGCTGTGTAACAGATCACCTCAAAACTTAGTGGCTTAAAACAGTAATAACCCGTTGTTATCTCCACTCATTTGGCGTTGAAGAGAAGAGCGATGTGGTTCTGGTTAGAGTCCCTCCTGGGGTCGCAGTCCCAGGATTTCTTTGTCTGTTATAACTGGTGCCTTAACTGGGAACATTCAAATAGCTCTCCCTCTAGGCAGTCTCTCCATGTGGCTTGCCTTTCCTGGTGGACTCGGGAGAGCTAAACTTCTTACATGATGTCCCAGGGAGCCACAGTTCATGTCCTCAAAGGAGAGCGCCAGGTGACAGCCCTATCGCCTTGTATGCCCCGACCTCGACAGGCCTGTGGTATCACCTGCATCACACTCTGTCAGGTTCAAGGGGAGGGCAGGTGAATAGATCACCTCTGTACTAGAAACAAAGAAACAAAAAATTCTAGAAGCGCATGTGGAACCAGAAATGTTGCCATGTCGCTTTGTAGAAAATACAATTCACCACAGCTAGACGCCGAATTTACAGAAGGCCGACCGAGGCCCAGTGAGCTTTGGAGACGCAAAGTCATCGGGTAGTGTCTGGTCCTGGCATATCGGACTTATTTTGCTGTGTGCTTCTTTAATTTTGTCATAGTGCTTTGGCCTATGTATATACTCCACGCATCACTGAAACGCTTTTCTCACAAGAATCAAAGGGCATGAAAACCTCTTCCATCCCTAACTTCACAAAAGAACAACTTTGGAACATCCAGGTGACTTCACTTCTGCCTCTCTGGACTTTCTATGAGACAGAGGTCATGCTCCACCACCTTCCTGCTGGTTTGGCTGACGAGAAGCCAAGAGCAAGATTGTTTTTCTTAAAAATCTTAACTGGCTGTTTGTACCCTCGAATTTACATTCGCAGTATGCACGATGGGCTCATTTAGAGGGATTATCTGATGTGTGTGTTGTGGCTTAATGAAGGACACAGATGCTCCTGGAGGAAACTGAAGTAGAAAGAGGACATAGGAGGGAAAGTGAGAGCCCAGTAAGGAACAAAGAGAAGTTAGTTTTTCAGAGATGACAAATTCTACCTTACACAATTATATTTTATTTTAATCTGAAGGAAATAACAGAGCAGATACTTTCTGAAAATAGAACTGTTTACAGTAAATATTCTTGCGAAATCTGCCAAGCTATTTGTGTTTTATTTCAAAGCTTTTGTACCTTCCCAAGCTAAACAAAGTGCTTCAAAGATGAGGTGGACATTTTAGAATACCGTGCTTAAAAATAGAAAAGTGGAAATCAAGAATTGATTCAAATGACTAAATACTGAATTAAAAAAAAAACATTCAAATGTTCTTTTCATCTGTGACTTGCTGCTATGTCTATCTTCATAGTCTAAAAACAAGATATTGGTTAGTGACTTCTATCTAAAAGTGAGTTTTATAGTATGGTTCTCATCTCGTAGTTCAGTTGCGGGCTCCTATGTTGGTATCAGTTGGAAAGATAAATGCTGTTCTGGCTTTTACGGAAGCTCCATTAGCGTGGTAGGTATTTATAACTATAGAACTGTCTTATTAATTTACAGTTCTTGGTTTCTCATTCTATGACCCAGAGTAGTAGTTTATCAGAAACCACAGATTATTTACTGAGTTGTTCAAAGCGTGCAGAGTTAAGTAATTTGTCATTGTTGGGAAAGGAGAATGATATTAAAGAAACAGCCAACACATGACTTTTTCTTGAGAAGTTTCTCACCAAACTGAGCCAACAGAGGAAACTCCATCAGTTTCCTATGCCTAGACCTGAGTTTACATGGCTGTACCCATCCCTCTCTCTGCCTCTGTAAAAGAGGACTTTTCTAACCTTCTGCCTGAGGCCAGCATCTTCAGCTCCGTTCTGAGAACCTGAGCTGAGATCCAGAGCACAGTAGGAGAATATTTATGTACCTAGGGTGTTCTCAGAGTTCACACTTTCCAGAAGGTTCCTCATACAGATGACAGACACTGATATTACACATTATTTTCTTAAATGCATATTATCATTATACTCAGTATTATTTCTGAGACTAAAGCAATGTACCGGCTTACACAGAACCTGTGACTCTGCCTTTATTTGCTAGTTCTGGCTGATACTGCATCAGAGTCTGAGTAGTCTCTTCCCACATCAGGTAAGCTGCCAAGTATGATGACATATTAACTTGCCAGTGGCCCTGTGAAGTGGGCACATTATCCCTTTTCTACCAACATAGAAATAGTGGCACAGAGAAATAATTTTCAAAGAGCCAGTATTTGAAACCATGGACTCCAGGACGCATGCTCTTAATGACTGCAGTAAGCTGTCTGATAAATAATAAATATGAAATCAAGGTCAAAATGGCAAGGAAAAAACCCCAATAATAATTCTGGGTTCTTATCAGCATATCTTTAAGAGGTAAAAGCACTAGAGAATCTGTTTCACAAGACCCACGAGTGTGTCTTTTTTTCATTGTGTAATACATTCCTAACTCAGGGCTTACTAGGTTTTGTGGCTATTTTGTAAGGTGTGTTTAAATGAAATGGACTTGAGGTAAACTGTGATGTGATAATGTGGCTTTGCATAATCTCATTGACCCCAGTTTCACATTTTTTTAATCTCTGTAGTGTTTTCTGACACGTAAGGCACACATGGAACCATTTTAATAACAAAATGTTTCCCAGCATTAGTAGGCATTCATAAAGCTCATTTGAAAAACGCACATATTGCCAGCTAAGTTTAGATGCTGCCTTTGTGTTTCTGGGTCATTGAGAAGAGAGAAACAGGAGTACACAGGCATCCCCAGCTTTTCAAAAGTTCACGTTATGCCACTTAGTCCTGAAGAAGACCTATATTAGTACCTGGCTTCGTTAACAAAAAGAAATCAGAAGAGTATTTTCACTTTTACAGGAAAAAAAAATGAAAAGTGAACACAGTGTTGAGCATTAATTAGGTTTGCAGTGAGCTGTCACGGACCTGGTGCGTGTCCCGAGCAGCGACAGTGGCCCTGCTTTTACTGTGTGTCGGTGCTGTTTTAGGTTTTATTTGTTGTTTGGTGTGATTTGCTAGGTTAGGTTTTGGCCCTGGGAATGCTCAGAATATTTTTGTGTAAGTTAATGGTAGTTACTTCTTTGCTTTTACATAATTTCAGCTTCTGAATGTTTTTCTAGGAATGCTCTACTATCAGATAGTAGATCCTATAATGCAGTGGTTCCCAACTTTTTTGGTACTGGGGACCAGGGCTCCTATGAGAATGTAATGCCTGATGAGCTGAGGCAGAGCTGAGGCGGTGATGCTGGTGCTGGGGAGCGGCTGCAGATACAGGTGGAGCTTCGCTGGCTCACCAGCTGCTCACCTCCTGCTGTGTGGCCCCGTTCCTAACAGGCCACCAACGCTTACTGGTCTGAGGCCCCAGGTTTGGGACTCTTGCTGTAATGCATTAAGTACTGCGACAATGCAAAGATGTCCAATGGAATATAATAATAGTATGGTATTATTATTTTAGTATTTTATTTTGTGCTAAAGTATTCTTAAGCATGTAAGCCAATGTTACTAAACAGTAGTAGCACAGATTTTTTTTTTGTACTTGGTGATAGATACAGAGATTTATCATAGTTTATTTTAATTTTATTTATCACAACTACAAAAATCTTCAAATGCTGAGGTGCTTCCGCACTATAGAGCAAAGGATCAATATTCAGAAGTACACTTTGAAGAATCTGGTTTATTATGGGTCCTATCAAGTATCTTATTCTATCATATCTGTGAATTAGTCTTTGTGCAATATTTAATTTAATTGTACTGGAAGTACCTTATCAGGAGGGGCAACAAAAGATTCAGTTCCATACCAGATTTTTATTTAATTATTTTTAGAGAAAAGGATCATTTCCCAGATACCTTATTCTTTCTATTTTGTTTTTCTGTCGTGAGGCAAGATTATCTCTTGAGATTGGATAGTGAAGTCTCAGGGAGAGCGAAGATGTCAGAGATCTAGAGACACGTGGATGGGTAGTTGCTACATTTG
Organism: Macroglossus sobrinus; assembly: GCA_004027375.1. Lineage (NCBI taxonomy): Eukaryota > Metazoa > Chordata > Mammalia > Chiroptera > Pteropodidae > Macroglossus > Macroglossus sobrinus. The sequence continues at coordinate 217,707 of PVKZ01000733.1, forward strand.
GATTATAAGTAATGATGTTGTTAGTCTTTGCTTTAGATCGGTCAATTCGGGTGCAGGGAGGAGGTTGTATGTCGGAGAAAGTGAAATTAAGAGTCAAAAAGAACAATTAAGCACTTTCCCCAATACTGTAGGGGAGTGATGACATTACCTGTGGGTTAAAAATAAAACAGACACATTTCAGGAGAAAGTGCCAATGAAAAATATCACGAGGGTTACGCAGCTGTGAAGGGAAGCCTCTGGCTTGCCTCATCTATTTATTTATTTTTTTTTCTGAAAACAGCAGCTCAGATCACTCACAAGAAACCACTCACTCCATCCCCTGTTCCTGTACCTCCCAGTAGGTTTGATTTGGTTTCAAGAGGTCAGCATGTGACTCAGACCCAACATATCACGAGTAAAAGCTGGGATGGACCAATGCCTGGGTTGGTCCTCCAATACTCTGTCCAGGAATTTTCTTTTTCTCACTCTTGGTCTATGAACTGAAACCAGGTAGAATAAAACACGGAGCTGCTAGGGGCTCCGATGTGGCAAATGTCTGACAATTTGTGATAGGGAGAGAGCTAAATTGAGTATTGACAGTTTTTAGCTCCTGGATATTTTTGAAGCCATTATGCCTCAAATATTCATTTCTTGTTTTTTTTTTTTTTCTTAAGATAGTTTGAATTGTGCTTTTGTCACATGTAGTAGCAAGACTCCTGAATATTCCATGAGGCTTGTGGGCTTTAATTATTTCCAAAGCTGCTTATGTAAAGCATCAGGGGGAATGCAATAAAATGTGACACGGATCTATAATACACGATTTTGATGAGTCTCGGGGTTTTCACTTTTGCTATATTGCCATTCAAATGCATTCTTTTGAATTTTGCTTAAAGGTTTATAATATCTGAATCAAAGTTTCTCTTAAGCACTGCCTGCACCCTTTCTGTTTGAGGCCTTGTTTAGTATGTAATATGGTTTCAATTATAAACTTTTCGTTCAAATAACTTTGTAGTCTTTCTGATTTTCAAAGCTCTGCATTCACATTAAACACTATGAAGTTAATGATGATGAGAATAACTGGAATTCTCACTTAAGTTTTTGATTAATTAGTTAAATAAAACATATATTAGTAAAATGAACTGGAAAATTCTAACCAGGAATTTTATCTTGTTGTCTTTGTAGATAAAGAGGTGTCATAGCTATCACAATGATTTTAAATGCGATGCAACCAAGTGAATCTTTGTATGGTGTTTGACTAAGAGCCAGGCAACCACTTGAGAATGGCTTCCCGTAATGTTGACTTTTTTTTATAGTTTAATATATACAAAAATGAATATGAGTTGTGGTTGTAATTTATACTTGAAGCAGAAAGTGTTAATATGTTCTACCATTGAAGCTTTCCCTTGCTTATAACTATTGCTTTGTTATTTAACCCAACAAGTTTGCTAAAAGAAAATAATGTTTTAAAAACAGTGTTTAAAAACTGAAGCTGAATTTGATATTTAAGTTAAATAGACACATTGTTTATAATTTTAATGAAGAATTCAAAGTACTAATTTATGATGTTTATTACCTAAATGATGAATCCAGAATTCCAAATCTTCAAAGTGATTTAATCAGTATTTCCTTTTGTAAAATATCTTCTGTTATCACAGAGCAAAAAGCATCATAATCCAATCAGAGTTCAAGTATAAAGTGAAAACTGTTTTTCAGTATTTTGTTTTAATGTTTTACTGATAGTTTCCACTCCAGCTACTCATCTAACTTTTCTTCTATGTCAGTTAGCTACAGAGAATCTGTCAGTTATATTTTTCTGAGTTGTTGGTCTTATTTCTATTGAATACAAGGTGATTTTCACATACTAAGAAAGCTATACATTTGCTTTGTCTTTTGACTTTGATTATGATATATTTTCCAATGAGGTGTTTTGTTTTTATGTAGACTACATTAATAATCTTTAACTTTATAACTTTGACATACTGTTTCATACTTATAGAAGACTTTTGTTATTCAGATTTCTCCCATAATTTTTTTCTAGTATGTTTTCATTTTTATATGTTTAAACCATTAATCCATCTGAATTTGTGTGTGTATGTGTGTAAGATATGAGGTTTCAAGTTTATTTTATTCCAAATTGCTACCCAGTTTTTCTAGTACCATTTGTTGAATAATCTTTCTTTCCCTCTCTTATTTGAGATGCTGTATCTTCCATCGCAAGAGCATGCTCATGCGTATGTGAATATATATGCTTCATGTTTTATTTTATTTCATTTTAAATGCTCTGTTACTACCATCCAGGACAGATAGTATCTGGCTCACAGAGATGCTTAATAAATATTTGTTGCATGAACAGGGGTTGTTTGCGTAGAACACATGATACACTGACATATTCAATTCCTTTAAACTTCCTCTGTGCTCCAGAATATTTTCAAGTACAGATGTACAGAAAAAGTATAAAATTTGTAAAGCAGAATGAATGGACTTTCTAGACCTCCAAGTGATTGTTCTTAAGCTTATCTTTGGATTTTCTCTGCTTCGTTTCTTCTGCTGGAATACTCTCATATTTTCTGTAACTGTAAAACCTTGGAAGTTCAAAGGTAATCCTTTGGAAGAGTGTTCTCAATTTTTTGAACCCAGTACACATAGACAGATGATATTAACATCTATCGCGAGACACACTCTCTCAGTGGAGACAAGACTGTGAGCAGCTCCCAGTGCAGTGGTTGCCACCCAACCCCTTTCATTCCCTACAAAGTAGCATCTTGAAAGTGACTTCCTTGCATCGGTACCTCGAGATCTCCCCAGTTTGCTATTAAAAGTAAAGTTATTTACAAGCCTTGATACTTCATCGTCAGAATCAAATTGCACAGAACTTACAGTGGAATGAGACGCAATGGCCAGGAACATGGACCTAGCCAGAGATGAACCGCTTTTTAGTAGTGAGCTTAGCATTTCCACAGCTCTTTGCAGAGTCTGCGGAAGCCAAGGGGGTGGCTGTGCTTCCTGATTAAGTATTTATCGACATTTCATTTAATTCCCGCAACAATTCCCAGAGACCAAGAAAGAGGAAATCGCCTAAGGTCATTTATCTTGAAAGGAGTAGACTCAAGAACTGCAGGAGGCTTATGTGATTGGAAGAGACCAGGCTCCTACCTCCCGGGTATTCTACAGGACTCTTTAAGGACTGGTGATGTTTTCAGAGGTTCTATTCCTTTTGCAATAACAGCCGAACCTCTGAGAATGAAAGTTGCCGAGGCCAGAACATATTTTTGGAAGTTGATAGAATGCATTATTGAAGAGGTATATCAATAGTAAATAATTTAAGTATTTTGTGACATAAACCTTAAACGTAAAACACGTCCAGTCTTCTGGACTGCGATTTTTACTTGTAGTTTTTTGAAGAGTGCACAAGGTTTAGGCCCAATGCAGATAACTCATTTGAATTTTTGAACATATCCTGTTATTCTGAATGGCAGAAAGTTTCGAATTGCAGGGGCCCCTTCCTGGCACTGGGTGTGACAGCGTTCCTTAGAGCCACAGGGCATGAGAATTGTGAAATTATGAGTTCAGCTGCCTGTGAGAGGAGAATGCATGAAGCAAGAGTAGAGCATGAATGGTAGACAGAATATGGCCGAATAACAACGTCTTAAAAACTATATGTATATGTATCTGTATTAATTTCCCTGAATATATATAGATTTATCCCAAGGAAATTGCAATGAATTAAGCACACCTGTAAAAAAAAAAAAAAAGACAATTATTGAAAATGAAAGAAATTTAGTGTTTAATTCCCATTTGCTATAACAGGATCTTTATTATGTGAACTATAACTTTCCAACTATAAGAATTAAAAAAAAAAATCAGTCTTAAAGGGCATTTATTTTTTTAGCATTTGAAGCATCCATACTGCCTTGAATAGCTGTAATATGTATTTATTGTTTGTTTTATACAATCCCCTTCATATGTTCCAATAAGAAGAGCTTTTAAAAAAGTCTACTCTAAATGACTCTTTATAATCACATTACCGAAACACCTCTTTTCAAATCTTTTGTAGCATGAGTATTATCTTTGGATATATCTATTCAGAGTTGATGAGAATACCTTTTCTTTCTGCTTCTGCTTCTGAGAAAACATTTCATCACCGAGCAGCACATTCGCATTCATCAGTAATTACTTGTACACTGTCCAATTTGTATCCTATGAAGGCTTATGGGAGAATAATTGCTGCACTGTGTCGAGAAGGATTTAGCCAATGCTAGCTTAAAAAAAGCCAAACATTCTCCCACTCACACATGACCCTGAAACTCTTATTGGCTTTAAAATGTCTAATTATATAACTGCCTTTCTATACAGATCATTTTGACTGAAAATTATTCACTTCTTTAATCCAGCCGCTCATCATTATTACGTTTTCATACCTACCCTACTTCATTCTTCCACTCACCTCTCCCTTGCAGTCACTGTGATGTCCCTGGTAAATCTGAAGAAAGCCGTCAAGCCAGCCATTCAGAGCTTCCTAAGTAAAAGGAGCATCACTCCCTTTTTTTTTTTGCTATTTTAGTTTTATTGAATTATGTTCTTACTGTGTTGGAAGAATATTATTCGGGCTAAGGAATATAGTCACAATAAACTTTCTTTTTTTTCTTCGGTATGAAACATCATTTAGATGTTTAATCACCTGGAAAAGCCATTTACTACTTTTTATATATACCTTCCCTATGAGCATAATCCTTTCATTTTTAATTGAAATAATAATTATGGACTTAAATATGGCTTTGTGTTTGACTGCACCAAATGTTATAGAGTATCTTACTTTTTAATCTCAAATAATTATGTATACATTTATGTTTTTAAAAATAATTTTGAAAGCATGAATTAACTAGCTAGTGTTCTTGTGGATATCAGTGATTTATTTCTTCCTACGTATTACTAAAATATTATATAAAATTTTATCGATAATTCAAAATTAATTTCAAATTCATATAAAAATACATCTTGTTTTATGCTAAAGACTCCAGGGTCAAAAATGGCCTCTTTCCTGATGGATTTTCGAAAAAATTGGGAAATAAGGAAAACAAGTCAGCAAATGAATTACCCAAATGTCATCTTTAAAAGGGTAAAGTAGTGGATGTTAGTGAATGTGTTGCCACGAGCTTGTCTTCACTCTCTTTCTCCCACTGTTCAAATTTCATAGCCATCCCGAAGATAAAATATGCATTTTCAGAGCAGCATCAGCCTACAGCCTTGCCTCTCACAGGAGAGATAGAAGGGGAGGAGAAAGAGGAAATCTCTGTGCTCAGTGTTTTTGACAGGGGAATTTCTCCGAGAAGAGAAATGTAGACTGATGACCCCCTCACTCAACCTCCACTGGAGGATAAAGACGCAGGGCTTGGAGGCCAAGAACGTACCATCTCAAGGAAACCAAAAGAGTTTACAAAGCATTGCCCTCCAATAAAAGTCTGATTTGGGAAAATTTTAGCGAAGCAGTGTTGGACACTCGCATTATAAAATGAAGGTAGAGTGTAAGATGTTTCTCTCATGTGTGTGGATGTTTTCAGTGGATTGTCTTTGAGGAAAGCTAATAGATTCTCTCTAAATTTGGCTTCTGTGAAGCGAAGTGGAACCAAATTCTGGTGTTCCCAAGATGGCAGCACAAAAATACTCTATGCCATATATAAAATCAGGGCATCTGAGTTTTATCAATCACAACTTGACTTTAATATTTTTCCTGAGGAACATATTGAAACACTCGGATCCGTCATTGATGGGCTCGAAAATTAAATCTCATAGATTTCATTATACTTCGGTAGTTTCAGGAACAAATGGATAATTCTCCCACAGCGTTCTCTCATGATCAGCGTGTGGGATTTCTCTTTTGCAGTTAAAAGCACCTGTCTCTTGGGGGGAAAAAAGGAGTAGAGGTTCCCCTGAACTTTCTGGAGATCCCTGGAGCATCCGGGATCCTGAAGATCTTGATGAAATCTGGAGTGAGGGAGGTCACAGAGGGTCTCTCTCTCTCTCTATCTTCCTCCCATTCTCACCCCTCCCCCTCTCATGTACACACCCCAGACGTCATGTCAGCTGTATTTTGTAGTTCTCTTTTCTATGAAGTCTGACTTCAGAAAATTATTGATATTGCCCAACATTGCATTGTATTATTATTGTAAAGTATGTAGATTCTTTTGTCTTTAAAAGCTTGACCTTTAATTTCCATCAAGAAGACATAAGCTATGCAAAGGGTAAATATGGCCAAGTTACAAAGTGATTATAAAGCTTCCAAAGTGTACCAGTCTGTAGAGGAATAAGTACTAGCTCCTAAGCCTTCCAGATGCATCCATCCCAAATATAGCTTATGTTTTAGAGGAAATCTAGACCAAGGGAGTGTTGATGCTGGGATCTTTTCCTCATAGATAGCAACCACCATTGACTGAAAAGAATTGAATGGAGATGATGGTCAAATGAGTCGTATGGTTATGTTACTATTTGTGTAGAATGTTAGGGTTTATCATATATGTGCAAATATAGAAGGCATAGTTCTTTCTCTTTAAAAAGTTAAAATCAACATGAGCAGACATGAAAGAGCTGGATTGAAGTATTTTACATGCTCAGTTGAGTGGTGTAGACTGTGAAGACCATTAAGAGAAGGATATGCACGTATTATACACAGGGTTTATTTGTGTCCAAATAAAACAAATTTTTAAAAGGCTCATGAAAAGGGTGCTTATTTTAAGCCAAACAGTTAACTCCCAGGCAGAGAATGAAGTTCAGCCATGCTGTAACAAGACTGCAAGTAGAAAGCTAGCAAGTGAAGCGATATTGTTCTTATACCCTGTACCTCCCATCTGGAGAAGAAAACCATCAAGTGGTTAGAAAAAAAATGGAATAAAACCAATCATCATTATGGGAAAACTGAAGATGCAGGAAAAGGAGAGTCAGCTAGATCTCACACCCAGGGAAATAATAATTAGTGCAGAGTTAATTTAGTGCTGGCATGCACAAAAATATCGATGAAGGTTATTTTATTATTTCTTTATACATGTATTCATGACAATTCACTCACAGTCACCATTAGGATTTTGGAATATATATTGTGTTCCCATTTTTCCTGAACCTATAGAAATGCCTTCACAATAAAAATAGTTTTAACTTTTTTAGTGCAATCTCTAAACGTGGCCTTTGGGCCCAGTGTTTATAAGATGGAATGGTTCTATTTGGACCAGCTAAGAAGACATCCACATTCTGTAGGTATTGACATAGCAGCCATGAGCTTCCATCTGGCCTTATGTTTGCACAGCGAGGATGATTTAGCATAAAACTTGAAAACATATCTTAATGTGTAGTCAGGCAGAGATTTCTCCATTGATATAAACAATTCATTATAAATCATTGCTATGTTTATACATATACAAATACATATACATATACAAATATATGTGCATATATAATATTTTAGAATTGGTCTTAAATGTTTTTTTTCATGTCTTTGCATATACTCTGGAAGCTATATCTATTATCTTATGTTTTTAAGTGAATTTAATATTTAACCTTAAATAATGTTTTTAAAAGGTCATTAATTCAGTACTTTAGTAATCTTTTTTCTTGTCATAATCATAACACATTCATACATAAGTGTTTTTATTTTGTTATTTTTATATTTGACTTATTTGTTGAGTATCATCCTGACTCAATTAAAGCTAATTTTTCTGTCTGTTATCAAACCTGCCATAATTTAGCATCTTTTATGTAACAAAAAAATTCTTCAAGGATGCAATTAGGTAAGGCTACTTTCAATGTATTTCTCAAACTAGTTAGTCCGAAGAAAATATTGCTGTAAAACTAATTCATTGTTATTTGACAATATTGACTCAAATTAGTTTCTTAGCCCTCGAGTCATTAGACAGTTGAGAAATTGGAGGTAAAACTGAAACCCTCATTTAATTGCCTCAGTTTCCTTATCTGTGAAAGCATATGTGGCCATAGATGCAGTGAACTGCTAAACAAGAAGATGCTTGATTAAACTTTCCTGTGCTTGCAAAAAGATCGAAAAGATTTACGCGGCAACACCCAGTTTTGTAATAAAGAATGCCATTTCGTGCACTGGATAATTTTTCTCCTATCAGCCAGATTTTGCTCGCCTGTGTCTCATTCCCCCAGGTTGAAATGCTTCACAGCAGACAACTGTGTTAGGCATCTCACCTGGTGGCCAGAGACCCTGTGGCCCTGGGAGAAGAGTTTGTGGGGTGTCTGGAACAGGCTTTCATTTTGGCACAGAGGAAGTTTGGGGGGACAGGGTTTGCCCTCCCATACAATCTTTCCTGCTTCTTGAGGAGCTTGAGGAGTTAATCTTCCTATCTCAGTTCTTAACGTTTGCTAGCAACTGACTTAAAGATTTTTTTTTTTTTGGTCCCTGTTTCTGTCCTTCCTGCAGTGAAAAACGAGATTGTGTTTGTCAAAATAAACAGCACGGCGTTGCGAACATTCCCTCTATTTGGAGACTGAATTGAAGCAGCTAAGACGTGCTGCGGGGATTCTGTGTTCAGGGAAACTGTGTTTGGGAGACATTAGCGAGTTCCATGTTGGCCTTGAAATAGATTGAATATTCAAAAAAATCTTCCAGCGTATCTGACTTAAAAGTGAACTTTCATCCCAACAGGTCTTTGGGTCTTCGGTTGATTTTGACTCTAAATTACTTCATTAAAGTCGAATATTAACTTTGCCCTTCGGATCACACCTCACAGTTAACCTTTTGAATATGTGAGCTTGTGCTGAGGACATAGATGTATAATAATTGTATTATTTTTATTGGCAATCATAACTATTCATACATTCTTCAAAACGTGCAGAAAATAGCATTGGAAGAGAAAAGGGAAATGGTATTTCAGGTAGAGGTAAAAAGAGAGGTTATCAGTTTGATGACCACATTTTCATTTCAGGCCACTTCCTAGGCTACTGGGCTTTGTGGTAATTTGTTCATTCTTGTTTCATTAAATTGTAATTACTTCTGATATCTCTAGCTTTATCCCTTTGGCTGGCTCCTCTATTAATTAAGCCTTAGGATCCTTTAGGAGATGAATAATTCTCCACTGGACAGTGTTAAGTTGAAGTCAAGAGGTGATAAAAGAAAATTAAGAGTAAAGTCAGAAGTTATTACTTAAAATAGTTTAAGATGTAAAAACGAGAAAGGGCAATGTACTTTTTCCCCTTCCATTATTCATTTCCCATCAGTTTCATTCTTTCTATTCTCATTTGTTTGTGAAAATCCCCAGTCTAACTTCTAACAAGTATTGTGTGTGTGTGTGTGTGTGTGTGTGTGTGTGTGTGTGCGCGCGCGCACGCGCGCATATAGTGTGATGTATAGTTTCTTCCAGGAGCCAGATGAATTGTCTCGTGCATTAACTTGGAACGTATCTGCTATCTAATTACCACGACCTTTCTAGAGATGGGATTTCAACAGTCGATTAAGTGCTGTGGAAGATGGCAGATCTAGATATGATGCCAAGTTCATGGATTAAACGATGTTGTTCAACATAAATGAATGTTGATTTACTTGGAAACATCTAATGATGATTGTCTGTTCCATTTAGTTTATGTTATTTATTGTGGGGCTTAGAGGATTGGAAATAGTTTTAAAGGGACCATTTCATCCATTCTCAAGTTTTTGGTTTATTTTGACTTATAGAATTTCAGACCTTGAAAGGCTCTTGGTAATTGTTTCTCTTATTTTAGAAGAGGAGAAATAAAACCCTGGCATTTGAGTGGCTTTTCCTAGTTATCAGCAATCCCAAAGGTTGTGATTAGCAAATAACAACATCCCTGTAATACCTAAAATCTTTAATTTTTGGATAATTAAATGATCTTCCCAATCTTCCTTAGAAGGAAGATATAGAAAACACTCATTAGGTTCTAAGAGTTCTGGAACAAAGTATAAATGCAGAGGGATTCCCTTCAAAGAAGTCCTGACTCGTAATCTGACAAATTTTGAATATGCACAGATAGATGTTCATGGCACAAAAGTGAGTTGTATTTGGAGAGTTAAGTGAGCGGTGAGCAAGGTGTGCTGTTCTGCAGAAGCTTCTCACCAGGTAACTTTGTCAGATCATTTTCATCACCTGATGGGTATGTTCTCCTCTTCTACAGATTAAGACTGTGAGATCTTTTTAGGCTTAAGTCAAGGTAAGTTGAAGTAATTTTCTTAGAATCTATTTGTTGATTCCTTGCTTCTTCCATCAACCTGAGTACCATATGCGTTAAGTCCCAACCCCACAGTGTAACTCTAAAGCCTCTGCAACCTTCCATCTTCCTAATTCTCCAGTCTCGGTTGAAGATGTTTTAAGATATTCTCCTTTCTTGCTCTCCACACTCCATGTCTACTTTATTTACTTTATTTTAATATCTCAAATGTTTAACTCTTTCCTCCAGTAGCCCTGGCATATGCTGTTTCTTTTGCACTCAATACTCTTTCCGCCATTTGTCCAAGCATTTGTTATCCATCCTTCTGGTCTTAGCTAACATGTGCTTTCCTCTGGAAGAATTTACCTTAATCCTCAGACTAGGTAAATGGTTTATGTAATCAATTTCCATAACTCCTGGTATGTACGGTTTTGTCACCTTCAATAAGATAGACATGGTGACAGTGAACAGGGACAGGTGAATTAAATATTTATTTGGAGGTATAGTTTGTAAAGCAGTGTGATCAATTGGCTATACTTAGTGAGTAAGAATGAGTCAAAGATGATTCTGAGTTTTTGACTTTGGTAACTGGGAAGGCTTGGGTTTCATTCATTTTCAAAGAGATAATATGGAAAAAGTGAGTTATACAGGAAGATAATGAGTTCAGACTTTGTGATGTTGAATTCAGGAAAGATATCTTTTAAATAGTTGAAAGTATAAAACCTCAAAAAAAAAATGTGTTTGTAGTGGAGATACAGATTGCAAAATCACCAGCATAGAAGTAATAATATAGGTCAAGATTGAAAATAAGAAGGTGCCAAATTGAAAATAAGAACATCAGGAGGATGTTTAAAGAATGTGAAGACTGGAGGATTCAAATTAGAACCCTGGAGAAAAACCAGCACTTAAAACTAGAGGCCGGCCAGACTGCCTTCTCTTAACCCTTTCGTATTTGCTCTCTCCTCCTCTCTGCCCTGCCCTGTGCCATGAGAAACTGACCTGTTTAAACCACATGAAATGACTTCCTTCCTCTCCAGTTTTAAGTATTGTTCATCCAATTGAGGAGGTATTGAAAAAAAAAAATCAGATGGAAGAAGAGTGAGTTCAGGGCTTTTTTTTATTCTCGTACATCTGTCCTGAGGGTCACATTTCCTCTAGGGCTCAACAAAAGCCTCTCTCTCTTCGGGTTCTGGGAGCTCCTCCCTCTGCTTGCATTTTATGACTAGGAGCAGTGACACCCACAGGTATTAAACCTGGGGAACTGCACTGTCCCCCCACCCCCATCTCCTTGTCTCACACTTTTGTAAATGGTTCCTATACTGAAATCTCACATTATCCAGTTTTGACACCTTGTCCATTTTCTGACATGACCCTGCCCGGCATATAAGCAGAGATGCAGGAAGGAGAAACATATCATAAAAGGCAAATGTGAAAGAATGTCCAGCTGAGAAATGGTTCCCAGTGGCAAGTACTGCAGAAAGGCCAACTGGGACCTGACAATTAGGTGGCTCTTGATGACCTCAGGAAGTAAATTTCCAGTTGAATACTACAATAGAATTATGAATTTATTATACTATGAATTAAGGACAGAAACACAGAAAGTACAAAGTGTGGTCTAGGGCCTATTGACGATGAAGACACGTGGAGAGAAGAGAGCTAGTTGGCAGGTAAAAAATGATATGTTGGCAGGGACTGGGGCATTTTGTATGCTAAGGGGCAGGAGCCAATCGAGAGAAGAGGTAAAATTTAGTAGGTGAGCAGGGAGCTCTGTGCTGCCAATGCCATTGGCCCAGTGAGAAGAGATGGATACCTAAACCAAGTAGAAGGCAGGGAAATATGAGTGAAGTGGACCAAATCAAGCTGTTTTAGAATTATGAAGCTGGATAATGGTGACTTGACAGTTTCTGCACATTTCTTCAAAATTACTATAAAATCAGCTCTCTTATATATTGTTAATTTAGATGGGCAGTAATTTATCTTGGATGGCCTATTTAAATTCCAAACTTTCCAAAAAGTTAAAATTCTGTTTAATTTTTTTTATTTTTATGTGCTTGTGTTATCTATAGGTTGAGAGAGTTGTTGAAAGTCCTTTACATTTATGTTTGCACACTTCATTTTCTTGGACATTCTTGCAAATCTTTTCTTATCTTCTTTGATGAAAAAAGTACGTGTTAACATACCATATATAACTCTAATAAATAAAACTGTACTTATGTAAAATGTAATAGCTTTTTAGTTACCCTCTTTCATAACTGCGTTAAATAAACTCTCATGTATTTTTTATCTCATTTCTTTAGGTAACAAACCGTCAATAATTCTCATTTAATATTCTAAAAGAAGAATATCGTTAGTAATAATGGGCGCAAAAGTTTAGCTGGAACTGAATAGCACCACAATAAAGCAAGATCTTTGTTTAAATAGCCAGATGACAAAATAAGTTTAAGCTGCTGTGTTTCTCCCCTTGATTTAACCCTAGAAGCTAGATGTGATGGAATCATGGATTCCAGGGACTAAGAACACTGCAGAAATAACAAAACAAATTGAGAAATCATGGAAAGATTTTCTTGAATTGGCAATGATTCTTTCATGTTGGAATTTTCACAGAATATCAACTCTGCCTCCCTATAATTTAATGAGTTGAGAGAAAAAAATCCAAAAATTGGTAAAAAGCCATCAATAATAAACACCACTGATCAAAACCTAATTAAGATGATAACAAAACTTTTTGTCAAAGAAAATATTAGATTATTTTTCTCCTCCGTATACCTTAAGTTGTAGTAAACATTAGGGTGGCAAAAATACCAGATAGTAACTGCAGAAACAATTTTGTATTTGACAGTGTTCAGAATATATTTTTCCTAAAGTATATGTCACAGTTTTGAAAATGTGATTGTAATAAAATATTTCTATAAAGGCTACCTCACCATGATAAAACTAAATTCTATTTATCAGGGAATATATATGAAATACACAGTTGAGCCAGTTAGGAAAAAAAATACTTCTTAGACTCCTGAGTCCTTTCTGTTCTTTTTCTATGTATATTTCTACACATCTCTGATCATGTGTTCAATGATTGTGTGTATGGTGCAAAACCTGTTTTGCAAACTTGATTATTTTGGTTAATGGGAAAGAGACTAACCCTAAAATAGTTGACAGCTGGTACAGTGATGTTGGCTTAATGGACATTCAGTTATTGGATACTTTAAAGTGTTATTCACAACCGTTAACATTGCCTGTGGACACATGCCATCAGTGGTACCTGGGGAGGCCCTTCCGGTCTCAGTCTCGCTATGGCAGATGCTCCTTCCCTGGTCCATGTCCCCAAAGACTACCAGGTGCTAAGTACAGGCTTTTGAGAATTCAGGAAAGGTACAGGGATGAAAAAGAGTTAAATGAGCCACTATTGTGTGACCTATATAGCATGTATTCAGCATGAGAGACTATATCCTCATTTAGTAGAAATCCGATGAAATTATTAATTACATATATAAATAAATGACATACAAAACAAATTAAATTACATATGATATAGTTAAAAGGAAACATTCTGAAACATTAATGGCCTAACTCCTACCTCAATGGTGTCTGCACCGCTTAAAAACTCAAGAATGGGTTTTAGGTTGCACTTTTAGCCTCTTTGAAAATATTTGTAAACTCTGCTAGTCAAATGAAAGGAATTTAGGCAGAGAACATTATTATTATTATCACTAATAACACTTTAGAATTACTGAAATTGTTATTACCTAATAGGCCGAGTTAGTTAAAGCACCGAGTTTCCGCATAATCTTAAATGCAAATTGTGGAATTACATTCAAATTGCCATTTTATCTGTTTGCGATATGGGTGAAGACGGCAAAGTTTATTTAAGTTGCTTCATTACCCAGAATATTTCACGTAATTGCCATTCACTGTAGTAATGTCTTGTCTATAATATGGCTGAAAGAAAGGAATTTTAATTCTTCTCTCAATTATTAATCAATTTCAGTATTCCACTCCTAATAGGGAAATGCTTAATAGAGCACTGTTCCCCCTTCCTTGACATCTTCCGCTTTCATTTCGCTGATGAATGGGAATCAGACTACAGACCACTTACTGATTAGGTGAAAATTTCTAAGCATGTCATTTTGAAGTGAGAGTAATTTGTGCAATGGGATAATAATTTCTCCGTAGTGGAATGAATATTGAACAATGATTGGTAGGGAATTAAAAAATACTTAAAAGCAAAACAAGAGGTAAGTTTTTTTTTTTTTTTTTAATTTATGTATTGCCTATAAACATTGCGTTGTATCTGTGCTTTTTTTGGGGGGGGGGTAAGGGAGGGAGTTATATTCAGTAGAAGCCACCAGAAAAAATGTATGTAACGAATAAGGAGGTCTTTAAATTTGAATGGTAGAGCAGGAAGAGAGAACATAAAAATTAGTCATTTTGCCTTTCATTTGCTTGTATTTTTTTTCCTCCCAAGTAAGAGCAGGGATAATCTATCTCTGTGGTATTCCTGCCATTCTTTGGTGTGTTCCTAAGGGTCTAGCAGTTAGCAGAAAATGAGCAATTATTTTTGAGTAAATGAATGAGTTAACGCCTACATTGGGTTAAATTTTAGCATATTTTTTTCCTCTCAATTCAAAAGACAATTAACTTCCTTTTTGTTTAATTAAGAGATCAATGAGCATGTTAAAGTCACCAAATTTCAAAATACTTCAATTTTCCTGCTTAAGAAGAATGAAATTTAATGGTTTTAAGATGGAAAAGAAGATATGGTGAATCTTTATTTAGTAGATTTTAAAGGGAAAATGGGTCTTAATGTTGTCTGGTAGCAATATTTTGAAGTTTTATAAAACATGATGTTTCTCTAGAGAAGAGAAGTTAGTAGAAGCGATTGTGAGAGTGAGTTGAATTCGATTCCAGGAGATTGATGCAGTTAAAGGTGTTGGATTGAGAGAACATTGCTTTTAAAAAGCCCCAAGGACATTTATTAAAACTCTGCAAATAGTTTTATATGTACAAGAAACATTTGAGATAAATATGAATTAGCCTTCATCGAATGGCCAACTTCATACAAGGGCACTTTTGTCATGTACCAATAGAATCAAACTCTCACAGTTTAAGAATGAGAGTGCCAACTGGATGTCAGTAAAATTTCCTGGAATCAGTAACAATTCCTTTCCAATAGTTTAGACAGCTTTGAACTATTCAGGGTACTATGATCATCAGGTCTGCGAAGTTTCCATACATTTTAGACATTTTAGAGGGTTTTTTTTGTTTGTTTTTTGTTTTTGTTTTTAATCCCAAAGAATAAAACACACCTCAGCACTTACGTATCTAAAAGGCTAGTTCTGAATAATTTAAACTGATTTCTCTATTTGACTATTCTTGGTATTTAATCACAAAATATAGTGTTTCTATTGTCATGAGAATATAGTTAGGGAAGTTGACCCTGAAAGCCGTGAGCAGCCCAGCAGTTTCCAGGCAGTGATGAAATGCACCCGTCTTTCACTAGTGTATCCTTGTACCTTCTAAGCACGGAAGACATCTAAGGAATCATTGAGGTACTGGTAAAATCCAGCTGAGCAAAACCATTTTTTCCCAAAGTCTTTAAGAGAACATTTATTCTTTAACTTCAGAGGAAACTGAGGCAGTAATGTTAGCGTGTGGCCATCAGAGTTTGGATAACATGCAGGTCTTGGTCCTTGTCACTGATAGAGACAGGAATTTCTACTCAGTGACAGAAGAGGTATAACTTATTAAAGGCACATTGTGAAGTAGAAGACTGGTCACTCGCAATGAGCCATCCACATGGAAAAGAGGATGGCAACCCGGTGGGGAGCGGGTTACAGCAGGGGAGAGGGAGAACTGTAACCCTGGGGAAAGGGAGGTCTGCCATTGTGTTAGGGCCATGATGGGGAGTTCGGAAGATGGTCCTAGGTGATTGGCAAGTGAGGTCATTTTGATTGACGCTTGGCTGCTATATAACTCTTAGTCTAGTGTGTATACGCTTACCCAGAATTCAGTCTGTCATAATCAGATTCATGAACTTCCGGGCATAGACATGGTATTATAATGATGGTATAATAATGCTGAGGATGTGGGCAGGTTAGGATAGTACCTTCTTCTGCTTAGGCACCTGTGGCCAGATTAAACCAGCTATAGATTATGGCTCTCCGGTCCTTTGTCTCTGGGGATGCAGGAGGGATTCTGTATCCAGTGGGTGTTCTTTGGGCAGCCTCTGGGCTGGGTCCCTATTCCTTTGTTCCCATCACTCACATCTGACTAGTTATCTAACAGTGACATTTATATTTTTTTCAGACTAGTCACTGAGCAACATTTGTGTCATCATCTAGTATAGTAAATGCTGTTTGATCACAAGAAAATCCAACTCCTTTTGAACTCGTGGCTCTGTTAGGTTTTCAAGGTGACCATATATAATCATATATGTATTATCTAAACCAAAGTATTCTGAGTATAAAAGAGAATACTTTTTTATAATTATGCCAGGACAGTGTACCTAAATCAGATCTTCCTGCAGGGATACACCCCACCTGTGTTTTGTTGGAGTGATTTAATAATTTAATAATTACCCCAATGGTATAAGTGACCAGCAATAAGACATGCAATAGAAATGTCTATTCTCACTGATTCTTTTCCTCTTTTTGCGATTATAGCTGATTCTTCCCAGGACATTTGTAACCTGACAGGAAGATTGGGGGACCGAATGAATGGACAGACATAGGACCATAGTTTCTTTTGATTTAGCCTAGGAAAACTAGCTTTTATAACAGTCAAATGAAAATCATCTTCTCTTATTCATCCCTGAGGTAAACAAAAGTTGAGAAATATCCGACGTTATGATTCAAATGGTGACCTCCTTATAGTGATGCTGGCCTTGGCTTCCTTTTACATTAAGAATCCCCCAACAGAGCAGAGTGCATCTAACTTTTTTGTAGAGCAAAAAACAACCATTTGTCATAGTCTTTTTCTTCCCCCCCGCGTGTTTTGTATTCCCCTGTTTTGTTCTAATCCTCCTTTGTTTTATTTGGCTGCTGGAGTCAGAGAGCCTTGCCTTTGGCGATAAAAGCTTATGAGCAAACACTCTGAGCCTTGGAAAGCAGAAGCGTCACCTCGGTCTGTACATCCAACTGCGCCCCTCTCCCAAGTCCTGAGTCTGTTCTTAAATTGGAAGCTGAGGAGCTTTGCCAAGACTGCAGGCTGCCAGGCGGGCTCTGTAGGGCCGGTCCGTATTGATTCGAGTCGGTTCCCCTGTTTTCTGTCAGCGATCCTGTCGCCGGCTTTGATTCCTCATTATCTCAATTGCAAATTCCATGAACACATCATCATGCTGCCAGAGCTCCCAGGATTGAAGCTGACAATACCAGATCGATGTCTCAGGGGCACAGCCCTGAATCTCAATAATACAATTAAATTCCTTGAATGCGAGATTTATCCAGATTGCCGATGCTGCATTTTCTGCACGTTCCTATGTGAAGCGACGCACCCCCAGAGCCCGAGCCCAGCGTCCCTGTCAGTGCATAACGAAGGAAGAAGACTTGACCGTGAACCTCAGAGAAAGATAATCAAATGTTGAACCTGCTGAGCCTGTTAGGATGGGACTGTTAACAAGGCTTGCTGGGAGCATCAGCGGAACGCGGAGCAGGCGGGAAGACTGGGGTTTGGTTCTGGAATGTGTAAGCAGGGTTAGGCTGGGTAAGGAGGGCTTGGTGCTTGCTGCTGGAACTGTGCTGCAATCCTGTCGAAGGATTTGTGTCTTCCCTCAGGAGTCGCTTAGGCATACACTTTCACTCGCATCAGTGAAGTGTCATCCTGACACTTCTACTTTGCACCAACAGTGACACTTCTACTTTGCACCAAAAGTGACACTTCTACTTTGCACCAACACGAAACGAAATAACAAAGTAACAAAGCTAGAATGATTCCTTCCTTCCTTTCTTCCTTCCTTCCTTCCTTCCTTCCTTCCTTCCTTCCTTCCTTCCTTCCTTCCTTCCTTCCTTCCTTTCCTTTCTTCCTTCCTTCCTTCCTTTCTTTTTTTTTTCTTTTTTGGTAATTTTAAAAGGTAGACTAGGGGAATTAAGAGAAGTAAAAAGCAGTAGTTACCCCAAACAGGTGCTTCCCATCTTTGATAGAATAGGGAAGCGGAAGACCCAAGTAGCATCAAGCGTTCCTTTCAGTAGACTTGACTTTCAGTTTACTCTCCTACATAAGACAAGGGGAACTTTATAAACCCTCATCTTTCTTTTACTATTCAAAGCTCAGTATTCTTTGCTTTTATTTCACTAGGTATTCCCCCTGGAGCACCTTCTCTCCCTAGCAGTGACCTCGCTGAAGGATGTTAATGAATACAGTCAACTCCCCACATCCGGCATGAGGCTAAACCTCTGGGACTGATAACACATTCGCAGTCCCAGAGTCATTATCGGTTTTTATTTGAGATGGTTGAAACCTGAGCACGTGTTCAAGTTTCTCTGCCTCTGAATTTCCTACTCCCAGAAACCTTGGCCATTCAAACTTGTCATTCAAGGTCACTTGAAATATACATTTAGCAGTAAACTGTAAAATGATCTATCTGTCATGGAAACATGCTAAAATTTAGGCGAGGAGGCTATGTGTGACCAATTACTACTGAGGGTGTGATCTTTTTAAAAGAACACTATATATGTTAATTTTACATATTTAAATTATTTAACTCAATTTAGATAAATTATATAGAAATACATTTTAATATTATGCCACAGTCTCTTGAAATGATCCAGATTTTTATATACATATATATATATATATACACACATAAACACACATATATATGCATATATATATATATATATATATATTTATTTATTTATTTATATGTATATATACAGACACATGTAAATGAAACCTTTACAGGGAAAATATTTTCTAAACAACATTTGTTCTGAATATTTATATTTAGGCACTGTGCTGTGATGTGCACACACATGTGCGTGTATGTTGAAAAATGCATGGAGCTTAGGATGAGAAAACTTGGCTCAAAATTCATGATGGCACTTACAATCTGCCTGATACTGAGAAATACACGTTAACCTCTCACGGTCTCACTACCCATATCTACAGAATGGAACCAACAGTAATTTCTGTCCTCCTCTACTCATCTCCTATGAATTCAATAAGGTAATTGCCATGAAAGCATCTTGCAAATTTTAAAGCACTACACAAATTTTTTAAATTTTTTAAATTTAAAAAATTTTGAAATTAACAATATTTTATTTTCTCGGTATCAGGTCAGAATCTGTACCTGTTCCAAACACTTTTTTTTTTCCTTCATCATTATTTTTTGACTGAGGAACTGCATTATACCCTGTTTATACCTGGCGAGTTCATTGTCTCTGATTGAACATTTTCCTGGCACCTTCCTCTTCTGTAACTCATGGGCACCTGTGAATTTTGGCCAAAGCAAATTCCTAACACCTGTTTTTCTTGAAGAATCCTCTATTTTTTAAAAATTCGGATTTAACCCAGAATTTTTAATCTCACAAAACCAACTGTGTAAGTACATTTTCATAGATGTCACACAGTTGTTTGAGTTTCAGATATCCAAAACTAAGGTTATCATCGTTTCACCATGCCTCCCAACACACTCTCTGCTATGTTTGACCTCGTAAGATACCAGCATCTCCTCATTGTTTAAGCCAAAAGAACTACTGTCATAACCCTGGACTGGTCCTCATCCAAGAGGCATTGTAGCTCCTCCGTGTCATAGTCATATTGTGTTCTACTTCATAACCATCTTTGCAGTCAGCTCATTTCTCCATGTCATGGACAAAATCTTCTGTGCCAAATCATTGAATTCCTTTTACTGGAGCTTTACAACTCCTCCTGTTTGGATTCTGTCTCTGTGCATTGCTTTATATAAACTCTTCCACTCCAATGTGAGTCATCCTTCTATTTGTTAAGCCCATGGTCTAGCTTAATTTTTTTCATAGACTGCCCTCTGGCTTTAGCATAAAGTCCGAGACATAATGCACAGTGATCACAACTGCCTTTTGCTCAAAACTCATGTGTACATTTCTATGCTTTCATCTGGCTTCAGACTTCTGCTCTGGTTTATTTGTGTTTAATATCTGAAGAATGTCAAGTATTTATTTGAATTGGGGTTTTAGAAGCTCCTCTACATTTTTTTCATTTTTCTTTTAGAATGAAGCCATGAATGAATGCACGAATGTCTGAATGCATGAGTGTATATTTATAATTAAAGCTATTTTAATTGAGATAAATAGACAGCTAAATAAACAATAATTTTAGGGTTGGAAAATAGAGTTTAGTAAAATGAAATAGTTTATACTATCTCTTTTACTTCTTTTTTCACCTACATCGCTAAGGTCTCTCAACCTTAGCACTATCAACAGTTTAGGCCAGATAATTCCTTGTTGGGAACTGTTCTGAGCATTGTAGGATGCTTAGCAGCATCTCTGGCCTCTACCCATCAGCGCACCCCACTTAGTCATGATAATTAAAAATGTCCCCAGACGTTGCCAAATATTCCCTGGGAAGCAAATTTGCCCGCAGTAGAGAACAGACACCTATATGTTTATCTCTCAAATTTTTTAAATGGGTGAGGAGGTAATGAGGGGAGGAATTATGTACTATACCTGATTATCAATGATTATCCACACGATGCCCTGGCTATCAACCCAGTCATTTAGAAGATTAAGATAAACCCCCCAATGTCAGCACCGGTAAGGTATTCTGCAAGCTTAGCCATTTTCAATCCTTTGGATCAGTATGAAGTTTGGATTCAGAAAATGTCTAGGATCGAAGACTTGAAACATATCTAATTTAGACGTGGACTTATTTTTAGTATTCTAATCAAAGGGCCTGAAACTACCACCTTCATGATATGAGAAAAAGTAGATAGATGCTTATGTTTTTCATACTACACAAAAAAGATAGAAAAATTGCATTACTTTTTTTTTTAATAAAAATGGGTAAACACCTTCAGAGTCTTCTGTCTACTAAACACTGATCACCCTGTACATAGTGGTCCGTATGTCGTAGAAATCATAATGGATGATCCTGAATACATTGTAAAAACAAATGGAAAACACTTACTGAAACCATCATTTTTCAGAAGCTGAGCCATTTAGAAGTCAAATAGGTTCGAAGGCTCTATGATTACAAAATATTCATGAATCTTTGAGAGAGACACACACAGTGTAAGAAATTTTATTAATGGCGGCTCTTTAACTGACCTAATAACATGTTGTGTTCTAGAATCTTTTTCTTATGGAAGAACTTTACTTTTTAATATCTATGCTCTGTGACTGCTCATCATTTCAAGATGAATTATATTGCAAATAATCATAATCTGGACTGCTTTCGTCTGTGGCTGATGCTGAAGCCATCCAATTAATATATAGTGTTCAGGGAAAAGAGCTCATTTTAAACCAGGGTCTTAGGCAAAAGAAAGGACAGCCTTTTATTAACTTTGTCCCTTGTCTCGAGACATATTTATTGCATTCTTCTGGAACAGAAATAATAGAAGCTCAGGCATAAGGCCATGTGTGCAAAAAAGAAAAAAAGAAAAAAGGAAAAAACCTCTCAGCCTCCTTGAATGTAAATATCTGTCATTTGATGGGAAGCACTGTGATTTCAAATTTGAAAATGATTCACAAGATTTTGAAATCTGTCCTATAAAATATATATTTAATGGTTAAAAGGAAGATCATGTGGAAATTATGATAATATCTTGTTTTTGTCCTTGTATTTTTTTTGAGTACTGCATATTTGAGTTTGGTTTATGTCTCTCCTGATAGCCACCATGGTCAGTAAATTTTTGTTCTTTAATCTGTCTAGGAAATGGAACAAAGATTACTATCACTATGAATTTAAATAAAATTTTAATATATTTATCTGTCACTGTTCACAGCTAGCTATACTCCAATTTCACTTTAGATACTTGGTGTATATTTATTGTAAAAGGTAGGTCTTTATCCACTATTATTTTTAAGTTATTATATCAACTATTCTCAGTGATTTTGTGTTTTTCCCATATGTGTCAAATTTTTCAAATATGTCTCAATATGGGATTCTGGGAGAAAGTCATAAAGTTCAATTTCAGTTCATGTCAAAAACATTAACTCAGAGATAGAGTGTTGTTAATACATTTCAGGCAAATTACTACCCAGGGGCTGGGCTTTTGGATACAGAAGCCTGAGCCAAAAGTTGAGGAGCTAAAGGCAATCTATGCAAGAGACAGCATGTTGGGAATAGTAACAAATCAGGCAGAGTGGTAAACCATTCCTTAAATCCGAATATGTGCTGTAGCTTAAGTTATCCTGGTAATCACCCTGCTATAGCTGGTCAGACAGAAGCCCTGGACCTGACCCCACATGTCAGAAGTAATTCACATGTTCAGAATGTGCTACTCATCACAGCGAGTGGCATGGGCCATGTCAGTCTTGAGGCTGAGGATGGGGTCTCTCTTGCCTAAACAATGTGGCTTGAAAGTAACTGATGCTGAGTGATAAAACAAAACAAAACAAAACAACAATAAAGTGATGGACTTGAGGATACAGAAAATATTTTCAACTTTTTTCTATTCACTACTACACTTGGAAAAGAAAGTGTAAGAGACATTTCAATCATTGTGTCCTTATCTTTCCTTAACAAAGGATTTGTCATGGTTCTGGGAAGGTGATACCTGCACCAATTAATAGAACTATAGCTGTTTGGTTTCTGCTATTTTCTAATTTGAAAGTTTCAAGAAAAACTAGAAAATGTTAGTGGTGCAAACTGTGGGAAGTAAAGGAAAAGTACTTTTTACATTTTCACTTTTCAGCCTTTCATATGATTTGAATTTTTGCAATAATTTTAATAATTTCATAATAAAACACAAAGGAATAAAATATAAAAATAGAACAGATAAAAAAACATCTACAAGATTCTCCTTGTTCATTGACTTTTATTGGAACAATGAAAAAAGACTTGAAAATAACATTAGTAAACCATTTCTGTTTAAAACACAGAGCATATTAACATTTCCAGTACCCTGGATAATGGCAAATTTTTAGTATGAAAAAAAAAGTTTACTCATTTTATTTACTTCCTTGTTCCATTGGCCGGCCGGCCTTCCTTCCTTCCTTCCTTTCTTCCTTCCTTCCTTCCTTCCTTCCTTCCTTCCTTCCTTCCTTCCTTCCTTTCTTCTTTCTTTATTTTTTTTGACCTATTAGAAAGAATCTGGACATCTTTTGATTGGTTGCACATCATGAAGTTTTTTCCTAATATCATAATCTGGTATTTCAGGCTTTAGGGATGAGTCATGAATTCAGGATCATATAGCCGTTATAAGCATATTAAGGCCTATTGGGAATCAAACCTCACCTCTATAACTTAACATTCTTGTTAACTTATATAAAGGGAAAGTTACTTACTCTTTTTTATGATTCCATAAATAGGATTGATTTCTAACTCATAGGATTGTAAGGATTGAGTTAGTAGAGTGTTTAAGTGGTTAGCTTTGTGACTTATACATAGTAAACATTCAGTAAATTTAGTTGGTGATCATTTCAAGCTGAAAAGAAATTTGAAGAACATGAAGTCAAACATTAGAAAAATAAATTGCAGAGGCCCCATTTATAGCCACATGTTCTCATAATTACACACTGTATTTTAGGGTAATAAATCATGATTTTACTCTTTTAAAATAGATTACTTTCTTTTGGGGAATGTTGTCTCTTTACTCAGTTTCCTTCAACTCCTACTTTCCTCCCTCAGTGTAATCAAATAATCCTTTCTATTTGCTTTCAAGCAATAAATATGGGAATGACTGCTGATTTCTTTCAGTAATTACTCAAAATATTTTCTAAGATCAGAAAGCATTAATTCATATTCTAGTTTTATCAAGTGAACGTTTGTCAAATAAATACTTAGAATACAGCTGGAGTTGTTGCAACTAATTTAAATAAATACTTCAAGATAGCATGTATTCTAAAACAGGATAAAATATTAAATAAGTTGGAAGATTTATGGAAATTTTAGTCATAAAAGTGTTAGAAATGAGGACATTTCATATTCATGTATGACTTTTTCAATTATTATAGTCATTATATTATAAAAATCATACATTGAAGAAGTTTTAAAAGGTAAGTAAGTATTAAACTTAGAGTTTTGATAAATTGAAATAAATTTATTTCCAAGTTATCAATTTCATCACGTAGGTCACACAATTTGTCTTTCACAAGTGGACTTTAGTTTTAATATTACTTAAATATTAAGAGTATCTTGCAGTTAGATATTTGGAAATATATCATAATTATGAATATAAAGATTTTTAAAAATTTGAGCAAAACTATTAAATTCATATTAAAGAAAATCATATTTTTATAAATATAAATAATAGAATCACATAGGCAGAACAAAATGTAAAACTGAACCTGTTAAAGAACTGCTGTATTATTTTTTTTCCAGTTTCACATTTTACTGTGATCAAATTAAAGGTGAAGACATGCAATTAGCAAAAATAACACCATGTACCAGAACACTTAAATACCATAAATTACTACTAATTAGTGACAAATATTGGGAAAAAGTTATTTTGCTGCTGCACACAGGTAATGATTTAAGTAGCTTAATTATAATGCAAAAAATATCATTATAGGTACACTTATTTTTAGACAAAGGGTAAAAATTATATTAGAAATTAAATACACATGAGGAATACTATGGCAGCTAAAAGACGTGACCTCCTAATGACTATTTGGTTTTAGTTTATACTATCTGAAGAGTGAGATTATAAAAACAAAACAAAACTAACAATAAAAATTTAAAGAATAGTGGAAGAGTTTTTTATTTGTGAGTAAAATAACAAGATTTTTTTAATCCAAATGATCAATCTTCTGGTAGGAGAGAAATTCTGGGTGCCTGAAAAAATAGAAATAGGAGACAAAAAAAAAAAAGGAGACAAAAGATGTTTGGCAGAAAATTATCATCTGGTTTGATAAAGCATACATGAGGCAATAACAGTTTCATTTATTTTTATATCTGATGGGAAAATGTCTAATCTCTCCACTATATGTGTATATAAAAGCTAGATTTTCATCTTCTCCACTAATACTGCTAAAATCCATAAAACATAATGAGTATTTTACTTCCAGCCAAGTTGGAGTGAAATTTCCAAAATATCCTCCCTTCTAAAGCAAGTAAAAAATGAACAAAATATATGGAACAATGGTTTTCAAGACCTTGGACTTCAGGCAATGAGAGACAGCTGTAACGGAGATATGGAAAAAAATAGTGAGGTACCCATTTACCGGTTTGAGAGCAGTTTCAGAATGAGGCAAACAAAGAAATAATCCAAATGGAGCCTGGGAGAATCCAGAAGTTAAAAAGTTAAAAAGTTTGCAGAACACAGTACTGGAGAGGAGGAAGTTAAACGTGCACCTCAGAGATCTGCAGAGGGTCATTTTGGGGATGCAGGAGAGTACTGAGCAGAGCATACCTGGGGAGAAGTTACACAAGGCAGGTGGGAAAATCACACCAGAAGGAATATGGGGGGGAATGGTGCTCCATGTTCATTCAGGACTAGGATAGTTCTTGTTCCCACCAGCCAGACTGGAAACCACATTATTTACGGGGAATTGAATAGATTACAAGATTACTAGTTTTGCCTAAATGACGTTAAAGAAATTCTCAAAGGGATCAGTTGTTTGTAAGTAACCAAATTATGATCCTGAACAAAGCTCAAGAATATTTACGGAAATACAGATATATCTCACACATTTAAAAAAAGTAAAATTCACAATGTCTGGCAATCAAACACTAGTAGGCACTCAAGGGAGAGAGAAAACATAACTCATAATAAGGAAAAAGATCAATCATTTAAAACTGACACAGAACTAATACAGATGTTAGAATTTGCAAACAAGAAAACAGTCATTATAATTGAAATTCGTATGTTCAGAGTAATTCAATATTCATAAAATCAGAAATAGGAGAGGGTATAAATATATAAAATGTATAAACTGTTTATATATAATGTATATTCTATACAAATGTATACACTATATGTAAATATGTTGTATATATAATGTATATATGTATAAATGTACTTTAAATGTAAAATATATACAATATTAAATATCTTATGTGTATATATTTGGAGACATACAGACGACCAAATATGAGAATGACAAATTTCTTGTTGAAACAATGCAAGGGAGAAGCAAAGGGAGCAATATTTTATAAAGAACTGAAGGAAGAAAATCTGTCAACCTAAATTTTTATACCCAGGAAAAAATATATTTCAAAAACAAAGGGAAAATGAAGACATTTTCAGAAATAGAAAGGCTTAGTTAGCTTAATTAAGGTGATTGATTTACATTCACTGAACTAATTTATATCCATCAGACTTAACACTGCAAGAAATGTTAAAGGAAATCATTAAACAGAAGGAAAATGATACTGGATTATAATCTATTTATATACAAAGTTAAGGATTCTGATAATGGTAACTATATAAGTAAACATAATATTCTTATCTTTAAACTTTAAAATGAAAATATAATTATAAAGAAAATAACAATGTGTTATAGAGTTTATAACATATAAGTGTAAAACATCCGACAATGAGAACACAAAAATTTGGAATAATGACATGGAAGTAAAGTTCTTGTGATGCATGTGAAGTGGCATGACTTGAAGACGGATTGTGCTAAATTAAAAATGAGAACTATAAATACTGAAACTACAACTACTATGACAAAACAGTTATCTATAATATACCAACAAATGAAATAAAATAGAATTTAATATGTACTCATTTAAATGAAGATAGGAAGGTAACAAAGATAAAAGTCAGAAATCATCATTTGGATAAAAAGCTGTCTACCAACAACACACCATTTCTCTATAAACAAAAATAAGGTAAAAATAATAGATTAAAAATACATATTATCTGATAACTAATCCAGAAAACTGGAGGAACTATATTAATACCAAATAAAGTAGATTTAATAGGAAAAAGCATTGCCACAGATAAAGGTATTGAAATAGAAACAGGCAAACAATAGAGAAATATCAATGAAACTAAACACTGGTTCTTTGAGAAGGTCAATAAAACTGATAAAACTTTAGCAAAAGATTAGGAAAAGTTGAGAAAAAAAATAACTCAAATACCAGTGTAAAGAATGAGAACAATGATAGTATTAGAGATGCTACCAATTTTAAAGAGAAAGAAAAAAATATCTTGAACAAGTTTATGCTCAAAATTTGTCAGCTTAAATGAAACAGACACAAGTATCAAAGTTCATAGCTGACCTCATCCTTGCCAATAGCTGTTATGCCTTTGCAGGAAATTTGTTTGCAGTGATTTAGAATAATTGTAGCTTTCACATACTGCAGGTGAGAAGGTAAAATGGTACTAGGACTTAGGAAAATAGTGATAGTTACTTAAAATGTTAAACATAAGCTTCCCTATGACCTAGCTCTTCTGCTCCTAGGTACTTACCCAAGAGAAATGAAACCCTATGTCCATACAAAGATTTAAAAACAAAGTAATATTAGCTTTATTTGCAGTAGCCAAAACTGGAAACAGTTTAAATGTCCACAATAGGTAGGTGAGTAAACAGATCTGTTATACCCATACAATGCAGTGTTACCTCGGAAAAAAAAAACAAAACATAACAAATCAGCCTATTTACACAAGCAGTGACATAAATGAATCTCAAAAAATAGTTTGTGGAATGAAGCTAGACAAAAAGTGTATGCCGTATGATTCCATTTAGTTAAATTTCTGGCACATGCAAACTAATCTATGTCCTGACATCAGTGTTGTCTGGGTGGTGACATGAATGAGTAATCTCATGCGGACACTAAGAAACTTTTGTGGGATGGCAGGTATTTTCGTATCTTGATTATAGGGATGGTTTCACAGGGCTTGCGTATGGCAAATTGTATGCTTTAAATATATACACTTTCTTGTCTATAGTTTTATAAAAAGCTTTTAACAAACCAGTACAGCTCTCATTTATGATGACATCAAATGTTTGCACTTCTACAATTTGCAAATTTATAAAACAGGATGTGGAAATATTTTCTTGTTTGTATTTGGTACAGGTCATACAGGTCAGTTTGTCCAAAATCTGGAGCATTTCACGAAAATAAATGGTCTCTACTAAAGTGGACTAAGTTAACAATTACTGGTTTAAGAATGAAAAATTTCAGTTCATTAATGAAACACAGCACTTTGTACATTGATTTTAATTTTTTTCTTGGTTAAATCATGGTTCTTACGTAGCTTTTGTTTCATCTTTATTTCTTCTCTGTTACCACTATTTAACTGACATACTTGCAACTAATTCATGACTGTGAGTGGGAATTTGCTTGCATAAAATATTCCATTACCACCATGTTTTAATTAGATGCTTCATAAAACACATTGAAATATCATATATATTTTTAAGTCACAAGTTACGGGAACTATAGTTTATGAGGAGATATATCTAATTAATTTGTATGATTTGTTTATCTCCGGTACATTGTTATGAATGTTTAATAACATGCTTCTTCACTTTTCTTTTTTGCCAACTAAAAACTATGGTCTAATAGTTTGTATATTGCATTTTTGGTTTTTATTTTTAAAATTATTTTTGACAAAATTTTTATAACCATTTTCTATTGGTCTTATGTGATTATATCCACAGTATTTGTATATGTGTGTTTTAATCATCTTTTTATCATAATCATGGATTCATAAAGTTAACTCATTTCAGTTTTTCCTCATGCTATAGCTAACGTGACTATATCATGCACTTTAAAGCAAAGGAAATTATGGATGATACCTTATCTCTGGAGAGTTTTCTTGTTGGATTCTAGATTTCTCTGGTGACTCCTGAAATAGATTAAAACTGGAATAATGGCTGCCATGATACCCATATTTGTATTTGTGCAACTCATCCTATGGAATATCTATTATGCTTTAACTGTCTTCTCAGAGAGGTCAAAAAAGATTGCTGTTAGCTGAATTACTAACCATAGTTTGGGTTTAAGGGAGGAGGAAAGGTATCTTGCCTGATTTGAATAATACGGCGAGCAAATTCAGTGGTATTCCTATTCTTTGTGCATGTGTGATATATTGAGCTTTCTCTCAAAAGAGAACAAATATAAAGCTTTACAATTACCAAACATTAATTTTTTGTGTGTTGGATAGGAAATAATGCTACTATATTTTTACAGAACATTCTATAATCCTGTTGACCTTTTTTGAAAGCAGTAATTGTCGAAATTATATTTATCATTTGAGTAAAACTATATAGAAGAGACAACATGAGCATTTATAGTACAAGTATAGTATAGTACAAACGCTCATTCTGTAGCGTTTCTATGATCATAGCTACGAGCAAGAAAACACACACACATACTTATTCACAGAAAGGCACAGATACACATAGACACCGAGAGTCACAGAGGTTTCACACTCACCTGTGCTATCATACAGGGCTCCCCAGCTACTGGCCTGAGAACCAGTACCAGTCATGGCCTGTTAGGAACTGGGCTGCACAGCAGGTGAGCGGCGGGCTAGAGAGAGAAGCTCCATCTGTATCTGCAGCTGCTCCCCAGCGCTGGCATCACCACCTCAGCTGAGCCTCAGATCCCCAGGCATTAGATCTCATTGGAGCACTGGTCTCTGGTGCCAAAAGGGTTGGGGACCGCTGCCATAAGACGTAACTAGGTTTTCAAGATTTTCTGCCAGTATGTGTAGTGGCTTTCATTTCCCTGTGTTGAAGAGGAACATGAATTGTCTCTTGAAATATAAGCAATGTTAAAGAGAGAACACAGCCTGTATATCAGAAAGCACAAGTTTCATTTCATAAGCACTAATCTTAAACGACGTAACGCAGTGCAAATAAGACATGATAGTGAGAGGGAGACAGCACTTTTTGTCTCATTCTTCCAAATCTTTGTACAAAACAGGGAACACTGACTCATTCCTGAAATTATTAATGTGGTTGATATAGTAAAGGCAGAATTTCCGATCATAAGACTGGAACTGGAGTTCATTTTATACTTCAAAAGGCTTGGCAGTTTGCAGTTGTTACATTTTCTAGACACCAGTGACTACTTGCTGGTTTGGAAAAATGTTCAGGAACCTCAGGAATCCAGAAACAGACTATAGACACATCTGCTGATATGTGAGAACACAGTATCTTCTATTTATTTTAGTAGATATGTTGACATTTTTGTTCCATTCCAGAACTAGGCGATTTGCATATAAATACACTTCATGTATAAATAATAACTTTTATATAATTTCTTCTGTGCTATCTTAAAGTAATGTTCCTAAAAATAGAATATTATTTTTTTTCTATTTTACTATTTCTGCATGCAGGTAAAATTGATAGGCTGGCCTCCACTCCAGATATTCTAAATTCTACCTTGAGAACATCCATATTCTTGGATGATATTTACCTTAATCTCTGTAGAGTCA
This sequence comes from Macroglossus sobrinus, assembly GCA_004027375.1. Taxonomy (NCBI): domain Eukaryota; kingdom Metazoa; phylum Chordata; class Mammalia; order Chiroptera; family Pteropodidae; genus Macroglossus; species Macroglossus sobrinus. Next base: position 248,326 of record PVKZ01000733.1, read on the forward strand.
CTATAAGAAGTGCATTTGGTAACCTCATATTTTCAGCTTTCATCAGGGGACACAACAGAAAATACGTTGTTACTACATTTGTTGCACAAATATTATTGAGGCCATAGTGTAATGCTTTAGGATATTACAAAACACCTGATATAAAATTTCACCTGAGAAATTTCCTGTTGAGTCAGGGGCTGAAGTGAACTTTACTGCTTCTTAAATCTCAAATGTTTTAATTATTTTGTCAATCAGAAATTTGTAGATGGTTCCCTCTCTCTCTTACACTTTGTTGGCAATATATTTTTTACTTTATTATTTAAAATATTGGCATTTACAGCTAATTTCTTTCTGTATTTTCTTAATTCCTAACTTTTATCTATAGTTTGTTAGATTTTGACAGAGTGGAAAAGAGCTAGTTATGTGCCAATCAATAAGAAGTTATTAATTTCTGAATACTAAGGCTTATGTAAAACTGAATTGAGTAGAAACTTAAGGGTTAGTATTCTCAAGATGACGTACCTATAAAGTAGAGATATGTTTTAACTGCTATTCCTTTAAATAATATATTTTACTATCTTGGGATTTTTTATTACCTTAAATATTCAAAGTTGTTTTTAAATGAGATGGTTATATAGAGACTATTAAGGCAAGCCCTCTTTTCTACACTGTTAAAAAAATTTGTTTATTAAACTGTTTTCAACAAAAAGTTGGGCCTATCAGCTGCTTTGTTTTTTTTCTTTCATATCGAATGTACTTTATTAAGGTATAATTAATTAATAATATATACATAGTAAAATGCTCAAATCTTAAATGTGGAGCAAGATGGATTTTGACATTTATTTACACTTGTATCAAAATTCTTGTTTTCAATACCCTCTCCCAGAAGCGACCACGATTTTGACAGCTATTACAATAATTTTAATTTTACCTGTTCTTGAACTTGATATAAACAGAAGAATATGTATTCTTTTGTGTTGGGCTTCTTCTACTTAACATTATCTTTTGAAGTTTATCCATATTTTTGCTGTACCAGCTATAGCTTGTACTTTTTTATTTAGGGTAGTGAATTTTACAAGTAAACTTATTTAATCTACTATTGATGAACATGCGGTTTGTTTATAATGTTTCAACATTATGAATGCAGTGACCGTGAACATTCTTGTCAAAGACTGTGTGGATGTACACAATTATTTCTACTCATTGTCTATTGAATTACGTAGGTGTATCAAACTTTATTAGAAATTTGTTCTGATAATAATATAGCCACAGACTTAATGGATTGAGTAATGCAGATTTACTATCTCACGGGCTTTACATAGCTGAAACTGAGATGTTAGCTAGGCCGAGTTCTCATCTGGAAACTAGGAAAAAGTGGTATTCAAGCTGTTGCTTGCTGTTGGAAGAATTTAGTTCTGTGTGGTTGTAGGACTCGAGGCTGCCGTTTCCTTGCTGAGTGTCATCGAATCTCATCCTCTTAGAGTCTACCCCCATTCCTGTACCATATCACCCTCTCCATCTTCAGGCCAGAAACAACATGGCAAAAAGTTCACACGCTTCTCTGATTTTATTTTTTGTTACTAGCCCAAGCAAATGTTTTGCTTTTAAAGGCCTGATATGATTAAGTTAGGTCCACCTAAATCAGCTCCTTACCTTAAAGTTTTTCCGATTAGACAGCTGAATTACATACATTGTGACTGATTGCTGTGTAATAAAACAATATCATGGCAGTAAAGTAAAGGATAGAGATCATAGGGCCATCGAATAATTCTGCCCAGGACAGATAGGCTACTCCTCTTGCAGCTCATACTGTTCAATCCTGAACCCATCACTGTTGCCAGAAAATGGTATATACTGACTGGCTTTGACCAGGAATAGACACATCTCATCTGCGTATTTGAGAAAGTGAGAGTCCTTTTAAGTCAGGACAGGAGGGAATAGACAGGAGGTATCCAATAGATGCAGATCTTCACTGCACTTCAACTCTGGTCCTGGTACCGCCACTTATCAACCGTGTCAGTTTTGGCAGAAAGTTCTGATCGTTACTACACCCATGAAATAGTGATGATAATCTAAATGTAGCAGATACTGTCAGTGCTCTGATGAACTCCCATCACATATTGTTTTTTTACCATCCATGTATGGGTGTTGGTTCCCAGCTTCTATGTGCTTTGCTTCTAAAAGCCGTGCCTGTGACTTGTTCCATAAGGCTGAACTTGGGCTACTGTGTTTCAGAAGACAGAGAGCTGCATATCCCCAGCATTCGTAGTGTTAAGAGAACATCTTTCATCACTTTCTATATCTATCCTGATAATGGACATGTACGTATTCACATGCTTTAAGATTAAAATAACTTTTATTCTGCAGATATTATTTTCAAACAATTCCTGAATAGACAGGATTTTAATTTGTAACTCATTCATCTTGGAGAATGTAACAGGAAGATAGTTTGTTTTACACTGGAAAAGTCCATGTGGACTTTATTGAAACACAGACATGTTTTTTTTTTTTTTTAATTTAAAAAAATTTTTAAATTGTGGTTCTTTATTGGTAATAGGAAATGTTTAGGGCAAAGTCACGATAATGCTTTGTTCTAGAACTTTTGCCATCAATCGCTCAATTATTTATTTCTTGGTGTAGACCCAGGATTAATTTCTAAGGAAATTAGAAATTAAACCAACTCTCAGATGGTTGGTTGGCCCACCACTCAGGCCTAAATCTTTATTAGACTCTTTATTTCATATTTGCTCTTCCCACTTGCTTGGGAATGCATGTACATGTGCTTCAATTAGAAGGACAGCAATTCTCTTCTCTAGGTTCCTGCCAAATAATATACTCTCGAAATCCATGTCGTCAGATTGTTACTACATGCCCATTGTGAGTTATGTGTTTCTAGAGAATTTCCCAAAAGGCCATGCGACATGTGCTCCCCTGGCTGTCCTGAGAGTTACTTTTGGATCAAGTCCAGCCATCACAGGTCTCTCACAGTGTGTCAGACAGTGTCGTTTTGACCCTTCTTAAGTTTACTTTTACTAAATTATGCTTTAGTGGCGGGTCATTGATCTACAGTGAAAGAATTTATTTGAAATGGCTCTGTGAAATGCATCATTCATTATAGGAAGTCTAAGAAAGCATAGGAAACATCTTTATCACACCGAGTCTTCTTTATGAGAAAACAAGGAAGAAATTTCCCTCAGGTTTACCAATCAAGAACAGCTCTGGTTCTGCTGAAAAACGTATTTGATTTCACATTATGGCCCCTGCGAATTCGGTAACATCATGCTTCGGTCACTAGGAGCTATGTTTGTGGATCCTCATGTTCCTCTCTTTTATGACACGATGTGGAATGCTTTCCTAGTGTGCTTCTCCAACCCAAGATAGAATTGCTTCCCCTTTATAATGATTTCTTTAACTATGTATCTATCTTTTGTGTTTTTCCTAAGATGTATTTTTTTCTAAGATGTTTCAAATCCTTTGTGAAATAAAAAAGGGGGTTTCAAGAGCAAGTCAACTACTGTTTTTTTTTTTTTTTACTTCTTGATTTTCTATTTCTTTTTAAATTTTGATGGTTATCTATTATGTGTTGTATATATTCACTATTTAAAATATATCATTTTTTTTCTAATCCATATATGGCTTCTATGGCCAAGCTTAGTGCAGGGAAAAGCGGATGAATCATTTCATTCCTGCTTGAAAACATTTTAAAATTTTAGTGGTAGAGAAAAGCCGAAAAGGGTAATGCGACAGGCTGGGAGAACAGAAAGAAGGAACATCTAACTCTGACTTGCATGTAGTCAGACAAGACTTCACAAATACATTGGTGTTGAGTTTGGAAGGGTGTCTTTTAGCCAGGACAGAGCTGATAGGACTGGTGTGGGGTGGTGGGGAGTTTCTGTCAGGGGGAGCAGCCTGTGGAAACTCACCAGCACATGAGAGATGACTGTGGTACTTTAGAATGGCTGGAGGATAAGCTGTAAGAGCAAGGTCGGTAGTAAAACGAGATCATAAAGGGCCTTAATGTCAAACTTAGGATTTGCATTTTTTTCTGAGGCATGAGGGAGTCACTGAAGGGTTGGGTCCTGTGGAAAGAGATGAAGTCAAACAAATAGATTTCTCGTATCTTCCCCAACAACTGGCATTGCTTCTTGAAAATATTAAGTATTCCATGAATATGGGTTGATAAATTGAAAACTATGAGAAGTATAAGTAGGTATTTCACTCATAATATTCCCAACACTGATGCTTTTATAAACATTTTCAACATGAACTTTGTTAGGAAAAGGAAGACTCTTCTGTCTCTCCATTTTGTCATTTTTTTTCCATTCTGCTTAGTTTTTTAAGTATTTTATGGTGAAGGTGAGCTCTAGAATCAGGTAAGCAGAGTTTGAATCTGGGTCTGCCCCTGATAAGGTATGCAGCCGGAGACACACAGTATAACCTCTTGGAGGCTTCCTCATAAGGATTTAATGAGTAAATGTTCATTGAAGTACATAAACAGTGCTAGGCTTACAGTGAGCCAGAGTTGGTGTTATTGCAGGGTTATTCTATTTTCTATCACTGTTTTTTTTTTTCCACACATTTTTCTCTTCCTCATTGATACATTTGTTTTGGCAAAGTGCAGTCTCCTCTATATAATGTCTATAGTGAGGAAACACTTTCTGAAAAATGTGCATAATCAATGACATTTTTAGCATACATGGGCTGTATTTCACTGACAGGAAGGCAGATTTTGTCTCAATGTCTTTTTTATTTTTTATTTTAGTCCTGAAATTTTTTGCATTATTGTTCATCATTCTATATTTTGAGATTCTGAATTATTGCAAACACTTTTCTGATTTTTATTTCTATGAGGCACTTTGTAAGTATTTTCTCAAAGGAAGCTTCATGTGAAGGCAGTTGCTAATAATCTTAAACAATTGATTTATGAAACTGTTTTTTTTTAAGTGAGTCATATATATCCACCCCTCTTATTGTTATAGAATATATTTACATATACACACATATATACACACTCATGCATACACATATATTTATATTAAATGTGAATATATATTTTACATAATATATGTTTCTTTGAATCTCTATTTTTCTATAGTTTGAAAAACCTAGGGAGAACCAAGATCGGACAGTATTTAAAAAAATTATTATAAATTTATGCCCTGCTATTTCACAGAAAGAATTTCAGGTCACTTACAATTTAAATAAACAAACAAACATAGTTACAATAAAACCAAAACCCATTAAAATCTGCATAAAACAAGAGCCCAGAAATAAAGGAGAAAGGGAAACACTGGATATAAAGGAAAGCATCATTTACACATTTTCTTGGAACAGAGAATGCAGAGGCTTCGATGAAATGTATTCTCTGGGGAGCCTTCTGTCATCACTAATGCCTCGTTTGGAATCACCCCCGGAGTAATGGGAAGTTTGGGAAAAACACTTGTTGAAGCTTTTGCTAAGTCATCGTCTCGTCTCATTGCCTTGGTTCTGTCCCACCCGACTTCCAGAGGCTGGTCTTTGTTTTCTTCCCACTTGCCAGAAATTTCTTTTCTCTCTTAAGGAGCCTCTGCCATGTTGATTTTACAAGGCTTTGCCTGTCATTTATTACCAGGTCTCATTTTTCCCGGATCTAAACTGGCGTTTCATCTCCAGTGTCAGCATCTCCTTTCCTCGCTGGCATAAGTTTTTTACAACTGTCTCTCTGCCAGCATTTTCCTTTTGTCTAGAAGAAAAGGAGGCTGTGAGTCCAAACCTGAGATGGGAACTTTATTTGCGAACTGCTCCCTCTCTGGCTGTGGCCCTGCTTTTCGTGCTTATCCCGTATGTCTATACAAGCATCATGCATTTCTTGCTCTCACTTCTCAGATCTCAGACTTTTGGGCTTTGTTCTCCTTGGTCTCAAATCAGGGCTGGACATGTGATTGGGTGGAGGGTCAAAGGGGAAACATACAGATCTTCATTTTGCAGAGCACATGCCTTAACAGTTGTCTACACCAACCTACTGATGGACACGTAGAAGCTTTTCAGTTTCGTGCGCAGATCCCAATGCCAAGACTGGACATTCGTTTTCACCTGTGCAGCATGTCACGCACAATGGTTGCGTCCAGGTCAGTCCTTTTCACGCTGTTCACTGCTCCCTTATCTTTCAGCACATGCAAACATTCTTCTGAAAATACCTCTCTCAGTTTGAAGGACAGTTAATGAGAAACATACCAGAAAGGTTATTATGCCTGTGTTCTGGCCAGAGCCTTTTGATTCACCCAAAGGGAAGCTAAGCATTATTTTGACATTCATTATTGGCTGATCACCGACTCTGCGTTTCTGAAGGTAAGCCTGGCAAACGGCTCCCGCAGCAGGGTCCACACAGCGTGGCATGGGCTTGTGAAAGGGACTCATCTGCTCTGTGTTCTGCTGCCCTTACAGCACGCAGAGTTCAGCTGCCATTTGAAGCTTGAGGACTGTTTCTTTCCAGAGGCGATTAACTGTCCACGAGACCCCAAAGATCTTATGAGCTATAATATCCCATCCATCCTGGACTATCGAATCATCAGACTTCTAATCACATAGTAGCAAAACAGGCCATGACAGTTATTACTTCACTTGCTAATTCAGAGATTTTTTTTTTGTAAAGGAGATGAACATCAAATTACCAGGTCATAATCAAATAAACATTTTTAAAATGAAAAAAGATGAAGAAGAAAAGCTTTCAAATTGAAGTTTGTTTTAGCCTTCAGGTTCTTTCCTGATGCCTAAATGTGTTTTTCCCTCCTCCTTTCTGAGCTGGGCTTTTGAACTTTTGTGACACTTCCCGACATCATTGCACTAACGCCTCTCCTGTTCACAGACCTCTGGCAACCCCTGTGCTCTCTAATGCTGCCTCTGGAATATTCGGGATAAATCCTTCTTGCCGTCAGCAACCTTTCATGCCTCACCTCGTCATGTGCTCAATTTGCAGAGCCCCCTTTTCCTCTCAGCAAATAACCCAAGAGGGTGCTTAGAACAGGTGTGAAAATTTAAGCTTTTTCTGTTCCATGGCCCGCTTCCATCATTTCCCTTCTTTTTTTCTTCTAAGCTGATGTTCAGCTCCATCATGCTGCTTTTATAGCTGCTGTTCAAACTTTAATGAGGACAATCAATGCTTGCTCTGCCTTTTTTTTCAAAACAGATTAGAACTTAGAAATTACCATGTCCAACAACTCCAATTGAGTAAACACAATTATATTAAAACTGTGAATTAAAAACAGTATCTTACAAATTTAATGCCTTAAATTAGACAACCAAGGTCCAAATGTCTCTGTTTGACTGTTACGCATCCTCAATTGCTATTCAGCCGTGGTGACCTTGCTTTAGCAAATAGCATCCAAACCCATTTATTCATTTTCCACTCTGAGGAGACCAGTGATCGTTTATCCCCCACAGGGATGATCAGAATCAGGGCAGCTTGTTTCGTGTCTGTCATTATAAGCCTTGTGAAGTCAGATCACCCATGTTTGAAGTATCAGGTACAACCGTAGCGATCTATGGCATGCATGCTTTTTTCCCCTCCCCGTACTTCCTAGCAAAAAGGCAAAAGCTAAAGAAAAAGCTGAGCACACTGACATTTGAGCATCACCAAATACCCACCTTAACTGGTGAATTCACATCAATTATATTTGCTCTTAGTTTCTTGACTTTTATTGCATGACCTGACAACAAAACAGATTCAAGTATGGAGATTAAAGTTAATTAGAACCTATAGCACCAGAGATGCCTTTTCTGGGCTTTTCTAGATCAGCCTTATCCAGTGAGGCCTGAGGGTTCAATTCAGGTGAGGGCAGAAGTGACTTCAGCATCTTCCATATGCAAATGGTTTTGGATAGCAAACCCTCACAGAGATAGAGAAAAAAACCCTCGTTTCCTTTCTGTAAATTAAGGATGAATAGACCTGAGTCACTGAACATCATGGCTTCATCTCCGATGGCAGTGATGGCAGACTGATGGCCGGGTGTCGGAGAAGGCTACAAGTTTGTTACCCTCGGGATGATTAAATGCAAAACTAAGACCAAAACACCACCGCTCAGAAAAACGCCCTTGGATCCTGCACGATACCTGCTTTCTTTGTGCAGTGTGGAGTATTGGAGTATTTTACTGCAGCACAGCTGAGCAGGCATCATACACATCAAGTACAAATGCCACAAACAGATCCTTCCGTGAAGGCTAGGGAATCACGCGTGGCCTTCCTCGCGTGTGCATTCTTCTCGAACTCCTGACTTATGCTGGCTCTTTCGTGTCTCCCGGATTTTTCATGATGTGAGAACATGAGTCCTGCTTCTCTGGCCACCCTCAGCATGATGATAAGGAGTAAAGTCAGTCAAGCCCCAGGGGAATAGGAAGAGACGCTGAGCTGCCAGTTCGCCCTCCTTTCTCATCAGGAAGAGTGTTCTCAGAGTTTACTGGCTTCCCTTTTCTACATTCAACAGCCGATTTCCACCATGGATTATATTTTTTACTTCTCTCTAAAATGCCTCTGCTCCCATTCCAGTCCATTCGACTCATTCTCATACTACAAGGTGCAGTCCCAGTGAATGTGCCTACCCCACCCCTAACAAGGTCAGTCAGACTGCTTCTCATGTCTGTCTACCATCTTTCTCCTTCCCATGATGGGTACCAGCAGCCATACAGATGCTTGGCGTCCAGTGGGTGGCCTCCCCGCCCTTACCCGTCTCCCGTTGCAGGTAGCAAAGCCTCTGCAATCGCTCTCACCTGTTACTTGCTTCCATTCCCCAGGTCCCCACTCATGTGATACACCTATGGCTTCATTTTACCTAAGTGACCAGCTCAGTGTCACAAAAATAAGACTAGAAAATAGTGTTACATTTTCCTGCCTAGGTTTTTGTGTTGGCTACAGCTGCCTGTGTTGAGCTAGGTTTGGAGAGGCTGGTGAGGAAGAGTCTAGATGGGTTGGCTAAGGAGCCACAGGTCTGGACTAGAAGAGGTGACACTGGAATCACCGAGGTGAGAATCTACCCTATAGTACACGTAGGGTCATTACACATAGGGTTTACCCTAAATGACACGTAGGATCAGTAGGAAAACTTACATCGCCCTCAACCACACAATATGCATCTTATGCCAAGTCTTTGAATATTGACTTGCTTTTTCTCTCCCACCTGCCTAAATTTCTCTCTTTTTAAGCCAAATTGAAGCTTTGCCATTGCCTAAGCACACATTTTGTCACTTCATCTCTCCTCATGCCTTTCCCTTTGCATTTTCCTCACACTGTTCAGGGTCCTGTTACGACACTGCTTTAGACCTCGGTTCACCCATAGGGTATGTCACACAGTGGACTTTTTCTCCGAGGCCCTGCTCTGTGGCCTGTGCACGGTGCCCTTATGCTGTTCTCTACTTCATTCCTATTCTGTCTTTGCTGTGTATGTTACATGTCTCAGAATCTTGGAACTGAAATCTCTCCTCACCCGACGCCACCCCCAACCATTCTTCACCTGGCACCATTTTATGGAGGAGAAAACTGAAGCTCAGAGGAGCTGTGACATGCTCAGTGTGGTAGCATTTGACAAGTCGGGGCTGGCGCCCGAATGGCCTGACAGCTGCTCTTCCCAGTTGTGACACTAAATTGTGAAAGCGGACTGCTTCACAACACTCAGCCACAAATGATCGCTTTGGGTTATCAGTTCCTCCAATAACTGGAATGCTGTTCAGTCTCATTTTCTGTGGGGATTTGTCAGTGCAGCTTATCTGAACATCATTTTCTCATATATTAACATTTTAGAAAGAAGCTCTTCTTCATTTTACATGAAAATCAATCTATTTTCCTTTATGCGCATTATTATTCTTTATGTGCTTACTAATTCTTTGCACACCATTTTCCTTTTTTCATTTTTTTTCTTTTGTCCCCAAATCTTCTTGCCTGTTTTCTAAGCCCCGGTTTTTATGCTTGTCCTTTGGTCTGTCACTTATCTGTTGTTGTTCAGTTTCTTGACTGATCCCTTGCTCTGGCCCCTGATGGTGAAATAGATATATCAATGTTCTTAATTTGTATTGTAAGTATTTTTCATTGTTTCTAATTTGTTTTCCAGTTAATTGTTTGGCTACTGCTTTTGCACTAAGTTGACCTAAAGCAGTGAGTTTTAGACTTTCTGAGGATAGGTAAATGTCTTGTTCATCTTTAAAAGACCCAAAATACCTGGTAGAAACACTTGTACTGTGTCCCCAATAAATGCTTGTTGAAATAGGAAATAAATGCAAGGCTGAGCTCCATAATCATGAGGTCTTTGACTTAAAGAAGACTAGAACAAACTATTGCTTCCTAATAAAAAAATATATTTTTTCTCTAGCATAGTCTAAAAAGTATAGAAATGTGATGTGAATCGATTCTTAATTTGTTCATTGATTTATCTTCACTAAACCAAACATTTATAAATTTGCAAATTCAGTTTGAACAATATTGGGATTGTGAGGATAAGTACTTTCATGTTTCAGAAAACTCATGTCCCTTTCTCATTGGGAAAAGGGAAGGAATTATTACAATTTAATAAGTAATAGCTAAGAAACACTTCGATGGCAGAATTCACCCGACCACAATGCAGCCATGCTTTATTGCCGATGATTAACTTTGCTTCTAAATCTACGTGCTACTGATTCAATAAGTGTAGTGGGGAACAGGTAACACCATAAACCTCAAAGCCTCAGCTCCCGTGAGCCTCCTTGGAGCATACTAATATTAATGACAGTTTCTACCTCTCCGGACAAAACAGTAGCCACATTTGTTATTAATCTCCAATATTGCTAGTTCCAGACAGAACTTTGGAACTGCTCAGATTTAAATGTATAGCAAAGCAGTAGCCAAATTAATTAGCTCAGGCGGTGTACATGGAGAACAGAATTCTAGAAGAGGTGCTTGGAGCAAACTTCCTCTTTCATTTGAAGGGAAATAAGGGATGACCAGGGTTCATTAGGGTCAACTCTAGTGCTAATGTCTAAATGAACAGAGAAGAAGGGACACTGGCTGTTACAAATGATATCAATTTCATTTCCTGTTCAGTGGTGGTTTAGGTTGAGACTTAGCCCTTTCGTGAATGCAGGAAAATAGATTTGGAACCCTGGCTTTGCTGCTTGCTGTCCCAGTCAGTGTACTCACTGGAGAGGTAATGAAGCCTGCGGAGTAAACACCTGACTGGAAGCTTCGGGGCATGGCTCTGTGGTACTTGCATTTTTTAAAATCCTCCACAGGTGATTCTACTGCAATCAGAAGTTTGAGGAGTATTGATGGTTTGGGACAGGTTTCCAAACACTCCCGAAACTTAGTTTTTTTTGTGTGATACTGGAGAAAACAGGACGGATCCGGCTGTAGGGAAGTCCACACGAGCTAACACGTGCAAATGGCCAGTCCGTGCTGACAGGACCCTCCTTTGCTGCCCCACAGCTTAAATGCCACCTTTGGAGCTACTCTGTGTTCCCAAGTCGCAACAGTGTTATGTCCCACATCCTCAGGCTTTCTTCTTATATTTTTTTGTAATCTGTTCTCTGTGCTCTTTTTGACTTTGTCATATTTCTTTTTCAGTCAGAGTATTCCATGTTAATAGGAAAATAACTCCTCAAATAGACAAAATCTTGTTTTATCTCTAAAGTGATTCAATTGAAATGCCTTTTCATTTAGTGGAAATGTTCCTAGGAAAACATCAGCAGACATTCTCAACAAACCAGGAAAACCAGGGAAGAAAAATTTTAGTTGAGACAGAAACTATGCAAGCCCTTAACGCAGATTCTTAACCAGTTTCTGCTCCGGTATTGTTAGTTTTGTAGATGACATTTGTGTTGAAGGCTTCTGGGTAAGACCATCTTGGTAAATGCATTCTGATCTGGACATGAAGTGGCTAAAGGTTTCCAAACCATTTCACCTGATCAATTTTATTACCATTTCTCTATCATAGCTTTACTTAAATAGCCATAAAATAAATGAAATAACAGAGAAATCATGGTCATCACATCATTTCTTAATAAGAACATGAAAAGCTATGTTAGTTACAGATGAAAGAAGTTCTTATTTTTTCGGCTAAATACTTTTGTCTTTAAAATATAAAAATGAGGTCATAATTTTTCATTTAATAGCTAACTTTGAAATCGTGAGGTTGTGTCACGAACATGTAATAATTGCACTCACCAGGCTCTTCAAAATAGAGCTCAATTGAGTAAGATCTCCATTTGATGCCTAACGATCCTGAATGTGGGTAGTAATCTTGTGAAAAAGATTTGCAGATTGAAGACTAGAATCTCTTCCTGTGTCAACAGTGGAGTGACCATGACTGTGGCATGGCTTAAAAACGTGGAATCCAAACCTCCATAGATTCCTAAAATATTATATTTTAAATTCAGAAAAAGTGAGTATTGGGAAACCTTTTGTTCATTGAAGAGATATGGATTTTGAAGGATGGAGATGTACTGCTTTGGACTTATTGTGTTTGAGGGGACTTTACATGATCAACCAGTTATAAGGCAGTCTGGTTATTGTTTCTTACGATGACGCTGTGTCCTGGGCTGTGTCCAAACTGAATCAGTGATGGAAACCCTTGCCTAGTCAGTTGGAAGGTAGAAGCTGTGTATGTTTTACCTTATGGGGAGCAATGGAGCACCCACACCTCTTAAAGCAGCCTTGGTAGCACACTTTCCAGAAGAGTCAGGAAGGCGTTTGTTCTCTCTGTTGTGTAGGTTGCATTTACATTCGAAGAATTCAGCATTAGTCATCCATCAGCCTTAATTCCAGCACTGTGATTGTGAGGACAGAAATTCACCTTTCTTTGGGGAGGGCAGATAGCTGACAAGCTGACGCTGATGATTATCTGTCCCCTGAGGAGCTGTGATGGAAATTGGTTATTCACCTGGCCACGCCTCACAGCTCACAGGTTAGCCTTTGATACAGCAGCTCGTGCAAGGCGGTTTTTAGGTGCTGTGGGATTTCTCGACAGATTATATTCTAAGTGTATAACATTTTCTTTTATACTTTTAGCATGTCTTTAACATTTTGTTATTCAAAGCGGAACATTCAGTCTAGGCAGCTAATTACAAATTAACATTGTATTGCTAATAAAAAGGGAGAAAACAAAATCAATGTGTGTATTTCCCCGAAAAAGAAGTGGATGTAGTCATTGTGGCCGTAATATATGAATGTGACCAATTAAAAACAGTGGTTATAAAGCACTTGTCTTAGGTACCCTCTCAAGTTTTCTCTGACTTCCCTGAGTCCCAGACACTCAGCCCCTTGCCTCCTCAGCAGCTGCCCTCACCTCCCACCCCTGCACAGGTTGGCACCGTTTTGCTGCCTGAGCGCAACCAGACTCATGCCTTTGGCTCCTTAAAATACTAATAAACTTAAACATCACAATCCAGGGTTTAGGATGTGGCTTTCTGAGCAGCTGCAGAAGAGCCAAAGGATGCAAGGATGCAACCAGGTGGTTCAGGGCCATCGAATCCCCAAGCTGCTGCCTTTGACGAATGGGAACATGAGGTAGGAGTGAGCTGAGTCGATTCGTTTGCTCTCTCTTTTTCCTCTGTCACAGACTGATCTAAGGCAGGCTCTCCCCACTTTGCCTTTCAAGAAATATTCCGTGTGCCTGAGCAAAGTCACCCATAAAACAGACTTCTGGGTCTCTGCAGCTCATTGTGAAGCGACAGCTAGTATTGTAATGCATCACCTTACATTGCTTCTCATGATATATTCACCCACTTGACTCTTTCCTCATTCTCACTGAAGATTTAAACCATCCAAGTAACGTATGGCCTCTTAATCCTTTTCTAAGCTTCTATTCTAGGAGATCCATGTGAAGACACAGATCATCTCTAAGTCAGTTGAATGCAACTGAAGCTGAAGAGAAACAATCCCCTTTTAAGAGCCTAAACAATTACTTTACATTAGAGACTTCATCCATTCAAAAATACTTATAGAGCACCTACTATGTGAAGGCGTTGTTGTAGGTTCAGTGGGTGAAAAAAGCTGTCTTCGTGGGGAGTTCATTCTAGTGTGAGAAGATATTGAATAAATGAAGTAAGGACATTATCTCATACTGATATCATAGGTGGTCAGTATAATGGTGACCTATTAATTAATCAGGTAGGTAGATAGAAGGTGTATTAGTGGATGGTATACAGTTTAAAACGTGAAAGTTGAGGAAACCACATTACGAATGTGCCATTTATGTAAAGATAGGATTAAGGCAAGGAGGAACTCAAGTGTTCTGTACAGAGAAGACCATGCCAGGAAATGGGAATAGCATTTGCAAACAGTCTTAGAATTTAAGGGTATCTTAGGTGTTTAAGAAATAACTAGAAGAACATTAGGGCTGGAGAAATATGACAGATGGGAAAACAGGAGTAGATGAGGTCATGGAGGTGACGAGAAGGGCCAAATCCGCATAAGTTTATCTCATCATCTTATATTTTTGAAAGTGAAAAGTGAACTTAATGATTATATCTGGATACTGTCCTGGATACTGAAATGAATGGTCACCCTTCTTGCAGACTAATGTAACAACTTTAGGCATTTGGTAAGCAGACAGAAAGCCTTTGGAGAGTTTTGAGCAAAAGAGTGACATGATCTGACTTACGTTTTCATAATATGATACTGACCTTCAGGGTTGAGAATAGGATTAAAAATAAAAAAGTAATTAGGAGTTCATGGCAGTCATATATGCATTTCAAGGTCTGGAATGTGCACATCAATTTGAAAGTTGTGTTACTCAGTATATACTAGGCTGTGTGCTGTGAAGATGAAGAAACTCCCACACCTCAGTGACTTAGAGCAGGGGAGGTAGGAAAAATAGGCAAGTTTTTCAAAGATTTTGGCTATAAAGATGAGTGTAATGGGGTATAGGTAGAGGGGGTAATAGAGTCACAGAGTGTTTTTATTTTTCCCTTTTAAATGGAATGAAAACCTTTATGTCCACATGTTAATGTGCATATTTAACAGAGAAAAATGTTGATACAAGTACGAGAGACTACAATGCGAAGTCGCTGAGTGGAGCATGTGGAGACATAATGAACAAGTGTGAGGGATGCGCTTACTGCAGGCTGAATACTCTGAACGGAAATGAATTAACTCTGCTAACGCCTAATCTCTGCTACAAAAGAATCCTCACTTCTCAACTCAGCGTTTAGAGATCAATATTCTCATTTTTCTTTTCTTTCGAATGAAGTTAATTTCAACGTATTCCCTTGTTTTGAAACAGTTTGGGAAAAAGCACCTGCAATTAGGTCAATAGCTTTCTGACTTTTCAACACGGATGTTTTAACCCTGGTAACACCTGATAATTAGCAAAACACTGACTGGATTTCTTTTAATTACTATGATCCTTGTGCCATCCCCTCGATGCTGGGATGGCCAGCTGTTCCGCTTACATTTTATGATCGTGTAACTGAACCTCTAAAGAAGCTTTAAATTATTTTTTCATGGAAAGTAGCTATGGTGAGCTATAAAATTTTAAGTGGAAACTACGTAGTCCCTTTCTGAATGCTATTTAATTTTTTTCCCATAGAAAGGCTCATCTACTATGTTTATTCAAATTATAACTTTTCTTTTTACTATAAATATGAAAAACAACTTTTTCATCATAAAGAACCAAGGTAAAATTAAAAGCCAGTGATAGTACAGGTCTGTGATTATTCCTAATTTCTGCCATATGGTAGTTGGTAGTGTGAGTGTGTGTGTGTGTGTGTGTGAATCGTGAATAAAACAAAGGGTAGAACTTAATTCTTTTTAGTTATTAGCATGTTAAGTTCTCATTTTAACAAGACCTTTTTTTTGAGATACAGTAGTTGACATGAATCCTATACGTTTCATTACCTTTTTTCTTGCCCTTTTATTAAAAAAAAGCCCAGCTTGCACATCTCCAGCATTGCATAAAATACCCATTTGTAATTATGCCTAACCTTTTCAAGCTTCTGGGTATATTCTGCTCATTAATCTTTAACCTGACAAGCCTTTGGGGTTGTGAAATTAGTACCTCTATGTATTAGAGACATGGAGACTCTAGACCAGGGGTACAAAAGGGGTAATTAAGAGGAGGCAAGAAAAGAAATAGAACAAAATTAGAGAGATATGATTCTATTATGATAGGTGTCAGTGAACAGCATGGACAATAGAATGCAAATCACCTGAGACAAAGTTCAGGAAATAGACAAAGCTATATGTTTTTAGAACAAAACCAATTTAATCATACCCTATCTCACTTAAGTGAAAATAACTTGCCCCAAATTGATCTAAAATAAAGATTTACATATATAACCATATAAAATATAGATCGGCTATGTTTTTACAGTTGTTCCCCTTAAGGATTTTTCTATGTTGTACTAAGGTATAACAAAGGACATATTTTAAGTAAAACTAACACCCTTGCCTGAAAAGTCACTCTTTTGTGATGAAGGAAATGTCATATTTTTATCTAGGCTGACATTCATTATTTTCTTATTGGGTGTTGATGAAGAGAACTTACATGAATGAGGTGAAGACTTCTTCATAACACATTTCCCTCCATATAGCATTCGGTCTGGGCACTTTTGTGTCAGTTGTGGAAGATTTGTTGCAAAAGAATGCACATAGTTTATGCAAATATTCATATTGCATAGGCCTAATAATGAGGCAAGATTTAAAAAAAATTAAGGTAATTTTGTTTTATTTTTAACCAATATTATTCTTCGGTAAAGGGAGAATCCACTTTATGATTGAGTAGAAATACTCACAGAATGATGAGAAAAAATGGGGAAATAACTGTATGCCTTTATATCAAACAACAGACAGTATAAGCTAATTCTGTGGTCACGTCCTACTTGGGTTGTACAGTGGTGAAGAGAGTAACAGCTAAATCACTGTAATAAAGAGACTGGAGAATATAGTGAGTAAAATAAGTTAGGGATTGATTTCTGTTTCACATCACAGTCCAGAGGGTAATTGAGCAGGAACAACAGGGCAGCTCTGTCACCTGAAGCCAGCTGCTCCTGCGTGTAGTGTGTCTCGCTCAGTGCTTAGGAAGGTTACAGAGAGTTCTGGGCAAGCTTCCTTAAGGAGATGATCTGGTGCTCCCACCCATCACGTCTGCTCATAGCCCATTGGCCCAAAGTTAGACACACACATCTAAATCAAACTATGACGGAAACTGAGAAAAATTGTGGGTAGAGGAATCGCTTTACTAAAATGAAGAAGATGACGTTCTGTACTTGGAGACTGTTGAGTCTCAACCTTTGACGTTTATACAGATGCCATATATTAATTGTTCAGAATTTGGTAAAATTAGAAGAGAAAAGAAAAATATTGTATGCATAAATATAAACATGGTTAAGCATAGAATATACGTATTTATATTTTTATTTGTGCACATTTATATAATTGTGTGTTTGTGTGAGCATATCATAATTCAGATTTTGGACTTTTTATGCTTGACTTTTTCTTGTCACCAACTATCCCTTGGGGCCTTTTCTTGCCCATTCTGTGTCCTTTCTTTTTTATGGATTTCTTTATTATGTAGAATATAATTTTGAGGCTTCCTTTTACTCATTCATCAATGTGTCAGGTGTTTAGTGAACACCTATTGTATAACAGACATTATTTTGAGACTTTTGGATGTAGTAATGAATAAAACAGACAGACATCTCTGTCTTTGAAACTTCTATTTTTACCATTGGAAATAGACATTGAGTAGTAAATTTAACAGTTACGCAGCGTGCACATTAGAAAAGATAGACATGCCATGATTTAAACATGCCATCGCTGTGGGGGCAGAGTTCTGGCCAGGTAGTTGATTGCTTTGTCCAGGGAGGAAAGCTTCCGCTTCCATTCACAAGTCATCAATAAGAGACCCTCACGAGGTCCCACGCAACCATAAGAAGCCAACACGGAAGTCTGGTCTTGCCAAGTTCCTTGTAATGGGGAGAAGGGGGACTCGTTGGTACACTCTACTGCCGATTACCACAGCAGCTGTATTGGATTCTGGAGTTCTGGGCCTATTTAGCTGTGGGTGGTTGGAAGACATAGGTCTCATTTGAGATGGTGACAACTGAGGAAAATGGAAGGAAATAATGAGCTTCATGAAGCAGATGTTTGCAGGAAGAGTCCTCAAGGCAGAGGACAAAGCCAGTGCAAAGATCCTAAGGCCAGGCCACATGTGTCCTTTTTGAGGATATTTGCAAACATTTGGGAAGCTAATGTGCCTGGAGTGGATGAAATGAGAGAAGGTTGGTGGGAATGAGGACAGTGACGTACTGGGCCAGAACACATCAGTGCTGTAGGCTGTTGTAATGACTTTGCCTTTGCTACAAATAAAATAGGGCGTTACTCTGGGGCTTTGAAATACTGAGAAAATACCTGACTTACACTGAAAACAGATTGTTGGCTGTTGTATTGTGAATAAAATCATAGGAGAGCGAGAGTAGAAACAGGGAACCAGTTTGGAGGCCATTTTAGTCATAAGAGATTGGTTGTTTCCCAAATTGTTTGCCTTTTATCCTGGACACTCAGCTAGCATGCATTTCTCAGTGCCCCTCGCCATTAATGTGGCTATGGCTTAGGAGTAAAAGTAACATAAACCCATATTTTTCTGGCCCATAAAATAATACATGTAATGAATCACTTCCTTTCCCATCTGTCAGCTGAGTGGAGAAGATGCGGAAATAGAAATAGAACTACAGGATACAAGAAGCCTGGTTATCTTAGGGACCACATGGAGCTGGTATTTTTCCTTCCCCAAACTTTCTTACCACCAGTTATAATTAATGTGAGTGAAATAGAAACTTCTTTTGAATTTAGCCTCTGAGATCAGGAGTTTATTTGGTATGGCAGTTAGTTACTCTCATATAGAAATGAGTATACATTGATGCGAAGTTTTGCTTAACACATGGCTTTGATTTAGCAATTAGGTGACAGGTGGCATGGCAGAGACACTATATCAGAAGCTGAGAAGCTTATGGTTCATGTTGTGTAATGGTAAAACATTTGGCAAAACTCTCTCATGAGATGCTTGGAAGGCAAACCCTAGACCTCCAAGCGTGTAGCTCTAGGAAGTGATTGGAAAAGGCCAAAGTGTCAGGATATGATGGCTATTACTGGCTGCCTTTTGCCAATGTGTTACATACAATAAGCTCAGGCAAGAATTGGGGAGTTTCAGGCAGAGATTGAGGTGTAGAGGGGAGTTCAGATATTAGAGGCCCAACAGAGTTTGCAAAGCTCTTGTTTCTGGTCTTGAAAGAATGAGAGAGAAGATTTAGAATGGTTTTGAGAGATAAATACCTACTAACATTTCTTAGTTGAACCAAGAGTCAGCTTTGAAGCAAAGTTGGAATAAGGATGCTTCCGCCCTGTTGATAACCAACTGATTGCCAGATGATTTCAAGGTTTCAGACATTAAGCTGAGAAAGCATAGGGCATAATGGGTGGTTTATGAGCAAAAGAAGCAGATTTGAGAACTAAGTCTGGGAGAGAACTTTGGATCATTGCTAACACATGATACTGATAGGAATGAAATAGATAAGAAGCCTATTTGTTTTTAAGTATCACATTGCTAAAGAAACTATGAGTCTATACTAAAAATGTATTTGTTCAACTTTTTTTTTTAAAGAAGAAAGTGTAACTCCAAACTTGCATAGGAAAGAAATATTCAAATATCTGTTTGTATTTATATTTAACCTATAAATACAAAACAAATTAAGCTTTAATATAGTTTAATGTATTGATTAATCCTACTCAAAGATCCTTAGGTCAGACGATCAGTCTTCTGTCACAGTAACTGAGATGTACTGTGAGAAGTGGAGGAATTTTACAAGATGGAGTGATTGACATCACTACCCTTATTCATTCATTCACTTTCATCATGTTGCTATCCATTGCAGTGCACATGTGATCATTTGAGTGAATTTATAGATGATGTTATTTAGGTTTAACAAGTTCACCTTAGCAGAATGAGAAAATGGCATAAAATATTCTTTCAAAGAAAATTTGAAATTAAAATGATATTCATACAAGAATAAGGAACCACCAGGAAATGGCAGGACTGACACTTCCTTTATTTTAGTATGAATTCTCTTTAAGTCCCATCACAAACTAAGTAAAACAATGATCTAATTAGATGTGGTAGACAGCTAAAATTTTGAAAATTAATATTAAGAATGCTTTAAAAATGTGTATTTATATGGACTATCATTAAGTATGACCCTTATGTGCATATTACACCATGAGATGTTAGCTAATTATGGTAATATATTAATATAATTATGAATAAATACACATTGTATATGCATATGTGCTTTTGTATGTACATATATATGCTTATACAAACATATATATATATATATATATATATATATATATATATAAAGGTGAAAGATCAAATATTTTGGAGTCTACAGCTCTAGATACCATGTATGGTGTGAATTTTTTTTATTGTGTTGATAAATACATAAAAAATTCACCATGTTACCATTTTTTTAAGTATACAGTTGAGTATTGTCAAGTATGATCACATTGTTGTGGACCAGATTGCCAAAACTTTTTCATATTCTAAATCTGAAACTCTGTACTCATCAGAAAACAACTCTCCTTTTCTCTCTTCCCCCAGGTTCTATAACCTCCCTACTATTTCCTGTTTCTATGAATTTAGATACCTCATGTAAGTGGAGTCCTACAAAAACTTTTTTTTTTTTTTATGACTGGCTTATGGCATCTATGTTGTGGCATGTGACAGGATTTCCTTCTATTTTAAGGCAGAATAATATAATGTTCTGTGTATATACCAGATTTAGTTTATCCATTCACGGTTATTTGGACTGTTTCCATGTCTTGGCCAGTGTGATCGTACAGCTATGAACATGAGTGTAAAAATACCTCTTTGAGACCTTGCTTTTAATTCTTTTGGATGTATATCCAGGAGTGTGATTGCTAGATCAGCACATATTAGTTCTATTTTTAACATTTTAAGGAATTTTCATACTGCTATTCATAGTGGCTATACCATTTTACAATCCTAGTTACGGTGCAAAAGTGTTCCAACATCTTCATACCCTTGCCGACACTTTTCTGTCTTTTTTTAAATAGCAAACATTCTGATGATTATGAGATAATACCTCATTATGGTTTTGATTTGCAATTCTCTTATGATTAATGCTCTTAGCATCTTTTGATATGCTTGTTGGACATTTGTATGCCAACTTTAAGGAAATATCTATTAAAGTCCTCTGCTAATTTTTTAATGAAAGTATTTGATTTTGTGTTGTTTAGTTATAGGACTTCTTTATATAATATTCTGAATAGTAAACCCTTATCAGATATATATAATTTACAGATTTTTTTCCATTTCATAGGTTGTGCTTTGACTTTGTTGATTGTATCCTTTGAGACGCACAAGTTAAGTTTGTTGTGGTCCTGTTTGTCTATTTTTGCATTTGTCACCTGTGCTTTTGGTGTCATATACAAAAAATCATTGCCAAGTTATGAAGTTATTTCCTTATGCTTTCTTCTAGGAGTTTTATAGTTTTTGGTCCTACATTTAGGTTTTTAATCCATTTTGAGTTAATTTTTGTAAATGGTGTGAGTTAAGGAATCTAATTCATTCTTTTGCATCTAATTTTCCAAATTCTATTTGTGGAGAAGATTATTCTTTTCCCATTGAGTGGCCTTGACATTTTTGTAGTAAATCATTTGACCATAAATGCGTGTGTTTATTTTTAGACTCTTTATTCTATTCCATTTTCTATTTGTTTATCTTTATGCCACTACCACATTGTTATTTTTTTTTTATTACTTTAGCTTCATGATATGTTTTAAAATTAAGAAGTCTGAGTTCTCCAAATTCTTTTTTTCTCTAAGGTCATTTTGAATATTCAGGCTCCCCTTAGATTTCATATGAATTTTAGGATGAATTTGTCTTTCTGCAAAAAAATGTCATTGGAAATTTCATATAGATTTCATTAAATTTGTAAATCACCTTGGGTAGCAAGAAACATCTTAACAATATTAAGACTTCCAAATCGTGAACACTGGATATCTCTCCATTTATTGTTTCTTTTTAATTTCTTTGTAGCAAGAATTTGTAGTTTTCAGTGTACATATCTTTCACCTTCTTGATTAGGTTTATTAAGGTTTTTTTCTTTTTGATGCTATTATAAATGAAATTTTGTTCAATTTCTTTTTTTGGTTGTTCATTACTACTATATAGCAACTCACCTAGTTTTGTTCGTTGATAATATATCCTGAAACTTTGATAAATTTGTTTATTAGTTCCTACAGTTTTTGTGTGGAATCTTTAGGATTTTCTAAATAAGATGACATCATCTGTGAACAGAGATAATTTTACATTTTCCTTTCTCATTTATATGGTATTTTTATTGCCTAAGTTGTCCTGTCTAGGACTCCCCATTCTATGTTGAATAAAACTGATGAGAGTGGAATTCTTGCTTTGTTCCTGGTCTTCGAGGAAAATCTTAAGTTTTTCATCATTGTGTATAATGTTCACTGTGGGCTTATCATAAACGACCTGTTGAGGTAGTTTCATTCTATTCCTAATATGTAGTGTTCTTATGTGAATTCTGAGTCTTGTCAAATGCTTTTTCTCCATCGATTGAGAAGTAGTTTTGGTCTTTTATACTGCTAATATGATACATTAAATTGATTAATTTTTCTATGTTGAACCATTCTTTTCATTCCAGGAATAAATTTCACTTTGTCATGGTACATTTTTCTGTTAAAGTGCTGTTGAATTTGATTTGCTAGTATTTTGTTGAGGATTTTTGCTTAAAATTCACCAGAGATACTGGTCTGTAGTTTTCTTCTAATGTCTTTGTCTGGCTTTGGTATGATGGTCTCATAGAATGAGCTTGGAAGTGTTCCTTCCTTTTTAAGTTTTTGGAAGAGTTTCCAGGAGGATTTGTGTTAATTCTTTATATGTTGGGAAACTCTCCAGTGAAGACATCTGTTCCTGGGCTTTTCTCTGTTGGGAGATTTTTAATTACAGACTCAGTCTCCTTACTTATTCTTTGTCTGTTCAGATGTTATATTTCTTCACAATTCAGTGATGGTAGGTTACGTGTTTTTAGGAATTTACCCATTTCTTCTAGGTTATTTAATTTGCTGGTATATAATTATTCATAGTGTTCTCTTGTAATCCTTTTAATTTATGTGGCATTGGTTGGCATGTTTCTTCTTTCATTTCTGATTTTAGTTATTTAAGGCTTTTATTTTTTCTTTTTGGTTAATCTACTTAAGGGTTTGCCAATTCTTTTTTTTTTTTTATCTTTTAGACAACTGACTCTTAGATATATTGATTTTTTTTTTATTGTTCTACCCCTTATTTTCTTTATCTTTGCTCTAATTTTATTTCCTTCCTTCTGCCAGCTTTAGGTTTTATTTTTTTCTGTTATTCTAGTTTCTTGAGGTGTAAAGTTAGGTTGTCTATTTGAGATCCTTTTTTCTTTCTTAATGTACATATTTACAGCTATAAACTTTCTATTTAGCTTTGCCACTGCTGCATTCCATAAATTTTGGTATGTTATATTTTCATTTTCATTTGTATAAGGTATTCGCAGATTCTTTTTGTGACTACTACTTTGACTCATTTGCTGTTTAAGAATGTACTGTTTATTTTATACGTACATACTTGTTGCTTTTTAAATTTTTCTTTGGGCTATTGATTTAGTTTTATTTCTTTGTGATTGGAATAAATACTTTATATGATTTCAATCTTTTTAAATTTGTTAAGACTTAAAGCCTAACATATGGTCTACACTGAGAATGTTCTATGTGCGCTTGAGAAGAATGTATAATCTGCTGTTGTTGGGAAGAGTGTTCTTTATATATCTGTTAGATCCCTTTGGTCCATCATGTTGTTCAAGTCCTATGTTTCCTTACTGATACTCTCTGGTCATTTTATCCTATTATTGTATTGCTATTTCTCCTTTTAATTCTGTCAGTATTTGTGTCACATATTTAAGAGAGTATATAAGGTGATTCTTATAACGGTATTTTGATTTAAAGTTTATTTTGTCTGATATTAGTGTAGCTGCTCCTCTCCTTTGCTTATCATTTGCATGAATATCTTTTCCCATCATTTTGCTCTTATCCTGAATATGTTTTTAGACCTGAAGTGAATCTCTTGTAGACAATACATAGTTGGATCCTGTTTTTAAAATCCATTTAGCCTATATATAATTATACATATATATATGTTATATATAAATTATATCTAAATAAATTATATATATATATAATTTATTTTGAAGTTTAATTCATTTATTTACACTTAAAGTAATTACTGATAAGGAAGGATTTACAGTTGCCATTTTGTTAATTGTGTTTTATTGCTTTTTTTGTAGTGATATGCTTCTAATTTTCTTTTGTGTATGTAATACAGATATTTTATTTGCGATTACCACTGCGATTATATAAAAATTTTAAATTAATAGCATTCTTTTTTAATTGATAACTTTAATTGCCAACAGAACATCTACTCATTTGGGGTCTCCCACTGGATATCAATTCACTTTTTTCCAACATGCAAAATTTCTGCCGAGGAATCCACTGATAATATTATGGAAGTCTTTTCTCTTTTGCTTTCAAGATTCTCTGTCTTCCATTTTAGACAATATGATTCTAATGTGGGTTGGTATGTTTTTCTTTGGATATTTCTAGTTGGAGATTTTGGGGCTTCTTGAATTTTTATGTCCAATTATATCTTCAGATATGAGATTACTTTTAGTCATTAATTCTTCAAATAAGCTCTGTGTTCCCCATCTCCTTTCCTCTTTCCCTCCCTCCTGGGGTTCTCATAATGTTTCATTAGTCTGTTTGACAGTGGCTCATAAATATTTTAGGCTCTCTTTGTTTTTCTTTAGTCTTTTTTTCTCCTTTGCTTCTTTGTTTCCCTTTGCTCCTCTGACTTGATTTTAAATTGCCTTTCTTCATGTTCACTGATGCCCTTATATCTAATCAAGTCTGCTGTTAAATGCCTCTAATGAATTTTTCAGAGCAGTTACCGTGTTTTTCACTCCAGGATTTCTTGTTTGTTCTTTTTTAAAATATTTTTTATCTCTTTGTTGATAGTCTCATTTTATTTCTCTACCTTTTTTTCTGATTTTGTTTAGTTGTCTGTGTCCCATTTTATTTTTATTTTAGCTGATTGAGCATCTTTATGACTTGTTTTAAATTCTTTATTAGGCAACTCATAGTTCTACACTTTCTTTATATCAAGATACATTTTTCTGTCTTAATTGGGAACTATTTCCCTATTAAGTTGTATATCTTATTAACGTTTTTAACTAAAATTTGGACATTTAAAAAAATCTCCACCTCCAGTCCTTGTGTATCAATTTTCTGCAGGGTAATACCTATGTCAAGCAGCCCAGGAGGTTGCTAGGAGCTGTTCGACTTTTTCTAATCTCTTTCTTTCCCTGGCATCTCCTGCAGAACTGCAGCTATAGCAAACTTCAACTCAGTTTTCAGTGGATTCCAAACTGTGGATCCAATACAGACAGTGCTCTGAGTCAGGTGAGACAGAAGTCAATCCCTCATGCATCCCTCGATAGGCCAGAGCATTGAATGCACAGTGAAGTCTTCTGTTTCCATCTAGGGGTAGGAGTTCCAGTATGCGGTGTTTTCTCCTGGTTGCTCCATGCCATGCTGCATAGAATAAGGCATAAATGGGCATGCCAAATGTTGTGAGAAGTTTTCCACCGCTTTCACTGTAATCCATTCTTGGTTTTATAATGGCCTGGATGCTATAGCCTTTCAGCTGGTCTCTAGAGTTCTCATAAAGGCATTCTAGAATGTATATTGTTAACTAGTGTTCCTGTGGGGATGGAGGGTCTATAGCTTTTTAGTCTGCTGTCTCACTCATCAGAGAACAAAACTAAGATACTAATTTCATTGTTTTTATGTCTAATTTTTCCCCAAATAAAAGCATCTGTTAATATTTTTGTTTGTTTCTAATTTAAAAATATTGAGATACAGTTGACACATAACATTATATTAGTTTTAAGTGTACAACACAATGCTTTGAAATTTGTGTGCATTATGAACTAATCACCACAATAAGTCTATCATCAGTTAATATTTATTAATGAAGATTTAGTAGTCGAGATGTGGGCAAAATCAATTTTCATACAACCAGTAGGTAAAAATGTATTTTCTGCTAAGTGGCAAATACCTACAAGTGTTGCCTAAAAATATTCAGTAACAAATGGAACAGAATAAGGTTTATTACTTATATATTAGTCCTGAGCAGACTATATTTTCTCCAAATATTTTTTAAAGACTACCAGCTTTTGTTCCCTCTTGTTCCCTTTTGTTCAACATTGTTTTTACAGTCCCCTTTATGGACGCCGGGAAATGACATTATGGAACAGATGTAGGAAAGGTGTATAAGCCAAGTGACACGTATCACATCCACTCACATTTCACTGATTAGAACTCAAGTCATGTGGCTACACACAATTGCAAAGGACATGGTTAATATAGTATAGGTGAGCGCTGAGGAAAAAAAGGAAATAGCTAGCATCTTTGGCAATAAAATGTCATAAGTTTGGATTTATATAAATATAATGAAAATTGCTCAATTACTGAGTATGGAAGCAGAGCTTATTCATGGGGATTTGCTACTGTACAGATAAGGCATTTCATATCATGGACTGTGTGTGTGTGTGTGTGTGTGTGTGTGTGTGTACATATATCTCCATTTAAAAAAGTGAGTGTGTCTTAAATTCAGCTCACAAAGATATAGCTTATACCAGGTCCATTGAAAGAGTTATAGATGAGCCAAAGTATTCAAATATATGAATCTACAGCTTTTGCTTTCATTTTTCTCCAGAGATAAGCATTTTGATTTTCTAATAAATGGGAAGAGAAAGTATTTGTTCTCTGTAGTTACAGCCATATCACTAAACTGGAATCACCTTGCAGGTACAGAGGAACTTTTCTTAGTTTCCCGAGCACTATCTGTACAGAATTTATATTTGAAAACAATTTCTGGGAGGTCTTTGGAACTGGGAAAGAATGTTTAACATCTTACAGTCAATGAAGATGTTTCAAAAAGTTTGTAAATATTTTAAATAATTTATATTCTCAGACAGTTTATAATAGAAAGAAAATTTATATTGAGTAATGTACATTTCCACATGGATTTTCTCAAACTCAATAACCATAAATGTAATTCAAAATACATTTTTTATAATGGTAGCATCAC
This sequence comes from Macroglossus sobrinus, assembly GCA_004027375.1. NCBI lineage: Eukaryota > Metazoa > Chordata > Mammalia > Chiroptera > Pteropodidae > Macroglossus > Macroglossus sobrinus. Next base: position 275,511 of record PVKZ01000733.1, read on the forward strand.
TAACCATCCTACAAAGATTTGGTTTAGTAGTAGCTTGGAAGAGGATAGTAAAATATAGAATGTGAAAGTGTTTAAATTGATTCCAATTTTTCTATTACTTGGAACACCCACTGACTAAAATCTAAAGTATTAACATAAATTGAAAACATCAGTGTTAAACTTAGTGTCAACGTTTCTATTTTTCTATTGTAATAATGAGCCTATCCATTATAAGAGCTCAGAAAGAAATAAAAAACATTTAGATAGCCTCGCTTACTAACTGCCATAGAAATATCTCTAATCATTTATGTAAATAAGAATTTCACTGTCATATTCTTTATTTCCTTAAAACTCCAAGCACATCATTTTCTTAATAAGTTATATAAATCTGGTTTATCAAGAGACATGTGTACATATGTAAATATATGTAAATAAAGGACCTCCTAAATTTTGTAGTGCTTTAGATTTAAAAAATTGCTTTAAAAAAAAGCATTAATATTTAGGATGTAACTAAGTTTTAAAATAAAAAACATAACCACTAAATGTAAAAAAGATTGTTCCTATATATAATTCCATAAAAAGGAATATTCTAAATAAATCTATTTTTTTCTTTCTTTTTGGCTTATTTGTATTTCTAGGCTTCTTTTTGAATAATTATATCAAATTGTGACCATTTTTACGTGTCAGCATTCCTCTATTGTTAAATTGTAAAATTTTAAAATTATTATTATTATTATTATTATTATTATTATTATTATTTATTGTGGATAGCCTGACTTCCTCTTGGTTGGCCATAGGATATTTTGTTTTGTTTATAGCATAGATAATCTATGATGAGTACCATTTCTGCCTCCGGCTAGCTCTGATTTAGAGCACATAATTTACATTAGGTCTAAGTTATAGAGAACAATACCCATCTTAACTTAGAATGACGATGTTAGATCTGGACCATGTTTTAGTTTGCCAGAACTGCCACAACAAATATCACAGAGTGGGTAGCTTCAACAAAATAAAGTTATTTTCTCACAATTCTGGAGGCTAAAATTCCCATATCCAACTGCTGGCAGAGCTGGTTTCTCCTGAACCTTCTCTCCTTGGTTTGTAAATGGCTGCCTTTTCATCCTGTGTTTAGTTGGCCTTTTTTTTTGGAGGGGGTGCATCCTCTCCTGGTGTCTCTTTCTCCTCTAATAAAGACACAAAGTGTATTGGATTAGGGCCCCACCCTTATGACCTCATTTGACCTTAACTGCTCATTTAAAGAGCCTATCTCCAAATAGAATTATATTGGGGATTAAGGTTTCATTATAAGAATTTTGAAGGAACTCATTTCTGTCTATAACAAATAATTTAATAGATTATAAAGTTTTTGGTAAAATATAAAGTTAATGCTTTTAGTTTGTTTTTGTTATGTTTTGTCTTAATACAGCTGGATTGTTCTGATATTGTCAAATGGATTCAACTATTTATAAAACAATTACTTTTCCATTTCAAAAATATGAAGCATTTGTGTATTGAGATGGATGGTAATAACCAAAAACCACATAAATTACCCAATAATGCTTCTCTGGGGCAGTCACCTTCATATTGGCAATGTTTCTAAAGAGATAAGTGTATTTCAGTAGTCAGTAAATAGACATTTATTTAGACACACCCTGATAGCCAAAACATAGCTTTCTAAAGTAAATGGTGGTTTCTCTTTCCAGCATTTAAATATGGAAATGCTTGCTTTTAGCACTGACGCCAAATACATGTTTGTTTATTTATATTATGTATAAAAATCATGAGTACCATGTCCAGATTATCAGTTATTATACACAGTATATTGTAAACTTTTTTTTTTTGTAAGCTTTTATCTAGGCAGCTCCTAGTATGCAAAAAATTAAATACTGGTTGTATGGCCCCTATGCCTGGTCCTAATAAAAAAAATGCAAGTGTCAGTTAAGCTGGGCATACGAAACAGCACTGGCAATATTCTTGCTTATGTGACCTGCTCTGCATAGAGATCAGGCATGACACTTCTGAGTTCACTTTGTTTAGCCCAGCACTTTGTGCAGTTAGGCATTTGAAGAATGGATGGGGACAATGCTGACAGATATGGAGATGGTGATGACCTCTCATGATTATATATTGCCCCTGACCTATTAAACACCCTTTAAATGCTCTTCGTAAAAAAAAACCGTTGACTGCATATGACTCAGAGAAATTTATCCCTTCACACATTTGCATAAATCGTTTCTGTCCACAGTGACATTTTTTTATGCTCTGCTTATAGATTTTTGAAATAATCTTTTATTTCATTGCTTTGTTTCATCAGACAATTCACCAAGATATCTTTTCATTTATGAAAATTGTTGAATTTTCATCCCTTTGAGACCTTACTATCAAATCCTATATTCACAACTCACATTGTTTTCTTGTAAAGTATTCATAGTTAGTATGGATGAGCTAACGTAAAGTACACAAATGCTATTCTCTAAGATCTTAAAACTTCTAAAAATTTACTTTTAAGTAAAATATATCAATAAACACAACTGAAGATGGAATTTACATATAGCCGGATGTTGGTGTGTGAAGGAATGCTGATTGATTGAATCTGTTTTTCTTTACCTTCATCTCCACTATATATCTGAAAGCATCCTTTTTCTTCATAGTAGTATTTACAAATATTATTAGATAATTGCATTATCATTTGTTTCAGCATTACATTATGTGTCCTTGAGGGTAGGGATTTGTCTTGTTTACTTTTTATCTCTAGTATTAGTTATAGCCCTGACACATATTAGGTTCTCAATATGTATATACTGAATAAATGAATAAATTATTAAATGAATCAAGATTTCACGATTCACATTTAGAATGCAATTCTAACTTCTTACTACATTTCAGGGATTCTTAACTGTAGGTGATTTTGCTCCTCATAAGACATTTGGCAATACTGACAGTTTATTTGTCACATTGGGGGCAAATGGTGCATGCATCTAATAGCCAGAAATGTTGCTTCACATCCTACAATACACAGGTCAGCCACCCACAACACAAACATCTGCTGTGTCCATAGTGCTGAGGTTGAGAAACCCAAGATGCGATGGTCAGGCTCCCATATTCCTCTACGCCTATCTCTGGCTTATTTTTCTTTCACTAACTTTGCCAGGTCCATCCTGAAATTCTGCCAGATGCTTGTGTACACCAAGCTTTTACGGCCTTACCACATCGTGTTCTTAGGCTTGGAAATATTTTTCTCTTCGTTTTTCGTATGAATAATTACTCTTTAGGTTTCAGCTTAGCTCCCCACCAATCATACTAATTTCTGTCCTAAATTCTTGCATTTATTTCCTTCACAGCAGTATTAAAATATGTAATTGCATGTATGCATATCTGTGTCAAATTTCTGTTAGACCTTATCGTCATGAGGATAGGAACTTAGCATAATGATAGCACATAGGAAGTGCTCAGAAATGGGTTAAGTAGCAGAAAGAAAAGCAATGTTGGGATGTAAAATTTTATTTGGGAGACAAATGCAGGGTGAATTAGATAAATAGGTTGGCAAGGTCTTATCAGTCATGGAATATTTCAGATTTATCCTAAGTACAGTAAGAAGCCATTACATTGTTTTCAAAGGGAAATAATCAAATCTGATTTTTTTTAAGATCACTCTAACTGCTATGGAAAAAAAATAAATTAGAATGGGAGAACACAGGAGAGGATAATTAGTTATGAAGGTATGAGAGCAGTCATGCATTTTAGGTATATTTGGAAGTAAAAGCAAGGACATCTTTATGTATTGGTAGTTAAGATTAAAGAAATAGATTCATTTAAGAAATTTTCTTAGTTTTTTTTTTAACTTGAGCAACTGATAGGAATTGATTCTAGTTCTTGTCTCGGAGAAGACTAAAGGAAAATGTTTTAAGTGATAATAAATAATATCTTTTGAGCCATATCATGTTTGTGATGCTTTTACAGCAGTGAAAGAGAAATATCAGTTTACTAGCTGTGTGGAGCCCAGAAGTGTCATATTTTGATATATGAATTTGGAGTTTTTTAGCATGTAGCTGTTGTTAAAAACTTAAACCTACATCGATTTTTACAGATTGAGTGCAGCTACAAAAATCTGTCGTACAAGCATCAAAATCTATGACGTACTAACATTTAGAAGTGAAGTAAGAGAAGAGATGCAAATATAAGAGTCTGAAAAGAGCATCCAGTGAGGAGAACAGGAATTCATGGAAATCCACAACAAAGGGTGTTTCTGGGTTGAGAGGGTAGATGCTTGGGTTGGATGCGTAAAAGTTGAGTCAGATGAGCACGAAGCAGGCCCCTTGGGATCCGGTGACAGTGGTGAGACTTGGTATTTATGAAGTTGTGCTAAAGGAATGCGGTAAGGGCCAGACTGAAGTGGTTTAATGTTTAAATGGCATTTGAGTGGAAATAGACTCTTTTGAGAATTATATCATAGAAAGAAACAAGATGCAAGATGGAAAAGTAGCAGCAGAATATTTTGATTACAAATCTCTTATCGCTCAACTCCAACCTCGTTCTTCTTTGTCCTACTCTGTGTGATACTTGGCCACTGATGCCGCAAACACATTTCTCACTTACCTGCTGGTTTCCTATTAGGTTTTACCAATGGGTAGCTTTAGAAGGATCCTGAAAGTCAGAAAAATGGAAGAAGGGACTTTGTTTTTGTTTGTTGTTGCTGTCAGTGTCCTCCCAGAAATACCCGATTCCAATTCTGCTTTTTTGTTTTTGTTTTTGTTTTCTTCTTTTTCTGTACGCTTACGACCAGCCTCACTGAACCCTGCAGAGCTGGAAGCTTTCCTGGAGCTCAGAGCTGGGAAGTGGCCCCTCCTCAGAGCCCGTCTCCAGTTGCGTGGGGCTTTTTTCTTCTAGTCTGACAGTCCCAGCCTCTTTCCTTGGTTCTTCAGCTCTAGAGAAGCTGCCTCGTGTAACCTTTACCTAAGTGTCTGCTTTTGGCTTTTTCACTCCTCCATCACGTGTGTAACTGATTCACTATATCAGATTCTCTACATTGAAGTAACGAGCATAGTTTTGGTTTTCCTGTGGAAGCACTGGCCTTTTATAGGACAATAAATTTGGTCACAATTGCAACAGGAGAGAAGATGGATATATTTGCAGGATGATGTCCATGCAGTAAAATGCCAGCTGAAAGAGAGAGGGGGAAGGGGGAAGGAAGGAGGGGTTTCAGAATTTGAGAGGAAAACATAAGGTTTGGATTGAAAGGTCATCTATCGGGACATCTCTAAAAGATTTCCAGACAGTATTGAGTACCCCTGGGCCTGGGACCATGATTTTAAAGAGAACTAATCAACATACCGTGACAGTTTTCTTTGGCTGTTTTGCTAGTCCATGATATTTGGGGGCCAAACCATGAGGGACCATGGGCACCATGCTAAGAAATTTCAAAGAGATACTGTAATCCACAGGCCACAGGCCAGCCACATGGCATGCACACCACCGTTCCCCAGTTTTGCTCATAGATTGTTGTTCCATGTCCAGCTGAGCTTTATAACACATTGCACTGGTCAAACACAAACAAAATCAGTCTCCATTGACATGTTTATTAGCTCCCAATGCTATAACAAAAACAAACAAACGGCAACAAACATAGACCTGAGTGGCTTCAAGAACAAAAACATGTTTTTCATGGTTCTGGAGGCTAGAAGTTCAAGATCCAGATTCCAGCTAATGTGGTTTCTGCTGCGATCTCCCTTGGCTCACAGATAGCTACCTTCTCTCCATGTCCTCACATGGCCTTTCCTCAGCGCACGCGCACAGAATGAGAAAGAGTCTTTGTTTTTGGTTATATATCTTACCGTGTGCTCTGATCTTTCTTCTTATAAGACACAAATCATAGTGGATCAGGGCCCCATCCTCATGAGATCATTTAACAATAATTCCTTCCCCAGAGGCCCCGTCTCTGAATATAGCCACTCTTGGAGTTAGTGCTCAACATATGAATTTGAAGGGACGTGGACATTAGAACAGCATGTAAGTTGGAACCTATTTACCAGCTCTGAAAATAGGCCGTTTTCAACTGAGAAGTGAATTTTGAATTTTTTTTAGGATATAATTTTTAGCAGTATGGAGCATGAGTTAGATGGCAAGATAAAGCAGAGAGACTACTTAGAAAGCAAGGGTAGAAAACATTTTGAAGCTGAATTAAGATGCTATAAAGAAAAATTATATTTCCTTTATTTGCTCCTGTTTTGATCCTGCTTATATTTTATCACTGATCTTACTTAGGAGGCAAATAAACCATTATGTGATGAGCCCAGTTTTCGAAGTAACATTCTTATGGTAAGGAATCTGTCAAGAGCTAGTCATGGACAAGGATAGGAATGGATGTCTCTGAGAACTCAGAGTAGGCTGTAGTCCGCAGCATGTCCCAGCCTTTTGGGATACGGGAATTCTATTTTTGGAGTCTGCTGTGAGACTGCTCTTTTATGGATGGCACTTCTGGAATGTTCATTTAGAGGAAGTCTGACAGGATGTGGCCTCTGATATCCAGCTCCTGCTCAAGCCCAAGGATGAACATTTTCCAGAAAATAAAATATTATTAACAAAACACAGAGCGGACAGAAATGGCAACAGAATGTCCGTTTAATAGCAGAAGGCACTCTTTCACACAGACTAGACATGTGGCATTTTATGGCAATCATTTCATGCTATACATGTAACTTGAAGCTATATAAGCTACACGAGAGTTTATTTATTAATTTATTATGGGAATCACTGTCTCAGAGGCCATATAAATTGCTTATCATAACAATTTATAATTTTGAGCCCTTACTATATGCCAGTCATTCCTCTAAGTGTATTACGTCGACTTAATTCTCCTCAAAACTCTGAAGTAACTACTATTATCAGGTTCATTTTATAGGTGCAGAAACTGAGCCATGAAGAGCTCAAGTAACTCACCCATGCTGTACAGGTAGTAAATGCTGGATTCAGGTGATGTGCCTGGATAGCTGTCTTCAGAGGCACCTCTTAACTTCTGCCCTGTTCTAAAGTTTAAAGTCCGTCTCATTCTCTTGGAAGGAAGGAGGTGTGGGGCCGGAAGCTTGTGCAGAGATCAGGGATTCAGACTGAGGGAAGTGGAACGGGTCACACATTTCACAGCATCGAACACCTCGACTTTTCTCCCTGGAGAACAAAGGCACAGATATCATCCCATATCTGTTTTCTAGGATTCCTTAGTAACCTATACCATGGCTGAAGAAAATGCAACCTTTTAAAAATATATTGATAAATTCAAACACATTTTGGTCTTATTGTACTTTCTAGATTTGTATCTTTAAGATTAATGAGCAGAGGTTAATACATTTGCCTGTAATTCAGATTTTCAATGTCCCACAATCAAAATACTTAAGTACTTTTGTGTTTTGATGGTGAGGGGGTGGGGGTTGAACCCCACCCCCTCACCATCTTTCTGGGCATGTTCTCATTCTATTTATTTCATAAAATGTGCTACCTTTACCCTGGCCCATTTATTTTCACTCCTTTGCTTAACTCTGTCTTTGTAATTAGTTTCATGTAGTTTAGTCTTCCAATAGGAAACTCCTAAATATAGAGAGAGACTTTCATAATTTGTGATAGCTCCTAAATCACTCACCATAATGAACATGAATTTGTATAGTGAATGAATTTCCTTGGAGATTGCTCATTAACGAAATGAAACATCTCTATTTTTAAAGGTTACTTTTAATAATACTACGATATATAATGTCTTGATTTTTAGTCAAAAATTTTAGTGAAAATTTACTAGTTTAATATACTTGTTAATACTTGTATTTAAACATCATATTCACTTGAATATTCACTTTCAAAAAGGGATTATTTGGTAACTACATGGTTTTACATTAAAACCAGAAGTCGGAATATTTACTTTTAATTTCTGATCTCCAAGGAAGTCAGTTTAACAATTCTTAAGAAACACGCTCACCTTTAGAGAAAAAATGATCAGTGTAGATGAAATTTACTGCTTTAAATTTGGTGATTCTATAGGGATTCTATATAGAGAGAAAATCATGTTTTATTTTAAAATCATGTTATATTAAAATCATATCAGGTATAAATAGTGTTCTTTTCTAAATCTTCTGCAGGCTAGAGCATAACCCCTGCATTTTTATATTATCAAATTCCTCAATGCTGCTCTTGTTAGGGGCTGATTTGTTACTTTAAAATTTAGAATTTAAAGTAACAAATTCTTTATCTAGAATTTCTGCAGCTGATCTTTTCTCTGTCCCTAGTCTGGGTACTTTTCTGTTTCAATGTGACATTTTCCTATCCAAATAGATCTGTTGTTTATAAGGGAGAAATTACCTGTGTCTGATATTTCTGGTTAAGTTAATAAATATTTCATTGCCATAGATCCTCTATCTCTGTAAAATCCAGCTGTCACTTTAATGTCTGAGTGGAAAGGGAAGTCATTATGGTGGCCTTTCATCTCATTAGCAGATGTGCACTTGGTTTCTGTTAGGAAACATATTTATAATCTTCTAAAAATCTTAGCATCACAATTTTCGACGTGAAACTATCCGTAACACCATTTTTTTTAAACCATTTACAAATGTGTTATAAATATTTATATTTATCAGTAAGCATTCTGAATATCTTGGTGCGGAAAACTACACACACACACACACACACACACCCATACATATACCAATCACTGCTCAGCTAGTTTGTTATCTAAACCCAAAATCTAGCTATAACAACAGATTGCCCAGAAAAGAGTGGTTATAAATCATTCATTTTCATTTTTGTTGTTATTCTAAGACTTAATAGAAATGGCAAGATTCTTTTCTTTCTTTCTTTCACTTGTCCCTTTGCTAATTAATGGGTAAAGTTACTGAGTCAGAGCTCATAGCTAATCAGGGAATTTCATTTATTGGTTTAGGTAAAAGCATTCAGAATGTTAATGCATCACCCAAGGTATGCCTAGGAGCATACTTTTGGCAGAAAATACTTCCAAAGAGAATAATGTGGAAAGAACTTAGCTCAAGCTTGGAATCTACCTCTGCAGGCAGCTCATACCCTTTCTTGTCTCCTCCTGTTCAATTATTCATTCATGTTCTATACATATATTGAGTAACATGGATAATTGTAAGCAGGGTTTGTTTTTAAAAATTTTATTTGTATTTGGATGCTCAGATACTTATTTCTCTATAATCTCGTTCCCCAACAAACCAACCATTCGTCTTTTGATAATTTGATTCTCACTTTTGATACTTTCATTTGGCCAAGTATGATATTCCACACAGAAGCTTCTCATGCCCCTTTCACTGAAAGACCTTTACCTTGGCAGATGTCTCCCTAACCTAAATATTTGTTCATGATCTCTCCAAATGCTGCGGCGATGCTGGGCAGCGTACGATGCTTTTTCTCAGCGGTGATATGAATATTTCTTTCTTGTGGCCATTTTGTTAAGGATCATGGTAGCATCCACTAAGTCAGTCACCAGAGACACGACAGATTATAAATTCAGTGTGTGACAAACTCCATTTCAAGTTTGTCTTATCTCTCTTTTCCCCATGGAGAGACGGATGTTTAATAAGAACCCAGAAATGCTCCCACTCACTCAGCTTGCTGCAAAAACTGCAGATTTTTGAGTTTTTGCATTTTAGGTACATTATGCCATAGGCAGAAAAGTACCAGGGAAAAGCACCGCAGGGCCTGGCGTGTGGCATTCACAGGCTGCTGACACCTCTTTGGTTCTGAAAATCTTTTTGTAAAAGTACAGAGTTTTGCAGTTAATACTGTGCCCCACCTGTTGGCAGTTCGCTCCATCTAGCTTCTTTCCCACTGAGTTTAGTGTTCAGACTGTCTGGCAAAACCGCACGGTACCAAGGCTCTCACAGTTAGCTGCAAATGCTCGGAGCAGGACCCACCCACTGAGTCCTCTGTTTTCTGAGCTTTTCGAAACAGCTCTGACTTGGAGAGCTCCATAAGTGGGAAGTTGAAAGAAAGTCTGTACTCTACAGTTGTTCGCTATTTTGAAATCCAAGTACATAACCGCACTTTCGCTCAAAGACACACGGAAACCTGTTGGTTGTGGATTTCTGGGGCAGTGTTTTAATTTCAGGCATGTGCCTCAAATTTTGGAATAAAGACGGAGTGATTTGGTACCTACAGAGATACAAGCTGTGTCTCCTCAGGGAGCCTGCCCCATAGAGAGCAACAATTTAAATAAAGTAACAAGTGTGGCATTTTGAAATTGATCTAAGTATTTCTAGAATTGTTTCCTGGGGTGATGGAAAGGGGAATAAATACAAAGTAGAGGAGTTTTGAGTATAGCTGGGGAAAAATTCACAGTAGCTTAGCTTTCTAAGGGCATCTTGATGCAGAAGCCATAGCACTTGATTGAGAGCTTTGTTCCTCAGTTAATTTAATTCCCTAACAGAAAGAGGATAACACACACCTTATATCTGAAGAAGTCCAGATGAAAAGATAAGAATATTTATTGTAATTTATACCTGTAATGAATGCCCAGTGGGGAAACTATTGACAAATGCTGTCATAAACACAAGTATGTGGTCAGTGCCCTGGCCAGAACCTTGGTAGGCACCTGACCCACAATTGCTCAATCCAAAGCTCACCTCTTTTCCTGTTAAATATAAGACCAACTAGACTGTGCTTTGGATTTGTGCAAAATAAAATTCTATATCTGCTTTAGTCAGCCTCCCGAACATGGTGACAGCTTTGGCGCTCTTTGGAATATTGATAGTTGCCTAATTGTCCCATTGTGTTGTTTTGTCCTCCCCAAATCTCAATTTCAAGTCTTACATTTGCTGATTTGTTGGTTTGCTAAGAGCACACCTCTACCAAGCATCTCTCCAGGCAGTGGCTTATTGCTAACCGGAGATCTGACTGCAGGATCATGTTTTATTTTAATTTATTCTAGACCTGTGCTGTCTTAATACAGTAGCCACTATCCACATGTGGCTATTTAAAATTAATAAGTTAAATCATATTAAAATTTCAGTTTTTATGAAGTATATAAAATAGTCAAATACATAGAAACAGTAGAATGATGGTTGTCAGGGGCTAGTGGGAGGGAGACAGGGAGAGTTGCTATTTAATAGGTATAAAGTTTCAGTTATAGAAGACCAATGGATTCTAGAGATCTGCTCTACATCCTTGTGCCTGTAGTTAATGATACTGTATTGTACAATTAAAATTTTGTTAAGAGGGTAGATCTCATCTTACATGGTTTTACCTTAAAAATAAAAAAAATTCAATTCTGTAGGCACCTTAGCCCACTTTCAAGTGCCCTGTAGCCATGTGTGGCCATGACTACCCGTGACCGCAATGTTGGACAGCACCCATATGGGACATTTCCATGACACAGAACTTCTATCAGATGGCACTGGCTGAACTACGTTTATCTGTTAGAAACATTTTTTAACATTTCAAGACAAAGCAAATTCTTTGAGTCAGACAGGGCACATTGGTTGTAACAGCCGACATAATTCAAACAAGTTTGTCATACAGGGAACATAGTCACTCATGAAACTAGAAGGCTTCAAAGTTGGTTTGATTCAACTGCATAATAGACTTGTCAAAAACTTGTTTTTTCTGTTTTTTATCTTCTTCTGATTTGTGTCAGCTTTGGTCTAGGCCTATTGACTCCCCACATGGTCATGAGGCGTTTGCCCATCGCCCCCCAGCCTGCATAGCTCTACAAATCTAAGCGTTCGTTACCTTTTTCAGAAGACAGGAAGTTATTTTTATTTAGTTATTTATTTTTCTAGCTGTGATCACAGACTTTTCCTGAAATTCATCAGCCAAATGTCATCACTTTCCTCCATCTAAACAAATCTGTGGTCAAAGAATGAGATCATGTCACTTAGTTTAGGCATCAAAACAAGGAACATGTGGATGCATGAATGAAAGTCAGGATAATAAAGAGAATGGTTGGTAGGAAGGTGTCCAAAATGTCTATTAATGCTCTATAATAGTGGTTCTTGACAGAAGGGGTTTTACCCTGCAAGAACACTTGGCAATGTCTGAAGACTTCATTAATTGCCATGACTGGAGATGTCCACTCACATCTAGTGGGTAGAGGCTTGAGATTTTGCCGAAAATCCTGCAATGCACAGGACAGTCAACAGAGATTTATCTGAGCAGATGTCAACAGTGCTGAAGTTAAGAAATCCTGTTCTATAAGATTGTATTTTATGGAATCCAGTTTAAATTTTAAAAGTAACTTTAATAATTGGCATCACTGAAAAATGCAGAGTTAGAAATGCTTCAGGCATGATCTGATCCAGAGATGTGCAAAGTTTTACATACCCTACCTGTACTTCCTTGTAATTGTCTTGGCTACTCCATCATCTAGATTCTCAAATTCTCTTCTTTCTGATGATAGCATGGAAGGTCGCTACACTCTGACATTGTTACATGAATGCAACAAGTCATCTGCAGAAGAGAAAATTATTTTTCCAGTTGCTTTCACAAGAGAGAAACTTCTTCCTCAAAACTTGCTGCGAGCAAATAGCTTCTTTCTTTCTATTAGCCAGAATTGGATCACGTGTCCATTTCCAAACCATGTATGACTAAGAATTTAGTCACTTTCACCTGTTAAACAGTTGAGGATAGATGGATCATTTTACAAAGAAAAATTTGGACAAACTGATTGGGAGTGGGAGATGGTGATTACACATAGACAACTAATAAATATTGACTGCAGGGTTGCTGGATTGTATTGATATTAACTCTAGCCAGCATCTGGCAGAGTAGCATTGGTATATGACTCTAGTAGAACTATAACTGCAGAAATGAGACTGTGATCAAGTATATTCATGAAAAACTTGAAGCATATGCTTGATCAGAAAGCTGGTTTCCTGCTGGTTCCTGTAATTTGATTCTCTTGAATCACGTACTACCACATTTTACATAATCCATTTCAACGAAAAGAGATAATATCTATATTCTTACTTTCTCATGGGAAATTTTCAAGTTCATTTTTATCTCCACCTTTTATTAGTTTTACGATTTGGAGAAATTACTGAATCTTTGAGTGATACAGTTGCCTCATTTGAAAAATGGAGATAGCAATAGCATGTATTTCCAAGAGTTGCCTTGAGAAATAAATTTTAAAAATGCGTAAGAATTTTAAGGAGTAACCGTATGTTTGTAAATGCTCGATCAATATTAGATATGATTGTTACTACTCACTGCTAGTCACATTTCTCAAACCATACATCATTCCTATTCATTATTTTCAACTTAAGAATTATAGGGTGATATTTTTATGATGCTTCTTTCTAAATTACATCTTTTGAATTCTGAAATAGCTTATTTTAAACCATTTCTGGATACTCAAGCTTTACTTACCTCTCTAAGTAAGGACTGCCAGCTTGAAGTTAGACATTTTGCTTTTGTGTGATTTTTTTTCATAATTTCAAACTATTTTCTTCCTCAATTTCAGTATAAACTATTGCTTATTTTGATGTTTCTGATATTTTATAATAATATATTTTCTCAAAAAAACCAAGCCTGTTATTCCACTATAAGGAAGTTTATTACCATAAGTTCTCCACTTTTAACAAATTTATAACATCATAGTATGCAAATGTAGCATTTTAGATGACTTTCCAAGATACATAGTAGAGGACCTTTATGTGATTTTAAAACACTTTGATTTGCTTGAGAAAAAAGTCATTACTAACTTAATCTGAATATAGCTTTTAGAATGAAACAAAGAATAAAATATAGAATGTCAATGATAAGGATGGTGCTCAAGAGGGAAAAATAGTGGACAATCATTAGAGAGACAAAGTTTACATTTTTATTTAGTAGAGGATTTAAACAGACAACAATAACCTTTTAGCTGGGTAGTAGAATAAACATTTTGCAGTCTCTAAAAAAATAATCCAAAAATTTGGCCACATTTTTTTCTTATTTTGGTTTATTTATTATAGTATAACTAACCAACCCTAAAACTTAGCGCCTTGAAATATCAACCATTTTATTATATCTCCAGGTTTTGTGGATCAAGATTTCAGTCAGGGGTCAGCTGGCTGACTTTTCTAGTCCACATAGCACTGGCCCAGGGTAACTTGACTCATTCATCTGATCCACATTGGAGGGTCCAAGATGGCTTCTGTTATATATCTGACATGTTGGCAGAAATAGTTGAAAGGCTGAGCTCAGCTAGGACAGTCAACTGCAGGTCTCAGAAATGGCTTTTCTAGTACTATGGTTTTAGATAGTAACTTCATACTTGGAAGCTCAGGATTCCACGGAGCATTTCAAAAGATGTGGAGAGAAGCTGCAAGACTTCTTTTGACTTAGCTTCATAAGTCCCAGAATATCAATTCTGCAATGTCTTTTTAGTTAAGTAAGTCACAGATTCAAGCCCAGGTTCAAGGAAAGAGAGATTAAACTCTGCCTGTCAACAGAGATATCAAAATATATTCAGCTATGTTTAATCCATTACATTCATATTTTGCTGTATGCAACGTGCTCTAAATTAGGTAATGGATTAATTTTCAGCAATAGTTTCTAGCCTTGATGAAATAAATTATAGTTGTTGAGAGAAATACAACATAGAGTAAAGCAAAAAAAAAACAAACAAACAAAAAAGGTAAATATATAAAATTTACTTTAGCATCACTAAAATTGCCTGCATTGTGGCCATAATCCAATTTCTAATATTTATATAGATTAAATAAAGTAAAAATATGTTACCCTGAAATAGATAAGATGAACTGGAGTTTACACCTCAGAAGAGAAAGTTGCTTATAGCTTGTGTTTGCCCATACTTTACACTTCTCAGTCTTGCTAGTGATATAATTTGCATATCGTATGCTTCGGTGCCGAGTTACAAATCATTGGGCAGAACAGTAATTTTTAGGAATATGACTTCTTTTTAGAGAAGTGTAGCAAAGGGGTATCTAATGAAGAGTTCTTCCCAGTTGATAAACTTTGACCTCAAGGCAAATTTCCCCAGGATGCCCAAATTGAATTCTTTTATTCTTGTCTCTTTAATGAAATTACTGAAGGGTGCACATCTCAGGTTCTTTCTCCAGATGTCATGGTTCCTGTTCATAAATTTTTCACATTTCTACTGTTGGCTAAAGTGACACCTACTGCAAAAATTAAACCCAATCGACAGGAACCAAGAATAGATGAGTCCTCTTTACTCTTTTCTAGCAAGACATTTGTTGGACCTTTCCATAAGGTTAAAAAGCATCGGAAATTGAAAGGAAGGTGGCCCAACCTGTTTTGGCAATGATTACAGAATGATTACGGTTGCATTTAAATTTACATAAGTATGAATATATTAAGCTAGCAGATAAGACCTTTACAACTGGAGAAAATTGAAATAAAGCTGGAATACACTTAATTATCTAAATTGCTATCAATATGTATCATTACAAAGTACCAACAGCAGTGCAATTTTGTCCTAAGCTTCTACACACTCAACCAAAGAGTGAGTCTACATCTATTCCTACAACCCCCAGTGGAGGAGTTGAAATTACACATGCTTTCTCTAATTTAAAGAGGGACTTTCACACTGGGATACATTAAAAAGAGAACATTTAAATAATAAGTAATTTGCTTTGGCTGTAATTGAATTCCCCTTGCTGTTATTGCTAATTATTGACAATATTTGTGATTGACTAAGAAGCTTTTGCATTCTGAAATAAAAATTATTTTTCTGCCGGCTCTTAAAAGACAGTGACTGTCTTTTCGACATCATAGACTGTTACCATGGAAATAATTGTGATTTGAGAAATGTATCAGCAACATGCAAAAAATTGCTCTGTACAGAGAATTCCCTTCCCTTCACTGCTCTGGGCATTGTACAGCCTTGCATAGTAAGTACATGATAATGACTTCTCACATTTATATAATGTGCCTTTGTTTTACAAAGTACTACACAATAGACAGAGCATAGTATATGCAACTAAACAGAAAGGACTAGAAAAGTAACTTTCATTTAACAATGAAATAGAATTATTCTATATTTTAGGACAAATTTTCAATTAAATTAGAAGATAATTATGCTTTTACACTTAACACTGAGATCTCAATAAGAAAATATCTAATCAGTATTTTATTTTAAAGCAGGTTTTATATTTTGGGGATTATTAGCCCATTTGTCTGGTAGGACAGACATCTTTGCCCAGCTCATTAAAAGAGACTTCCCTACTTTCCATATGCTGTCTAATTTGAGATTTTTTAGAGAATCTACTCCACAGAGAATCTGGCCTAAGATGGCCCTATTAGAAGACTAATTCTTACAGATCTTGCTTGGAAAAAGAGAGAATGGAGAAAAGAAATTGAATACCTTAGGGCAAGAGAAGCAGAGATTAGGTAGCCAAAATAGCGTTGTTTTCTGACTTTCTGGTTTCTTGCTCCAATACCTTGAAAGCTGGACTGTCCTGCCCTTTTCAGTTGAATTCTGTACGTGAACTTTTTTTAACCTTGCAAATACAGAAGCTTTAACTCAGACTGAAATAGATGTGAGTAATGGAATAGCAAGCATTGTGTAGACAAAGAAAATGCGGAACTAGATATGAAATAATGGTGGAGGCCAAAGACAATTCTTCTGCTTGGGATCTAAATCTGACAGTCTGTGGTGTGCTAAGTGAGACAGATTGTTACAGTGTGTGGCTCTTAGAACTTATGCTGAACACCTGATTGGAGACTCCACTTCCATATTGCCATGTGAGACACAAACACGGATAAGGACAAAACGTATATATAAACCTCTGAGGGAAGCCCTGTTGTACTCACAGCCAGTTTCTGTGCCTTCTCTGAATTTGCCAACATACCAATGTCTTTAAATAGTATATTTGCCTTTTTTTTTTTTTTTTTTTTGCAAAACTAAACATTGCGATAATTAGAATGTCGGTATTTGAGGGAACAGAAAGATTTGAAGAATTGCCTGGCACTTTCCAGTGTACTGCCAACCACAATCAATAGCCATTAAGGAAGAAATGGTGTGATCCCTTTTCATATGAGGCAAGACTAGAGTTGCAATTCAGTTCACGTTCATTTTTCCAAGTAGATTTTTGGAGGGAAGATACCTTATTGCAGAGTTGTAATACTGTGTGATTCCAAGAATGGCATCAATTACCATGCAACTCTGTGAAGCAGCCCCTTACATTTGTCCAAGCCACTTTCCAGCCCTAAAAAGATATAGGAAACATATGATCCCCAAAACCCTATCTAGGAAGGAACTTACCTTAATAGGACAGTAGAGATATAGTTACAAGAACCCAGTACAGAGAATATTTATAAAAAAAACCTAGATTAAGAGCAAAAGCTATACTAATATTGGAAAATGTCAAAAAGAAGGCAGAACCAGAGGAAAGTTTAATTGCAAACAATAACAACAACAACAACAACAACAACAACAACAACAACAACAACAAAACTGCAGCTCTAAGAAATAGGATTATGGCTTTCTGACCTCAGGCGAGAGTGCTGGCCAAGCCCCATGGCTGTTTTTAAAAAGAGCATTGACCAAAGCTGCAGTCTTGCCAGCTAAAGTTGCAAAGATCAAAGAGCAAATGTGCAAGCTGCTGGAAATAGAAGTAAAATTATGGAAGCATGAGACCTGAAGAAGGAAAGAGATCTAAATTCAATGCATAAGCAGCCCCAAATCCGTGGCTGACAGCTAACAACATGTGAGTGGGGAAGCCCCCAGGAATACATCGAAACATCAGAGATAGATCAGAAATGTCTTAATTGTTGACATATGGGACTGCACAGAGCCATAGCTATGAGTTTCATGTTTTTCTAAATAATTATATTCCTCACAAGTGTACAACACAAGCGGGAGAATGGTGCATCCTGATAACTGGAAGTATCAAAGTGTAGAGAATAGCTAGAAAGTTGGAGGTGGGGAGAGTGCTAGAAGCAAGAAAACCATAGTGTTCCTTCTCTGCCCAAATCCTTGATTGACTACCAAATTTTCAGCCACAAGAGAGGCTATAGGGGCTCAGGTGAAGATGGCAGCAGTAGGAAGCCCAAAGCCATAAGTATGGTTTTGAAATAGCAGCAGCTACATACAGTGACAGAGACATCATTTGCAGTTTGAATCAGACAAATCCACTGCCAACTAGAATTTTTAAAAAGTCATTAGAAGAATACAACAGAATTTAGAGTTACTAAAAATATTACTTGTTAATGTTTAATATTTAATTGAAAGTTATAAGAAATGGAAGGAGTGCTATACTCAGGAAATATGCAGTGGGTAGAAACTGAAGACAGCCTAGATATTGGATATAGCAAAGATGTTAAAGTATATTTGGTAAATATGTTGAAAATGTAATGGAAATCATGACACCAATGAGTGAACAACTGGAATCAACAAAAATTGGAGAGTATATTTCAATTGTGATCTTAGATACAAAAAAATAAATATTTTGTCAGCTAATTAAGTCTACTTAGCTAATTAAATAATACATTCTAATCACATAGGGGTTACCATTTATACAAGATTGATTTAATTTATACCCTCTATAATCTAGAAATAAAGAGGACATTCCTTAACTTATTAAAGGCTACATATCTAAAACTACAACCAAAATAATTAATTGCGAGACTTTGGCACATTCTCATTTTAAATCAGGAATAAGACCATGATCTCTGCCATCATTACCTTCTTTTAAGATAGAATTGAAAATGTGATGAATGCAATAAGATCAGAATAACACAATCACAACCTTGAAGGCAATTGATTTGCTCTTTTTCAGATGCTATAATTGTCTATAAGAAAAATCTGATAGACTCAACAAACTCTATTAGAATAATTTGTTTTAGTAAACTTATTGAAATATAAAAATAATAGCTTTGCCCATTTATAGATGAATGATATACAATGATAGAGCATTTGCATATCTAAAACAGGTAAGTAGAATATATAGGGAGCTCTGGCAAGATAAAAATACAATGACTAGAATACCAGCAAAATTTGAAAGAGGTATGTTGGATTGAGATATAAACCCACAGAAGGGGCACTCAAAGACTGTAGCTATATGAAGATGTGCTTGAACTTTTTAATGATCAGAGAAATGCAAATTAAACAATCATTTTTATCCATCGGAGTCACAGAAATTAGGAAAAGATGTCTTAGAATTTATTTTCAAGGATGAAGAAAGAAATTCATTAGCTCTCTTAGTGATTGCAACTAATATCCACATACTCCTAAGTGATATGGCAGTATTTACTGCAATGTCTCTTCCTCATGGTCCAGCAGTTCCTCTCTTGGATATGTGCATATAATTGAGTATACACACATAATAATGGTATTTTATATGGTAAGAACTAGAGATGTCTACCACAGGAGTATATGCTGCTAAAATATGGAATAATATGTGACTGTTAAAAGCAAAATCTTCAGCTACTTCAATATGAATAGAGCTTAGATAGAGAGCATTTAATGAAAGTGCTATGAGAAAGAATAAGAAATATAAGGAAGAAATTAATGAATTAGAAAGAATATAAGAAAGAATAAAGTAACAATGCTACATGTTATGTAAAGATACGTGCATGTTTAAAGCAATAACTCAGACACATTGTTTGGTTGGTCTTCATTAAGAAAGGGAAGATGGCAGGAAACTGCAAAATGACATTAAGGAAAAAGACACCATGGCACCAACTGGTACAAGCATTTGCTGTCAGTGGAGTATGTGCTTACCAGTGTATATACAATTATAAAATTAAAAAAAAAATTAAGCCAATGCAAGTGTTGATATTTCTGAATTTCATAATTTTGTCATAGAAAAGTTAACTTTCCCAGAAAATTATTATCTGATGTATGTTTCATGTTGTTCTGAGCATTCACAAATATGATCAGATTAATTCCCAGAATTCTTTAGGCTAATTTTTTTTTCCATTATATCACTTATATGTCTTATTTGCATTATCTCTTCTCATTACCATCTGTATTTTGAATATGGAGATATTTAGTAGATATGGATTGAGTGTGGATGTAGTGTTTTGATTCTTATTTCTGTTATTTGGTAAGTGCTGTGTCTATGGCTTAAGAAAAGGAATTTTTCAAGAAAGGCATCAACGGAGATTTCTGAGGTTGGAGAGTTTTATCAGGTTAGTGTGTAGAGAGGAGAAAGTGACACTTTTGTTTTATAAGTGATATGGGAAGCAATTGCCTTTAATAGTGCAAGCTGCACATTAAGAAGCAGAGACAATTAAGTGTTGGATGTTATATTTATGCAAAGCAATTTCTAAGGTAGTCCTTAAACTATTTTGTGCGAGCTATTGCATATTTCAAATTTGCCTTTATTCAATTTTCTTCATTCTCAGTGGCTGAATATAACATTAATGAAAGAGAGAGAAAATGAGACTGGAACTTATATACCTATAAATAAAAACCTTAATATTTGTTCTGTTTGAAGCTGCACTCAGGGAACTGATGCACACACATCACGAAAATCTTAATGGGAACTTCCACGCTCTCTGGGATGGACAAGATTTATGCATTCATCTTTCCTATATTTGCTCCCTTATTAGTAAAATAATCTATGTGTTATTTCAGAACATTTACATTATAAACCAAAATAAAATGACCCATATTCCCACCACCCAGATGCAACTATGGAGATGTAGAACCTTGTGTAAAGCTAAGAGTAATCTGACTGACATTTTGTCATCTGCTTTTTTGACATTACTTTTTAACGCATTCTCACATCTCTATAGGATGCTAAAAATAATATCCTTTCGGATGGATATGTCTTAAGTTATTTAACAAGGTCCTGTAGATTTAGTAAAATCATATTGAGGATTTTGCTATTATCAATTTGTGATAAGCATTCAAACACATACATAATTTGTTTTGCAAATTAGTTCTTTACCTCTTTATTTTAGGTAAGCATTTTTTCAAGAGTGTATTAATGAATTTTTATTTTTCCCCCTTTTCTGAGAGTAAGTGATTTTATTGTGATTTGTAGAATTAATATAGGATTATTGTGGAAAAGGATATACTTGTCCTCTAAACTTGCATTATGCTTTCTCTTATTTCCTGTTATTTTCCCCCTTTTAATCTACCCATTTAAAAGATAAATATTCATTTTTCTACTCCTACTTGCATTCTAATGCCTAGAAAACATATCTATTTATTTGTAGTTATAACCAGCATAAATTTATACTCCTGTTTAAGATTTTAAATGTTTAATTTTTTCCAACCTTCTCAATTTATAGTTTTTGCCAATCTAAATTACATTTATACCCAGACTGTTGTGATGAAATTTTATAATTGTTACATACATACTACATATCCTAAATCAAGATTTTCTTTTTAATTTGCATTAATTTTTAACCAGAATAGCAGTATGTTTAAAATACAACTCTATAATATTTCCATGGTTTCTTGTTGACCATCATCATGGTCTTTTATCTTTGCTTTTCTTATTTTTGTTTTAATTGATTGTTCATTCTTTAAGTACATTTTAAACCTATACATGGGTCCTATTCCTTCTTGTTCCTTTATTTATATGGCTATCTTGACCTAGTTATCACACATAAAGACAACTTTCTAGAGAATTCTTAAGAAAAATTTTATTCTTCTAAAATCTTGTGGTCTTTTCTACAATACCTTCATATTCCTTGAAACATTTCAAATAAACATGTCATTTAAAAATGTATCTTAGATGTTGAATTTGTGTATGTTTTTCTGTTATTGAAATTCTAAATTTTTATCTCAATACAGATTAGTCTTTTTAAAATTTTCCCCTGACACTTAGTGAACCCATCCAATTTGTCTGCACATTCTGTTATTTCTTCATGCGCGCGCGCGTGTGTGTGTGTGTGTGTGTGTGTGTGTGTGTGTGTGTATTTCCCTTGTATTTTCTTCACTTTTTACATATTTTTGGTTTGGTTTTGCTTTCCTCTTTTTTTCTAGGATTTCAGTTATCAGCATATTATAAATCCTGGTATGTCATGTCTGGCCATCTTCTTTTACACATGTTCATACATTTCTTCAGGTTTGTGTGAATCCCATGAGTGTAGTATTCATGTCACAGTTTCAGTGGTACAGTGAGCACCCCATGTTCTTCTCCCTGTGTGTGATATAGACTTTTAGTTCACAATCACAGTTTTCATCTTTAAATTCTGTTTCCTGATTTTGGATCAGTCCTCACTGTGATGTACAAAATTTCTGGAATGCCGAAGCCAGTATTTTCTGGAACATTATGCAGCACATCTATTTCAGATGATGACATGTCTTCTGATTCTTCAGAGTGGCTCCTTCTACTCTGTACCTTTCACGGGTGAGATTTTCGCTGCTTGCTCATTTCTGTGTGTGGCAATCAGCCATGGCAGAAAGGCATCTGGACTCTGAAGGTTTTCATGTACCTGTAGCCCCAGTCAAAGTGAATTTTGACAAGTAGACTTTTTGCTACCCATCTGATTTGGAGGACACCCTGCTGAATTGGTACTCTGTCACTTTAAGAAACTCCAATATGTAGCTTTCTGTTTATTTTATGCAACCTCCATAATAGGAAGTTTTAACATCCTACTGGAGTTTATTCATTCATTGGGTCATTTGTGGTCTCCTCTTTCTTTTTCAAATTGACAAGTGGCTTTGAGGATTTATCAAGATTCCTTCTGCTTACTTTGCAAGCTCTTTAATGAAACGAGTTGGCTCTTTTATCCTCATGTAAATTCAATCTCTACCTAATCTGGCCGAAATGCTTTAAGGTATATAAAATGTGAGTAGCAGATATCCTTCTGAGTTTCCAGCACTAATACATGTTCTTTCCTATTTTTGTATTTCATTGGTCATCCCTATCAGGCTTTGAGAGGCATGTGTGGTGGGTGAGAAAAGATTGCTTCCCTGTGGTCACATAACCTTTTATGCCTAAATCTGCCATTGACTTAAAATCTGACATGTAAAATTCTTTGTTATTCAATATGAAGCAGGTCAGATGGAAAAATTAAGTCACAAATTTTCCAGCCTACTAATATACATGGATATACTTAGTCTATTCAGGTTTCTTTCTTGTGATGACGACAAATTTATATATTTTATTAGTGATGAGTTGTCCTGGTTTGCCTTATTTTGTGATTGCTATAGGACTTAGTCACTTCAGAAAGAGACTCTTTGTGCATTGGCACCAAGATCAAGTCTTTGCAAATAAAGTCAAACTGAGATTTATGGAATATCCCCCAAACTGTGCATTTCAACCTAGTCTTTTCCCCTGACATTTTTTTTATGGGCCTCTGTGTCACAGCCCTTCACAGATGAGCCCTGATATCATCAGTGATTAATGATCAGCCCTTGCATTGGGAGCCAGAGAAAGCACCCCAGATTCAGGCTTGCTTTTCCTAATTAAAAGTGGTTAATAAGTCTTTTATTAAAACTAGATTAAATTCTTATTTGGGAAACTTTAATTTAAAGTACGACCTGTCAGCTACATGGCCCTTCTATCCAGCCTCATCTCCAAGCGTACCGATGGAGAGTGAATTGTGTTTTAATATTCTCCAAAAGTGCAGAGTGAGCAGGAGAATGATAAAGTACAGGGGGAAAAAATGGTCACGTTCCCTTTATTTGCAGAGAAATCATATAAAATGAAGCCAAACAATGTGAATTTGAGTAGTTATGTAATATTAAAGATGCTGCTCTGATAGCCCTAGGCAGTTTATATTTTTTATCCTAAACTGCTGCGAAAGCACCTCTTCTTGCCTACCTGGGTTTAGGGGCATCCATCCGGTTTGAACCTTTTTCTTCAGGCTCATTCGAGGGCATCTCGGCGTACACAGTGATCGACTCGTACTCCTGTTCTTGCAGACTCATTTCACCTCTGTCTGTCATGGGCTCGTTCTAACCGGAGCAGTGCATGGCCAGCTTCCTAATACTCTCTGAGATGTCCCTTGTGAGAGTGGCATGTAGGGTGATATTTCTGGGTGAGTGGGCAGGGCAGAGTTGCTGGAGTCGACAGCAAGCCTGGCAGGGAGGCAGCGAGACAGCCCAGGGCTGTGCGACCTTGGAAACTTTTGAGAAACTACCATAAATGACGCTCCCAACTTTGCACAAAACTCCTGCTGAAGAAGCTCAAGATGCCATGCCTCTTTCTATGGAAACAAGACAAACAATGTAAAGAAGATGAAAAACGTCAGCCCAAGTCATTGTTTGGCTTCGTGGATCAATAAGAGAAAAAGAACAATCCTGATCATTATCCTTTTTTCTTCTTTTTTTTTCTTCTTATTGCTTTTTTTTCTGTTAACTAACTACAAATCCATTTTAAAATAGAACGATACACCTTGTCAGATCATTCACAGAAATTTTAATGAACTGGTCTTATAGTCTTATGAAAATATGCTCTCAAGATGTGAGCAAAATTTTTCCATTAAGATATGTGTAAAAATTGATACTATAATTCTAGTTCTACATGTTTCCTCTTTCTAGGGTTAGTCTGTGTTTCTGTTACCATGTCTCTAACTTTCAAACACTTTTCTGGAACTCCCAGTTTTTTTTTGTTGAAAGGTATAAACCCCCTCGTGTATGTGCCGTGCTATGAAAAGACTACCTCTCTTGTTTTTGCTTGACAGGTCACTTTTTCACCCTGATTCTAGCTTTCATTTTCTTCCTCTAATTGTTTTGAATGTGTTTTTAATTCTGTTTGGATATTTTCATTAACTTATTTTCAAGTAAGTTATCAGCCTATGGAGATTAATTACTTAGACAATTATATTATTCAATTTACTTGATCATTTCTAATTTTATTTTGAATAAAGCTTTTCATGTCTTTTCTACATTTACTGATTTAAAAAAATGATAATGTTTTTTAGTCTCCTCTTTCATATATCCCCTGCCCAGCATTTATTAAATGTCTATGCTGGTTCCTGGAAATAGTCATTATTTAATGATGAAAATATTTCTTGAAATATTTGTTTGTCATCACTTTGCTCTCACTAAAATCAAGCAAAGTTAGGGTGGTAAAGAATGAGGTAAATCCTGACTATGTTGAGTAAATAAATGCTTTTCTCACCTTTACCTTGTTTATAATCTCCTGGCACTGATCTCTTAGATCTAAACGTGCCCAGTGAAGTTTTATTAAAACTTCTTCAAGTATCTGAGATATTTGTCACGTATTATTTTTAGTCACTTTTAATTGCCATTATTTGTTTCTATATTATTCTAGAATTCATTTTAATTTTCTAATTTATAATTATGACTTCCTATTTTTTGATCTTATAATTGCTCATAATTATGAAACTTGATAGTGTTAATTTGTTTCATTTGCATTTACCTCCTTGAAAGCCTGATCTTTTTGGGGGTCATTTTTCTCTTTAAATGCTGAAAAATGTGTGTTGTTCACTTGAGTATACATGTATATTCCTTTCGTGTAGAGCTTTCTTCTAGATTTGGGTAATTACTAGGCCAGAACCACTATGGGGGAAGAATTTTGAAAAATGCAATTTGAGATTTTTATCCTCACTGCTATTAAAACTTTTACACCCCCCCTTTTTTTGTAGTATGTTTGTTCAATACTCTTTGAAATATTTCTGTACAGAATTATAAATGCCTAGTGTAACTTCATTTTTTAACTAAAGTCCCGATCACAGAACTGCTAGTTTTGTAAGGTACAACCAACATTTTTAGAGGTTACCAAGTGACATTACCTGGTTATATGATCTTTTACTTCCCACTTAATAGTTT
This sequence comes from Macroglossus sobrinus, assembly GCA_004027375.1. Lineage (NCBI taxonomy): Eukaryota > Metazoa > Chordata > Mammalia > Chiroptera > Pteropodidae > Macroglossus > Macroglossus sobrinus. Next base: position 301,147 of record PVKZ01000733.1, read on the forward strand.
TGCCTCATGTGTTAGGACAAAGGGTTATATTTTGCCCCAGGTATTCGTTATCGGATGCTGCATAAAATTTGCAAAATTGAAAAATACTGAGAATTTGTGTATAAATATTTAATCGGTATGTGAAATGAATATCTGTCTCTTTATTATTAACATTCTCATTACAACATCCCAACTGTTGAAATATTTGCTATTAAACAACCATTTTCGAGACCTTGCATATGGAATATAAATGACCACTTTCATAAAGAAACTTAATTTTTAAGGCCACATAGAAACCAGCAGGGAAATATCAATAATAATAGTAAAACCCAACTTTTTCATAAATTAAAATAAAATAGTGTTTCCCTGTGCTTCTTCCATATGTTTTTCCCCCCCGCAGCTAGTAACCTAAAATATAGTGCCAGTATTGCTAGAATTGTTTCCAAGACTGCATTTCATATTAGAAAGAATCCTTTTCTTCCTGTGTGCTAGTCAGACCCCAGACCTCATCTGAGCTGGATTAAGGAGGCCAGGTAACCCACCACCATAACTGACCCTTTGCACATCTGTAGCTAATGAATTATGAAAAGAAACAACATTAACGAAGAACATGAAGAAAAACTGCCAGCTGATAAACCTCCAGCTCCATCACGTGGTGTTTCTGTAGTGATGAAGCTACGCAGTCTCTCTCACACTGCGTTAACAGGCCTTCTACCTTGACCTGCTTTTCCAGTGGGCAGTGATGGATGTGCACTGTTCCGTCAGAACCATTTCCTCCAGGTCCCACTGTAACTGACAGCAATTGTTTCACCACTACTGATTTGGATTGGGGTGAAGTCCGTGGCCTTGGAGCATAGCCAACGTAAGTGGTCCACCCAGGACCCAAAAGCATGGCCTCATTATCACTCTACTTTAATAAACTGAACTGCCAAGTCGCTGAAGCACTGTTATCTCCAGAAATTATGTTCGGGCTCTTTGATTTACTTTTTATAGTGTTTGAGATTTCCGAGTCACCCGAGTATACTTTTCTTGCTGTGACCTCATTTTTTTTTTCACCTGGCTCTGGACTGCCTTTGTCTTTAACTGCCCCTGCGAGTTAGACAAAACTTTACAGTTGATAGCTTCAGTATGAGTTCTGTCTGTCTACAGAACTGTGTTCATACAGACAGACAAAAACACAGCAAATCTGGTGCTAGCTCTGAGTTAGGGCCTTGACTGGCATGGCTTTGGTTAGGGATTTATGTGCAACTGTTAGAGGTGAATGATTTTGGATATGTAAGTCAGCTCTCTGTTGAGACAGTCATGGGGTCTAGGTGGTTGCTTTTTCTAGAAATCAGGGAGCAGAGTGAACTGGATATCTGTGCTGTGCATAAGAAGTATACATTAATTCATTTGTATTTGCAAATTCTAAATAGAAAGACAAGTCACGGTTCAATAGAGCCCTTTAATCAAAATCCTTTTACCTGCAAAAAATATTACATATGCATTTGCATTTTCTAAGGACAACAATAAACAAATAAAAGTCACCAGTGGGCTAGATGGCACATTTTCTACGAATGGTTACAGATAAGCACAGGAAGGTAACACCTGCCTATCCACCCCATTTCGGATTCTTGCATAAGGTTTCTGTGCTAACATCCTGATGACCAAAGCAAATCATGAGACCAAAAACAAAGTCAAAGTATAATTTCTTTCATGTTACTATTCTGGTATTTTGGACATTTCTGTTTCTGCAGTTTTCTCTAATACAATCCTATTTAACAAATCCAGAATGTAATTGAATGTAATTTCAAGCAGAATCAATTCATACATAAGTTCAGGTATTTTTTTTGGCTTGGGAGTTTTTTGCTGTTTTTTTTTTTTAATTCCATTAAAAAACATGTAAGCATTGTTCTAAACCTTTGTGGTATATAAACTGTCCTGTACTCAATGAGCTTATATTTTAGTGAGGAGATGGAAAAGTAAGCAAACATTGTACATGACTGTTTTATGTGCTGTGACAGAAAGCTGGACAGAAGAGTAGTCTCTGCTTACTTCATCGAAGACACGGTACTTACTCAGAGTCTAAAGAAGATGAGGAAAACCTATGTGGGGACAGAGTTAGCTATGGTGGTTCATCTTTAGACAGGATAGTGGCATAGACAGATGCAGAGGGGGAGGAGAGAATATGAGAACATTGGGTTGAGGCAGTTGAAAGTAGTAGGATACTCCGGACGCTATGGGTTGTCCTGAGCATATTGGGAAGCTGGGAGTTTCTGCAGTTCTTTTGATGCTTGAACATTTTTTGAATCTATATTTTAATTTTTATGCATTTAGACATAATCATGTTTAATTCTTTTCTGAAAATGGCAATATATAAATATTTTGGAGGATCAGTTCTCTTGATGTTCACCCGTGGCGATCGGCACCCTTGTGCAGGCGTTGGTCCTTTCACTTGAGCTCGTAGTTTGTACATCTTTCCCACGGAAAATCTGAGGACCTAGGTGTTGCTTCTGTTGCTAAGTGAAGAATACGATGCACATGAGAAACCACTTTGAGTGTTCCAATTAAATCTTGCTGCTGTACCAGAGTTTAGCATCAAGTTGCGGTAGCAATCATAACACGCATTTGTCCTCAGAACAATCCAAGGTCTGGTTTCGGCTCGTATTTTGCTGTTTCCATTTTTAACTTTTCTCTGAAACTGCTTTAAATACAAATGCCCTCATGACTGTTATTGTATTTGTCTTTCGTTAACTCAACCTCTTAGTAGAATTTCTTAGTTTTCTAAACCCTCCTTCTCCCTTCTTTCTCAAAACATTCTATGGCATTGTCTCTCTTTTTTTTTCTTCCCTGTGATGCTTTTCTATCCACTTTTTGGTCTCTTTTAGATTTTTCCCTCCCCTGATTGCTGGCCCTTAAATATTGCCATATTTAAGATTCTCTCCTCTGTTTATCTTCTTCTTGTTCACGAAGCAAAACTCATCCAGAACTGTGAACTTGGTGTCAGTGATTCTCATCTTTGCTTTTATTTTAGGTCTTTTCATTGAAGTCCATTGTTGCATGACAAATTTCTCCCAAACTTAGCAACTTAAAACAGCAAGAATGTATATTCATTTCTACACAGTTTCTGTGCATCAGGAATCTAGGAGCAGCGTAAGTGGATGTTATGGTTCAAAGTGTCATAAATATTACTGGAGATCTATTGTTGGGGCTTTAGTTATCTGAAATCTTGCCTGGGGCTGGGAAGGGTCTGCTTCCAAGATAGCTTGCCTGGCTGTCCTCAGAAGTCCTCAGTTTCCTTGTCATGTGGACTTACACTCAGTCCTGCCCGAATTTTCTTGAAACATGGCTACTGATTTCTTTTGGGGTGAGTTATGCGAGATAGAGCCAGGAGGAAGGCCATGATACTTAGTATGATCTAGCTCTAAAAGTGACATGTAATCATTTCTACTCTATTCTATTGGTCACACAGACCAATGCAGTGTGGGAGGGGATTGCAGCAGGATGTGGACACCAGGAGGCAGGAATCCTTGGCGGCAGTCCTGGAGCGTGGCCACCACAAGGTGCACAACTCAGACACATGTTTATTTAATCATCTAATAGGTACTTCAGACTCAGTATGTATACACGAACCCATTCTATTCTCATTCAGACTCTTCACATTGCATCAGAATTGCCATCATTTACTCCTCTTCTGATATTCTCAGTCTGAATGAATGACACTATTATCTACCTAGTGGAGCTGAAAACCTGGAATTACCTTTAATTTGTTCTTCCCTCTATTCTGCTGATACAGCACCTAAATATTTTTAAATCTGTTTACCCCACTTTAATGTCCCTAGTTCAGGTCTCTATTATTTGTCACCTCTGTCACTGATCTGTTTTCCCATTCTTTCCAATCCTATTTCCATCCCAAAATTCAGCAGAATGATCATTATGAAAAAGAAATTGAAACATGCCATTTTACTGCCTAAAGCTAGGATCAGATTTGTAAATCTATAAATGAAAATACCTTATATTGGATAATGGCAGAGGATTAAAAATAGAAAAGGGTTGTCAGTGCAGGAAGCCTCCAAATGAATCTAAAAGCCTTCTGTAATGTTGACTGAAAATGAAGAGTTGAGTTAGTTTTTTCTTCCGTTGGATGCTAGCTATAACCCCCTATAACTTTATAGTTGCAGCATCATTCTTCGAGAATATTGACATTTCACCTGGTATAAATCAGCTACTTAAGAATGATGCATAAAGAAAAACATAGCAGATATCCATGAGAGCGTGCCATTCTGTCTGCAATATAATTAATCAAGAGGGCAATAGTTGCCAGCAAAATTGCATGATTTGCTCTTCACTAAAGAATAGAAGAAAATGCAATAATAAATAAAATTAGTTTATATTTATTACATCTTTATGAGACATCATTATCAGGCCAAAGCCATGCCCTTGCCCCTACTCTTTTCCAGCTACTGTGTTTCTTACCTGTATTTCTTTCGATGTCTACAAAATTTACACATATTAAAAAGAAGAAATAAAAATACAGTAGTCTCCCCCAATTCACTGTTTTGCTTTCTACAGTTTCAGTTACCCGTTGTCAACTGCAGCTTAAAAATATTAAATGAAAAATTCCAGAAATAAACAATTCACGAGTTGTAAGTTGCATGCTGTTTTGAGTAGCCTGGTGACGTTTCGTGCTGTTCAGCGAGGATGTGACTTGTCCCTCTGTCCAGCATGTCCAGGTCGGATACACTCCCCTTCCATTTAGCCACTGAGTAGCCGGTTCAGTGTCAGGTTGACTGCTGTGGTACCTCGGCGCTTGTGGTCATGTCACCCTTATTTCACTTAATAGTGACCCCAAAACACAAGAGTGGTGATATTGGCAATTTGAATATGCCAAAGAGAAGCTGTGAAACACTTCCTTTGAGTAAAAAGGTGACCATTCTTGACTCTATAATAAGGAAATAAATCATATGCTGAGGTCGCTGAGATCAATGGTGAGAACGAATCTTCTCTCCATGAACTTCTGAAGAGGGAGAAAAACTTTGTGCTGTTTGTGCTGTCACACCTCAAAGTGCAGAAGTTATGGCCACACTGTGCGCCACGTGCTCAGTTAGGATGGGAAAGGCATGAACTCTGTGGGTGGAAGACACAAACGGAAAATACGTTTTAGCGGATAGCGACTTGTCGCTCCAGAAAACTGTGAGCCCACACGAAGACTTCTGCAGGGGACCCCCTGAAACAACTGATGCCAAGCCATTTACTGCATGTGAGGGATGGTCACACAGAGTTAGGAACAGGTTAGGACTGAGCACTGTGACAGTTACTGGGGAGGAAGCCGCTGCCACCTTTCTAGTCGGCAGAACTGAAGAAGCTGAGTGGGCTTCAGTACCATCCATGGTTTGAGGCATCCACCGAAGGTCAGGGTGGACTGCTGTGTCTGGAGCAGAAGGTCTTGTGCTTGTGTCATAGGTCACAGCACTATGTTGTTTATGCAAACAGCTTCGGTATTTAACATCGATGCAATGCAATGAAATGAGCCAGGAGAACCGAGTCTATATGCAGCTTTGGTATTAAACACAGATCACTCTCTTATGTAAGTGTTAGAGAATTAACCAACATTACATCTGAAGAGACACTAAGGTCACACCATCTCACCAATGAGGAAACAGACCCAAGGGGAAAATTATGTCATAATTTTAGAATAAGAAATAATTACACATACGAAGGCAACAGGCTAACTTCAGAAATGTATTTAATACTAGAGAACCAATGGCTAGGAGAATTCTATTCTAATAAGATAAATGAGAAAAATTAGAAGTGTATCATCACATTGTATTTTATGTAGATGGTAACAAAAATACTTATAAACAATACTAAAATAACAGTAGAAACGAGAAGCTCTGGAGTGTGTGTGGGTGGAGTAGATGCTTGATAAAATGATTCATAATCATAATTCTTAAAAATGTTTCATAATCATAATTCTTATAAATATTTCTAATGCAGTGAGAAATTCATACAATGTAAGCTATAAAATAAATCCAACCATTCATTTTAGAAAATAAATACTGCTAATCTTGGTGATCAACTAAGCTGAAAAAGTTAATTCATCATGTTATCAAAATAGAAAAACACAGCTGAGTGGTCGGGCATTGTGATATCAGAGTCAATCAGGACATTGAAGATTTACCACATCAAATAATTCTATGATGTTTAATTTAATACAGTATTTTAATTTATTTCAGATCCCCTACTTGGTAACATATAGAAAATATGAAAGGCAATATGTACATTTTTATACATCATTAAATAAAAACAATATTGTATTTTTCTTAATAGTACTTATCACACTCTGTATGTATCTGGTACTTAAATATTAATATCATAAAGAATACTGTGATTCAACTAATTCTTTTCTTCAACAGACATGCTCCTTAAGCCTTGTCTGCAGCCTTGTCTTCTAAAACTAAACACACCCACATCATCTCCAACCAGCTTCTCCTCTAAACTTTCATAATGTTATTGAAGACTTAGTATTTTCTCAGAATATTCTGCCTCCATCACTTTTAATTTCCCTTTAACTATATTGTGTAAGTTTAGGAGATTCTATCTTCCAAATTCTCTCTCATATGTATCCTTCCTTTTGATTCTTATACTAGTTACTTCTCATCTCACGTCAGTTTCTCCTTATTCTCCCTACTCTCTCATATTTCTAGACCCAGAGAGTCAGAAAGTTCTAATGGCTATATTTTCTTATGCGAAATGAAAAAGCCACCACATGCCTCTTGAAGTGCTACTGAATGCCATGCCCCATGTTGGACTTAGAGCTATAGGGATGGGCCTTAAGGGTAGCTTTATCTTCACTTCAGTGCACTGCTGTTGATGTAGTTCAGCCACGCTCTTTCCTTGCCTTTTAGTGCCTTTTGCACTTCTGCTAACATTGTCACTTGCTCAATATGCTCATACCCTTCTCACATTTCAAATTCCATTTCACAAGAGATTATCTAAATAATCTGGTCGATATTTTCTCTCCTTGTCCAGTGCTTTGCAACAAACTCCCTCTTAGGACACTGCCCAGCATGCAAAAGAGCTGCCCTTTGACTGGCGGCCACTGCTTTCATCCCCTCTGAGAACAGGAGGAAATACAAGGTTCAGGACTGGACCTCTGTGCTTGATGACTTGCCCCAGCTTAATCCTCGAGCAGGTCCGTTTTCTTCAGGGCACAGCTAGTGTGCTTAAGGGAACCTGCTGTCCTAACAGGAGAATGACAGTGCCATTTACAAAATCTAGGGAAAGAGGAGACATGTTCATTTCAAGGTGCTTTAAGGATATTTGAGATGAGTAGCCCATTATGTAGTTGAAACACGGATCTGGAGCTTAGAAGAGGGGTACGGACATGCAAAACACATTTGAGAATCATCAGGCTGTCAATGATGACTGGTGCTGGATGTAAAGGATATTGATCCTTTACAACCATAGAGGGTGTCTTGAGTATTGAGTCAAAGATATAGCCCTGAGGAATATCAGAAAAACAACAGCCCCTGAGGAGAGTGAAAAGAATCAGAACAGTATGAGAAAAGCAAGACTTACTTTAGTCGTAGACATCCTGAGTATGAGCAAGTCTTGTGGAAGAGTTTTCAGTGTTAATTTTTCTATCTTCTTTTTCCTTTTTGTATTTCCAGTACATATTCCAATACCTGAGTCCACTGGACTTCCAACTATTACTCGGTTATTTCTCTTGCTTCCTGCAACCTATGCTTTCCTTGCAATCATAATTCTCTCCTTTCCTGCTCCACCTGTTGAGATTAACTTACTCTTGCAAGGCACAGTCCAGATCTGAGCCTATTTTTTGAGCTTACTTTCTTTTCCATGTGATTATTTATATACTTTTTCTAATTCACTAGGTTTTTACTTCTCTTGAGAATCCAGTGTTTAGTTGTCCTACTTTTTATTTATTTTATATATTTTAATTTATTTATTTTATATATTTTTCGGTTGACAACAGTATCATTCATTCTGCCCAAGTCATCTTTGCCTCTCCCACCTTTCCTCTCTACTCTTACTTGCCCATCTCCTAGTAGGAAAAACAAACCTTGGAAGTGTAAGCACATTACACCTTTCTGAGAAAGAGAGAAAGAAAAAAAAAGCAAATCTTCTTGGGCTGAATTTGACAGTAATATGAGTGGTGAAATTTCATTTTCCTACATAGATTAAACAGCAGAAATGTTTGGCAAGGAAAGTAAACAGTTTCCATGTCCCTTATAAATCTAGTCTTACATATTATTGAAGCATATTTATCATCAGGATTCTTCTTTTTCATAGATAAACAATGCATGCTACAATTTAATGAGAAAAAATAAAATGAACATTTTGGATTATCCCACATTTTTGTCATGTGCATGATCAAGAGTTGAAATTATTATTGTAACTTATAAAGAACTTCCTAGCACTTTGAAAGTTTTATTTAGAGAAGTATTTCTGAGTGAGGCTTTAGTACATTTTTAGGACCTTATTGCTTTCTCTTTCTCTTTTTTTTTTTTTATTTGCTAGAGAGATAGGATTTCCTATTCCCCAAAATAGCTTGAAGGACAAGATGGCAATTAATTTGAGTGTGTGTGTGTGTGTGTGTGTGTGTGTGTGTGTGTGTGTGAGAGAGAGAGAGAGACAGAGAGAGAGAGAGAGAATGAACAGAATAGCCAACCATATAAACTTTCCTTAACAACAGACTCTCCGCTGTTAACATTTTATTTTCCAATATCTGCCTGGGCTACATGATTTAATGTTGTTTTGTTTGCAAAAGCATATATACAATCTTTAACAAATTCTTCCAGTTTCTCTCTGCTCTTGGCATTATAATCAATTAAGGTTTTCTATTGAACTGTTTTCTAATTTTCCTTCATCCATCTTCACACCATAAAGAATGAAATATGTGACTAGGCAAAAGCTCGTGTTTATTTGTGTATACCTTGTTTTATTCCTTGTATTTGAAGCAGGTCTTTTGCTTTTCTTTGTCTTATGTTTCCTTTTCTCAGCCTGAACTTCCACAGCTTTGCATACTTAGTGGTGTTTTCTTTAATTTCAAGCAAGCCAAAAAGCAAATTTCAGAGTATTCACAACCACAAATGATGTTATTTCATAAGTATGTACTTAATGGCTCCATGTGATAACCGATGTTATCGCTGAGCATCAATTGCTTGAATCGTCCGTTAAGGGCCACACATAATTTTAGCTATTATGGTTCCTGTCCAGGTAAGTGAAGGTTAGCTGTCTAGCTCAGCATCACAGCTCAGATTCCCTATCACTTCTTTATTACATATATTCTCACATGTATCTCAACACAATCTTTCTATGCCAGCAACTGAGACATTCTAGTTGTCAGTCTCTCCACGGGTTGATTAAAGTTGTAACTGGCAGTCAGCATTCAAATATCTTAAAATTCATTGCCACATATCTTGATGTATTTTTAATTATAGCCTGCGTGCATGAAGAATGACTGTTTGATTTTTATGAGAAATCATATATTGTCTGTATATAAATGACCTTGTGCTGGAAAAGAAAGAATGAAAGTAAGCACGTTGAATATAAGAATTAAGAGACCAATCCGTGAAAGGTCTTCTAAATAATTGTTACTCTATTAAGTATGACATACATTTTTAAAGTCCCGGCTTCTATTTGCGTCCTTAACTAATAAAAAATAGTTTGAGAGATGCCATATGTTTATCTTTCTGCCCAGTCATAAAGAACATCACAGACAGAGGTGACCCTGAGCCAGACAAAGAATTGGGGCTTCCTTTTCACTTCCCCTGTAATAAAATCCTCAGGATAGCATTTCCTATGCCAATAAGATAACCTTTCTTCCTTCCTGAGTCTTTCTAGAGCATTAAAGACGGTACCCAAGGGAATTTGGTTAAAAGGGGTAAGAAAATCTCCTTTTTGTTTTCTTTTTCCTGTCTATTTTTGAGGTTACCTTGATCATGTTTTGTTTCACCTTTTTCATTTTCTGCTTCTGTCATATCTTTGATACAGCCCCAGAGTCATGTGGGAATCGATGCAATAAACGAAATAAATGGTCTTAAAATTCCTGATGGAAAAGTGTGCCATTTTATAACTGCAACTCTAAAGAAAAAAAAAGACCCTTCTTAAAATAAAAAGAAAATAATTCTCATCTCATTTCTATACAGGTCAATAGTGCCAGTGTGTTTAAAGAATATTATGCTTGGAAAAGAGAGCACATTTTATAAAACGCCTAAGTGTCAAAGAACTCAAGTGAACGATGTTGGTTTTGGAGACTTAGGGAAAATTGTAGAGTATGCCCTTTCTCTTGCACAAGCATTCTTGTTTTTGCAGTGTTGTCAGTAGGGTTTGGCATTCCAAGTGGTAAGTGAATACAGGCGCCCGTGGAAGGTTTTAAAGAGTTTCCAAACTAGGGCAGAGTTTACGAAATAACATGAATATAAATAAGTGCACATTAGATGACTGATTTGATAAAACTGTGGTGTTTCTAAAGTGATAGAAAGCAGTTACATAGTGAAAACCAGTTTGTTTTATCCCCCTACTTCATCCCTTAAAATGTTTGTGTTTGCTGAATATTAAGGTTATTAGAGGAGGAAAAGGTTTTAATTATCCTTCAAATAAAGACTTTTATTTTCGGAGATAAAAAATTTAGAGAGAGCACTGCAAAGGATTATGGAACATCTTAGTCGCCAACTACTATTTAAAATTATTATTGTTAATGTTATTCAAAGTGGTTAAAAAAGACTTTGTGGAGGAAAAAAAATATATATATATTTTTTTAAGAGGTAAAAATTACCTGTATTCCTAGAACCCGGAAGTAACCGTTCTTTAATTTGGTTGCATGTGCTTTATATATCATAGATAGACAGATAGATCAATAGATAGATAGACAGACTGATTGACTTAGGGAGAATTGCAGAATTTGGATAATTGTAGATAGGTAGGTGGATGGAAGGACAGATAGAAAGGATACATTCACATATGTATATAATATCTTTAACAAAATTGTGCTCATAATAAGGCATGCTCTTTAGCTGATTTTTTTTCAGTGTTGTGTCATTCTGAGTCACTGTTTGCGGATCTCCCCATTTGAAAAATGTAACGCCCTTGCTGCCATGGCCCCTGCCCTCTTTCTCCAGGACTCCATGCCTGGCTGAGCACCTGTCAACGTCTCCTCCCTGACCAGCTCCCGTGAGGCTGTAGCCAGACCTCAGCACCAGCAGTAGCTTAGATCACTGCTTCCCCATTCATCAGAAAGACAGTTCTGCCTTACAGGGCTCCATCCCAAGACCTAGGGACTCACGAGCTCGCCTTTGGTGGCTATAGGCATCCTGCACAGGGACAGAGGTGTTAGCTCTTGATACCCCTGGGGAAAGGAGCGCCATCATAGCCCAGGGCTCTGAGTTCAGTCTCTCAGGTGGTGGTTGTGCGAGGGAGGCTCAGAAGAGGGAGCTGCAGGGCCGGTTCTACCTGGGAGGCTGTGAGGCAATGCTTGGAGAGACTGATGGGTCCCTGTGAGAGGCAGGAGCCAGAAGAGCTCCCGACTCACCTGGAATCCTTTCAGTGAAGGACAGTTCAGGCGTGGAGCACCAGACACTTTAGCACTTACGTTATTAACCTGCCATAACCTAATAGGAGTTTGTGCCAGAGTCTTCGGCATGGCTTTTACTTTGAACATATTCATTGATTTTTCTTCCTCCCTTCAGAGGAACCTGGGAGAAAAAAAAACTATCACATTGCCAGGAACTGTTACAAAGAATAGAGACCGTGCTGGCGGATGGTTGAAATCATCCATCCATCCATCCATCCATCCATCCATCCATCCACTCACAAATATTTTGTGAGCGTGTGCCATGTGTCAAGCTCTTAACTAGGCACGAGGAAACAAAGATACATCTGATGCCTGTAGAATCTCCTTGACGCTTAGAACAGCAGGTGTACTTTTTTAAATATTGAAGTCAGTTGCTAGCGAAGCCAAGAACATTTAATATAAAGGGACGTTTAGGAGATATCTGGAAATAGCATTGCTGCAGTCTGCAAAACCCACTGACATGAAATGCTCATTTAAGTCCGTGAACACTGGGAATCTGGGGCACACGTAAATAAAAAATCCACCTGATACGTTTCAAAAACTGCCTTCTGAACTATTTAATTAACAACCTATGAAAAATATACTCTTGAGACCTGGTGGATAATAGATGTCACCTCTCTTCTATAAAAAATGCTACGCTACCCGTAAAACTTAATTTTAAAATGAACAGTCAGCACTTGCAATGAGCTGTCTCTCTCAAAGTTCCACCTGTCCTGATTTGACACGGATAATGAAGAAGGGCAACATTTACCCTCGTGGCTGCCGCGGACGGTTTTATTTATCGTTGGATCGTAAGGTGTGGTGGTGTCTCCTGGGTATGGAATTGATTGACAGGGCAGATGGTCTTTATCATTCCTGAAGTTCTCTTCAGTAAATGACACTAATTCTTTAGTGCTTTCATCCATCTAACCCTCCCTGTGCAATTAAAATTGGGTGACACATTTTTATGGTCACCAGACGAGCATAAATTGGCATTAATTAGGGATATCGTAAGGTAATTCCCTATTCAAGAAGGTACTGCAGATGGGAGGAGCACAGGACTGCTAATAAAGTTCTCAAAATCACCTCTAATGCTTATGCAGCAAAGAGGTTATGCTCCTGTCTTCATAGGGTAGGCTTTGCAGGGGGAAAAAAAGGTTGAATTTTTATACTAATCTTATGTGTTCAGACATTCATAGTCTGCCTTCCCCCTAACTCCACCCTCCCCAACCTCCACTCTCTGAACCTGAAATAACATAGGTCTTTGGTAAGAAACAGACAGGCTCTTTGGATTAATCAATTCATTAGTTAATCAATAGGAGACATGCCTTCTAGGCTTGCATTCCTCTACTAGAGTCTGAGGATTCTTATGCTGAGCACCATGGCTTCAATGAGCCATTAGGTGAAAACCACAATGAGGCATTTAAAAAGCTTTGCAATTAAATCGGAGGCTCGCTGCCACCTTAGCAGACTCCCTCCTTCCAGTATCCAAGGTATCAATTTAAACTGTTGCTGTCGGATGGGCAAGAATAATTTCTACCTTTTAGCATTCTCGTGGCCCTATGGAATGAAAATGGCTAATCTCCCATATACTCACTCCATGCATCGATAACAGCAAAAGGAAATTAATATATTAAATGAAATGCTTGTGTTCCCATATGGAAGCCAGTGGGTGGGCTGCGGAAGACTGTTAGACAAGAAGAGAAAGTGGTGGGCAGGACCTAGCAGGCTGGGTGAGCTCAGTGTGCCCCATTCCTCGCCCACTGACACTGTGACTCAGTTTCCAAACTGATAAAGTAGAAACATCCCTGACATGCCACAGGAGGCAGTGATATTATTTTTAAAACAAAGTACTACATTCACTTATGTATTCAACAAACACTTATTGAGTGCCTGTGGAAGACTCTTTACCCTTCTAGATTCTTCCAGGTGAATAACCAAATCTACTTACATGTCTGCACGGTAACCTCACACGCATAAGAGTCACAGATAACGTACATGCATGAGAGGTTCAGAGATGAAGTTAAAGGAGCTGTAAGTGGCCTTCTGAGCTAAGGATGAGGTGAGGCATGTTGGGGCTTCAAGGGGGAGGGACATTGCAGGGTGGCGAGATGAACAGCGCATGTTCCATAATTAGACGTTGGCCCTGCTGTATCGGTAGGTCATAAAAAGTTGTCCCTGGTAATGACTCTTATTTAAGGCAAAACTCCAAATTCATATTCTTTAAGGGAACGCTAAACATTTCCCATTAGCCTCTAGAATCTCAATTTCCTTCAGCTCAAAATAATTCATATACCAAAGTGGCATGTGTGGGGAGTCCCATTTCGAACCCCTTCAGTGCCAAATGCTGTTCTTGACACCCACACCCTATATTAGAGCAAACAGAGCAAGGAAGAGATGTCAGGTGTGTGTTCGACAGGCTTCGACTCTCAGTCGTGCCCAAACCTGAGGAAAATCACTGCCTCTTCTCACTCACCTTTTCTGCTCATGTCTTTGTGCCCACACTCCCCCATTAGTGGAAAGATGAGCAGATAGCAGCATTTATATACAGTTTTCTAAAACTCTTCCCTTTCAAAACTATGCAAATTATGTAAGTATAGAATACAAGTTTTGGAAATGGGAGAGGTGATCGGTGTGGCTGCTTGGTTCTCCTTTACAAAAATGGAGTGTCATCTATTCTCTATGGTCATTTTTTTCTACCTCAGCAAGTAGGAGAGAGATTAAATACTTTTTCTTGGCTGTTACCTTCTTGAGCTTGAATAATAAGCAAATCTCTCATTTAAAGCAGTGAATCGGGAATATTTAATGTGTGTTTATTCCATACACACCCCCAATCTTGTGCCATAGAATGTTTTGCATTATCTAGTAGTCTTATGTAAATTCTAAATGCCGATTTCGAGGTTTGTCCCTCAAAATGAAGTTCTCATACATAAAAGGAATCTCTGCACTTTAAAATTTTTCATTCTGTCCACTTTTCAAATCATCTGGCATAGTGGAGCTCTTGTAACTCTTTGATACAATTTTCATCACTTATAACCTTTATATCTTTTCGAATTTTTTGCATGATGCTTCGTTCTTACCTTGTCAACAAGAAATAGCACTGCTGGTTTCTGCTGCTGAATATTGCATATTAAAATTCACAATATTTAATGTTACTTAGGAAAGAAATTGGCACAACATCTCTATGGTGCATCTGCCGGGTATGGCTGTCAGTTATTATAAGAAGGTTTCTAACAAATGACACACCAATGCCTTGACTTTCAAAGCCCTTATGCAGAGTGTCAATCATTTACTCTCTGCCTGTTCAAATGAGCATTCTTCCAAGAGCACCTTTAAGGAGTGTGTCTGCCCTGACTTTAAATCAAAAATTCTTTCTGGCCAAGTTTTATCTTGTGAAAAATCTCTGCTGTAATGGAAACGTGAAAGGACAGAAATGACCCATTTGGATTAATAATGAAGTGTTTTTTAATAATAATGTTTAGCATTCTTTGCTGTAAATTCAGAGCTTCATTGCTCTTTCTCCTACTGTCCCCTTCATGTGCTGCTTTCTCAATATTCTATTAGTTGTGAATAATTGTTTCCATTGAGAGCCTGTGTCAAATTGAGCAACTTTCACTTTGCAGTTAAAAGTGGAAACATGTAAGGAACAGTAATAAACAGGAGTTATAATATGTGTTATTTAGCAGCCCTGAAAATTATTTGGTTCACCATGTTTCCAAAACAAATCAGACAATAGCCATAATCATTTACAGTCCATATTCCATGGCATGTTAACAATGATTACTAGAGTCCGAATACAAATTTTAACTTTGATTGGGAAAGTAGGTTTTAATTTTAGAAAACCATTTCTGGAAATAAATCAATTAGCACTGTAAAATAGAAAGCATATTGTATTAAAAAACATTTTTACTCTTACTCTCTGTTAAATGATGAGCATTGAGCAAATACATTTCATTTCAAATAATGAATAATTTATATACTAATTTTGTGTTTTAAAGAAGTAAATAATTTTGAAGTTAAAGACATGCTTATTTTTTTTCCCCTTCTTTCATTCCTTTCGCAAACATCGATTCAATGCCTACTATGAGCTCAGTATTAGAAATTCATGGACTCGTGCCATTGACCTTACCAAAGACGTAAACAGAAACGATGTGAAACACCCAACAACATAGCTTTCCTTGTACCTTTTTCTTTCCTGGAGGTGAAAAGAAGGTGGTTTGGATAATTCAGACATAAAAATTAACTATTCTACCTAGTAGAACACAAGCAATTGTTGCTTGCAAGTATATCATCTTCTCTTATTGGCCCCACAGTGCCCATTGGTGCTCCTAGGTATGCTTTATCAGAACTATAACCTGTTTCATTTAGTTGGCTCACTAGGCAGTAAACTTGTTGACCTCATTGCCTTCTCTATTGTCTGCCTCTCAGTAAATATTGGATAATAAGGAAAAAATAAAGTGAAACAATGCATGATGAGATTCAGAAAGTAGTACCTCCGATACGGCACCTTGACATTTGAATATCTTCAGCCGAAGGAGTTGAGAAAAAGATAGAAGCAAAGAAGTCACTCTGCCCTCCCCACTCCTGCTCCCACTCTGGGCCTTCTTCCCTTAAAGCAGGAGGTGAACCTCTGTGTGAAAGGCACCCTCCCCATACCTGGCATGTAGAAAATAATCTTATCAGCAGGGTGGGAATTTAGGGCCCAGAAGTCTGTATAAACAAACCTTGTTAAGTGAACCCTTGCCTTTGTAGTTACTTCTATAACATTTACTACCCAAGGCTTTTGTCTTGTCAGTTCTTCACAGATGCCTTGTGTCTTTGTCTAAAAGGTATGATGCCTTCGTTTTCTTGTGATGGCTGGTCCCCACCGTGAACATGGAAAAATTCAGTGAGATAGTATGCTTTTCTCCTGTTAATCTCTCTTCGACAGTTTAATTTTCACACTCAGAGAGTCAAGGAAAACCTTTTTCTACCTTGCACTGTTCTATAATCACTAAATGTAACGTTTTCATAAATTAACTCATACTTCTGAATTTTCTGGATCTAAGACCCAAATTAAGAGTACCAGACTCCCACAAGAACTGTTCTTTATTTGCAAAAGTATTAACAACAACAACAGAACTTAAAAAGGAAGCCTTCAGCCAAACTTTGCGAACTCAATAGATTAAATACAATCTGGAAAACACTTTTTTGCTTTTTTATTGAAACCAACTTTCTAAACCTCACAGGTTTGGCTTTCACTAACGTTTGTTGCTTTTCCTTGGTGACAAGCACAAGTACCTCTTCAGGAATCATTAAGTATGCTTTCAGAATGTATTAAGAAAATAACTATTTATTTACAGATATTTCTGAGAGAGTGATTGAGCAGAGAAGGGAACAGAAGGAATTGGGCATCTCTTGCTGGAATATCTGACAGCTTGAACTTCATGAAAAAAATAAAAGTATATATATATATATATATATATATATATATATATATATATATATATATTCATATATTACCTTGGAAAAAATCTTTTCCATTCTTAAACATCTGCCCCAGAAATGAATAAAAACTCCTTTAATTTAACTGAGAGAAGGTAGCTTAATTATGCAAATCAATAGGAGATTGACCCTGCCTTGGATTTTTAATAATAAACTAATTGCCCGATAAGGAAATCAAATTAGACTTCAGTGGCACATTTCTGTGTGAGTGTGCTGGGAGTTTCAGAATCAACTCGGTTCTACAGTAATGGTCCTGGAGCTGACACTTCGTTTGCCAGATGAAAATACCAGTCTCTCTCTTGGCACGTGTTCTCTTAAGTATTGACTTTTAAATTTTCACTTAAGTCCACCTCAGCCCTTTTCTAACGATCTCTAAAATGAATCCCAGTTGTCTCATCTGCTTGTTTATAAGACCGTACAACAGTGACAACTGGTTAACCATGAAAGCCTAGTGAGGCTTTCCCCCTTAAGCATTAGTAAGTAAGACATTTTCTTCTATAGTCAGAGTGACACACAGCAAAAGGGGTCATTTCCTTGGTGAGTTTTTGTTATGGAAGAGCTACTTGAAACTTTGAATAACTTTTGTAGGGTACAAAGCTCTTTTCAGACATATTTCTGTAAAATATATATTTTTTCTCTTATCCTTTACTTCAAGATTCTTAGAGAACAGATCAAAATAATTTTAGATAGAAGAACATCTTGACTTCTTAATGACAAACATATATTTTTTCTCTTCCTGTAAAATCAAGACAATAAGTGAAGAGAAAAACTTAAACTTAGTTTTATAACTGGAGAAATTTCCAGACTTACTAAGAAAATTTATTAAAGAGGGAAGAAAGAATTTCCTTTTACTAAATTACTCCCACTTTACCGTGACTATTTTCTTTAAAAGGTGGGTCTTTCCTCTTTAGACGTGGGTAAGCACTGGAAGTTAGCTGACTTTATAAATTTGTTGTTATTCAACAAATATTTATTGGGGCTGACTATTGACAACAACTACAACAAAAATCACAACAGGTCCAGAATAGAGTCACTTGTGCTGAGCCCACATCAGTAAAACAAGTCCTCGGAGCAGTTCAGCCTCTCTCAGAAATGTGACCTGTAACTAATCCATCTGTAAGTTCCTGATCCATATTAGTGAGGACGTCTTCATAACAGAACTCTGACCTTCCCCCCAAAAAAGATGACTTTGCCCAAAATAGTCCCCTTATTGTCAGAAAACTTCCTTTTCTACTCTTCCCTGTCTATAAAAGCCTCCTGTTTGGTACAGAAGCACCCCGGAAGCACCCCTCTGTCTGCTGGATGGGGTGCTGCCTGATTCAGGAACTAGATCTTCAAATCTACTCAGTTAAATTTTTTCAACACTTTTTAGTTGAAAGACATAATATTAGGTAGCGGAGATCAGAACAGAGTTAAAGAGAGAAAGGAATCAAATAAGTTTGTTCAAGTCACAGAGGTTATAAGTTGGCAGAAAAGACATACTTACATAGGGACTTAACTTTCTAAGTGAATTAGATAAAATTTCAGACCTGAAGGATCTGTAGATATTTGCTGGATAAAGGGTAAGAGGGAGACATTTTACTTTAAGGGAGCACCATATGTTAAAGCTCTGAGGTTGAAGCCAGCACTACATGCTGAAGAAACACACGAGTCCCCTGTGGCTGGTGTACACAGTGCAAGGATGAATGGCAAGGTGTAAGGCTAACAGACCCTGGAGAAGCGAGATCACACATGACCTTGTAATGCCAACATGTGTCTTTAAGCATGGCTCGATATGACTAAAATATATTTCAATTTCAGAAAATATTCTTGTGTTCATATTTAAAAGTATTTTTTGAATAAAAAATTATTACATTATTTTCCAGAGCTACCTTTTTTTTTTTTCTTCTTCAGAATATTTGTTCAAAACAAAGGCTAGGGATCCACTCAGCCTTCAAAGTCTATCGTTTCCATATTCTTTCTTTGACTTAGAATATTATGAGCAGACACTTTACTTGCACAATGATTTCTTACTCAGTTCGCCTGGCTGGCACTGGGAGCTCTGCCAAGGCCGTGACTTTGGAGATGATGGAGTGAGGAGCAGAGTGGACTTTCTTTGAGGCTCAGTTACCTCATCCATAGGAGATGCACGAGAAAACCTTCCTTTCAGAGTTACTGTGTGGTTTGACAATAGTTTAGGTAATGGCCAGTGTTTATGATTTCCAAACCCCATTCCCGAAGCTGTTCGTGTAAGATTGACTTCTGTTATCCCTGCTACAACACTATGAGCTAGGAGTTCCCTCATTTTACAGATAAGTAAACCCACAGGAGGAGGCTACATGAATTGTTCCAGATTTTTCCGTCAGTAAGTGGCAGAGCTGGGATTAGAACTCTCTCACTGTCCTCCTTCTGGCACAGAGTAAAATAATAATGATAGACTGTCTCTCATTCAAGATATCCAAAATCTATAAATTTAATTTATGCACTTTTATTAAAGCTGATGTATTTTAAGTAAACTATCTATTTATTGGCCGATCAGATATTTTGATATATCATTTACGTCTTGTGGCAAATTAGGAAATAACATTAACTACTAAATCTTTGAGTCTGTAGGGTGAAGTCAGAGCCTTAATCTGTTGTTTTTAATAGTCCAGGAAAGGGGACGAGGTTGACAATAAAGGTGTGAGAATCAGGTCCCAAACTTCCCAGAGGATGTTGGAAATCAGAGATGAAAATATGAAAAATATACCAGAGTTCTAGTAATTAGTTAAAATCTGTAAAAATCATTTTTATTAAATGGAAAAGACAGAGGAATAAAAACCCTGAGAACTAAGGGTTTCCATGAGGATCAAGTGAATTAATTAAATCTGTAAATCACTTTAGGACAGTATCTGCAGTAAAGTGAGTGTTCAAGAATATCAACTGTTATTGTTACCTTTTTTGTTACTGAATTTTACCTGTCTCTTTTTGTAAACAGGACCTTTTGTTATTGTGGTCACTGCAATAATTGTATTTTTTTGCCTACTCTAGTAACGTATGCTCATGAAAAATCTAGAAACAGTAAATGAAATTTTGCTGTGAGAAAGGGGGGTTCCCAGATGCCCAATCAAAGACTTGCCATAGATAATGGACAATTATGGCATGAGAGAGACATGCCCTATACTGGGTGGGAGACTCACAATTAAAGGAAAAAGGAAGCTAGTAAACCTTGTGATTTCCATTTAAAATGATTTTTAAAAGGTTTAAATCAGGAAGGGTAAGGGAAAGGAGAGAAGAGATGATAGCAAAATTTAGGAAGCTGGAAACAAAGTCTGTGGGTAAGTGGCTGCTGGAGGTGGCATAGGTGGCAGGGAAGCTCTAGAAGCAAACAAGTTCATGCTATAGAATTCCAGAAAGTGTAAGAATCAGAAGCAGCAATTATTTTAGAAAGTAAGGGTACAGGAGGTGAAAACAGGGTTATTTGAAAGTCTTTCTCTGAAGTACTGGATGTGTTTCAATTTATTTAAACAGGATTTATACCCCTGTCTGAAAGTTTGGGGATGGATATAGCATTATAATTACATGTAACCATGAGAAAATACCTTCAAGAAAAGCAAAACAAAAAACAAAAAAACAAAAACAAATTAAAAGAAAGGGGTTACTGAATACTACTACTGATATTATATATTATAAATATAGATAACGACTATATGGAGAGATAAAGTATATGAATTTTCTGTGTGAGGAGACAAAGAGGATAAAGTTCAATTCCTATACTATAGTAGGACATCAATCAAACACCTCAAATAAGAAAAAGAAAAGAAGAGAAGGAGAGAAACAGCCCAGAAAGCATGTTATTTAGACCCATAAAAGCAGATACCAGAAGAAACAGCCAAAGGAACTGGAAGGAGTTTCTTCCCCCTGGAGAATGTGGATCAGCTCAGGGACAGGCAGAGAGGGAACAGCTACATTTTATTTTAAGCCCAAGAGAACTATTTGACTGAACTAAAACCATATCTATTTATATCTTTGATAGACACAAAATTGCATTAAAAGAAAAAAGAGTATCCTTGTATATTAGAAATGGAAATTCTTACAACAAAGTCAAGTTAAAAGAGGTGCTAACAAGTACCCAAATGAAGGTAAAGTAAATAATGGGGTGCATTGTAAATGCTGAAATGGATGGAGGAATGCAGTCATGTGTCAGGGGGCAGATAGGAGAAAAGTAGGGAAAGAAGTTAAACATAAACATTTAACATACTTCTTCTTTAATGCTTTGTGCTTACAGGAGCTTTAACATACTCTCAGCTCTTGACAGCCTGCTGATACTGAGGATGCAATAAAGACATCTAGTTCAATGAGTCAGGCCATATATCACGTTAAATCCCTTGGCATGTTGAGCTGGTCACAGCTCATGCAGCTTCTATTTCCTGTAAAATTATGGCGATGATACGTGTAGATATATATTTAAACCGTGCCCAAGAGTAAACTTTCTGCTTTATAAGACAGATAACTTATCATATAATGAGATAGTTGAAAGAGACATTGGAAGTTATCCGGTTCTACCCTCTGTTTGATTCTCAGATTCCCTGCACATCATTCCTATTTAGTGAAGACTGTTTCCACTTATCTTAAGTTTTCTCCTAATGACTATGTAGAGGAGTTTGATTATTAGATGATCAGTGTACATGGAAACATGAACCAGGAGTACCGTCGGTAATCCAGAGCGTGCCTGTACATCATTGATTACCGTGGGATTCTCCACAGGTATGTTGACATGGTAAGGTCTTCCCTGACTAGATATAATGTGACCCCAAGGAGTTCCTATGGATATCTTCAGATAAATCCAGGGCTGTGTTCAGCAAGTGAGAAGAGATGAGGGTCTTGGTGTGGGGTTAGTGGCCTCTCAGATATTCAAAAAGATGTACAAGAGTCCATTTTTTAATTGCTAGAAATCAAACAGATATTAGACAGGCTGAATGAAACACAGGGATGCTATAAATGGGTGACAAACATTGAGAAGTTCTTCTATCACGGTTCATCCCAACCTGAGAGTTAGGTAAAGGAAGACCCCCATAGAGAGAATATCTGTGGGGGTGGCTGTGTTCACACACACAGGTCACAACAGAGCTAGCAGAGATGAATCCTCAAGAATAAAGAAGTAGGTCATCATTTTTAGTGAAGATATTCTTTTAGTTGTTATGCAAGTTATGCCTTCATCATCTCTTACCAAGGACACATCCAACCTGTATCCAGCCTCTCTGATTGTATTTTCCTTCTCTTCAATCAAACAGCCATAGACCTTCCCCAAACATAAACTGATAACATGACAAAGGAATTTTTGCTTAATATGCTTGTTTCCGCTCCTGAGTTACCTGACATCCATCCTACCTGACTTTTGCATTGAGACATTATATATATATATATATATATATATATATATATTATATATATATATATGCTCTTTCATTTCTCCGTGTCTTCATGTGTTTCAACACCCGGTGTCTCAGTCGGCATACTCTCTTATCTGTTTTGGAAACTTCTATCTGCGCTTCATGTCTTGACTAAAATATCACCTTCCTGGGAGCCAACTTGGAATAGCCCCATGCAACAATAGATAATTCCTCCTTTATTATAATACTTATATTTTAACCATATATAAACTTTTATTTATGGTGAGCTCCTGGGAGTACTAGTAATATCTAACAAGGTGCTTTCTTTTAATCATGAGTCATCCAAATCAAGAATTTTTAAGATCATAATTTTTCAAGATCTTTTTCAGTTTTTACTATTGGCAATACTTTATTCAATTTTTCTTACTACATTTGAATTCTTATAAGTTCTGTTTTCTCCAAAGATTTTAAACGTAGTGTTTCTGTTGACTAGAATGACCTTCAACCTCTTTCATGTATTTCTTTACTAAAATGTCATCTTCCCAGTGGAAACATGTCAGATCACCCCCATTAAGAATTGTACCCCGTCTTCCTCTTTCTTGGTTTTTCTTCTTTGTATCTCTCATCTCCAACAAACTATATATATTTTCCTTATTTTGCTTATTGTTGGTCTCCTCTCCACTATTATGTTAGCTTCTCATGAAGATATATTTATCTGTTTTGTAAAGTGATCCAAGAACAGTGCCTGACACACATAGTAAGCCCTTAGTTAAGTTACCTTTTTATTGTATATGCATAGGTTTATTGCAGTGCATTAAAAAAATATGTGGTCTGCAGTTTCTACCTAAACTATTTATTGAGATTTTGGAGCATCTATGTTCAAGATAGCTTAAAAATAGGTTTGAAAGTACACATTTATCCTTTGTGACATGCATGTGTCCATCTCACATTCTAAATGATCTGATAATAACTATCAGTTAAGTCATTTGAACTTTGTGTCTCTCAGTTAAGCCTAACATTCTGAACAGTTTTTAAAGATACATTTTAATTCAGTGTTTTCAGGGTATATAGTTACATGAGTATTATATGTTTCTAACACATATATTTTCACATTTATCTTAAATTCTACTCATTTGATGTTAATATTGTTACGCAGTCTGACTTCTTTTTGTCTTGTGTTTGGGTGTGGTAGGTTTGCGTGTGCTTTAATTTTTATGTTTTCTGCATTATTTGTGTTGTGCATATCTCGCATGACATGCTCAATTAAGAGAATTAAAAAATTTATTTATGTTTTTAATTAAATTTATTTTTATTTTTATTTATTTTTATTTCTTTTCTTTTCTTTTTTTTTTTTAGGAGAGGCAACCCTTGGTTAACCTCACAGGTTGCAAGGACCTTGTCAGCTTACAATCCCATAGGTTTTTGTTTTTTTATGCCCATAGCACCTGTTCTTCCTAGGTGGTCTCCCATCCAAGTACTAACTAGGACCAACCCTGCTTAGCTCTGAGATAAGACAGGATTGGGCTTGTTCAGGGTGGCATGGCCATAGATGAGAATTAAAAATTTAATACAGAAGTTTAATTCACTCATATTATTGCCTCTAAACCTTTTAAAAATAAATATGCCCTCATTTACCACATTGGCATTGTGTTAATTGATATAAGAGCTTCATATTCCATTAAAATTATCTTATTAAAATAAAGTATTTATATATCACCTATTCCCCTATTATTTTTATAACATTAATGGTAAGTTATTTATAATCATCTTATAAAATTATTAGTCCCATTAATTTAATCAGTACCGATATCCACTTTAATCCTTGTTAATATGGGCACGTCATCATGGCATTCTTGATTTTGAGATAACTGTTTTTGGCTATAGGCTTGAGTAACTTTCTGAAGAATTTATTGGCACATTTCTGAAGAAAAATTGGCACATTTTGAGTTGCTTAATTTAGAAAGTTTTCTGTTGACTTCAGAACTAAATGATAATAAGCTGGCTCCATATAGCATTTTAGGTTATAATATTTAACCTCAAATTCTATGGGCCTGAAATAATATGCAACTGTTAAAAAGAATGAAATAAATATGTAGGGTCTAATATAGTGAAACAAACTGCTAACATAGGCATGGAAATTTATATTTAAAAAGTAAGAAGTAGTACATACAGAATAATAAAAGTTGAGATGGTAATTTTAAAGTGCTTAGAACAGTGCTCAGAGTATAGTAAATGCTATATAAGCATGTATTGATGCATGTACTTTATCATCTGTTTAGCTTATAGATAGGTATGTACTGTGTTCAGTGGAGGATGTGCAAGTAACTGCAAGTATCGAATACCTTCAAGTAAGGGACTAGGAGACAAGAGAGGGAACTCGATTTTCATTTATTTTATAACTAACGTACAGTGTGATTTTTTAACATGTGCACATATTATTTACACTTAAAATGTCTTTAAGAAATAAATGTAAAAAAAGCTAATTCTAGAAATCAAGCTTCCTTCTTTAAAACTCAATAATCTAAATAATAGTTATGAGGAAAACTTTATCTTTGTACCCTTGTATGAATTTGACTTTTCTGCTTGTTTATCTGTATATGTTTTCCTTAATTTTGAAGTTTTTATAAGGTCATGTTCTACCTGACTTTTTTAAAACTTGGCTTTAATCATAGTAAAATACTTTATCTTATAAACTTGAATTTCTTCAGTTCAGAGAAATTTTCTTCCATGTTTCATATTGTATAGTTGATTATTGCTTCTCTTCCATTTTCACATTTTTTCTTTGGGAGCACACGTGTTTTATGGTTTGGAATGACAACCTAAGTCCACCAAAACTGTCAATTATTTTTTTTTTCTTCTCGAGGATCTCACCTCCTCCTCCTTTTCTACTGTATTCTGGGTGGGATGTTCAGCTGTGTACCACCTACACCGAAGATGTGCTTTACACTTTACACCATCTGATCGTCTTAGCTGGCACGAATGTAGATTCTTTCATTGTTGGTTTTATTTTCTTCTCTTATTTAACATAGTTCTCTCTTTTATTTTGCCTTTTTGATAGTGAATTTGTTCAATATGTCTCCCTGCTCTAATTTTGAGAGGATATACTTTATATCATATCTGATGACAATAAACAGACGTCCTAACATGTACTTTTTATATAAAATTCCTTCACCCCATTATATATGTGTGTGTCTGTGTGTAAACACACATAATATATATTATTTTATATAAAATTCTATCCCTCTAATATATATATTATATATATTAGAATGAAACAAATATATAGGGTCTAATATAGTGAAATGAACTGCTAACTATGCATGAAAATTTTATATTTAAAAAGTACGAAGTATTATATATTGAATAATAGAAGCTGATACATATTCCTCTGTTCAAGAAACTTGCAGTTTCTTTCATGGGATAGTTTAAAAATACCACAGTACTTTTTAATTATTCAAAATTAAGCCATGTGTTCTGGTTGACATTTGCAAGTTGATTCTTTTTTTAGTTTTATTTGCACCTACCTCCCCTTGCGATACGCTTGGATCTTGACAGATGACCTTTCTCAGAATAGATATGCTTGGTTTATAGACTAATTTCTTGGACTTCTCAGTTATTTCACTTCATTCTCCCTGCCTTAGGATCTTTGTATGTCGAATTCTTTATTTTTGTTATAGTAACATAGCCACAATCTAATTCTTCATTGTTTACAATAAAAAACGTGAAAGCCTAGAGCTCTCAGCATCTACTCTTTAGAGTATTCATTGTGTTTCTACTTTTTCTTAAATGACTGGTTTTCTAGAGAAAGCTTTTCTCAAATTAGGGCTAAATATTCTTAT
This sequence comes from Macroglossus sobrinus, assembly GCA_004027375.1. Taxonomy (NCBI): domain Eukaryota; kingdom Metazoa; phylum Chordata; class Mammalia; order Chiroptera; family Pteropodidae; genus Macroglossus; species Macroglossus sobrinus. The sequence goes on from PVKZ01000733.1 coordinate 327,354, forward strand.
TACCTTTACCAATGTATACTTAACTCCCATTATGACACTTTTGTGTTCATACATTTTATATATCATCTATCTGGCCTTAGTTTTGGTAGACTATCCTTTTATAAGTAGAGAAAATATTGTATTATTGTATTTACTCAAACATCATAAATATGCAGTACTCTATGTTCTTCTAAGGTGTGTTCACTGTATCACATATTGATATAAATATCACTGTTACATCCCGTGTGCATTACTGTTTTCCTGAAATCTGTTTTTGGAAATGAAAGTGGAACCCTTAAATGCTGTTAGTGAGTTATAAAATGGTGCAGTCACTGTGGAAAACAGTACTGAGGTTCCTCAGAAAATCAAAACTAGAACTAGCCTAAGACCCAGCAATCCCACTTCTGGGCGCATGTACAAAGGAATCAAAATAGGGATCTTAAAGAGATGTCTGTACTCCCATGTTAATCGTGGAACCTTTCATAGTAAACAAGATGTGGAAACAACCTAAATATCTATCTGTGGATAAATGTATAAAGAAAATATGGTATATACATACAGTGGAATATTAGCCTTAAAATGGAAGGAAATCCTGCCATATGTGATCACATGGATAAACTTGGAGGACATTATGAAAAGTGAAATAAGGAACAGTGACAGAAAATGAACTATTACATGATTCCACTTGTACGAGCTGTCTAAAATATTCCGACTCACAGAAGCAGAGAGTGGAAGGATAATTGTCAGGGGGAGGTGGGAAGTTGTGATCAATGGTCTAACATTTCTGTTAAATGGGATGAATAAACTCTAGAGATCAGCCATGCAAACATAGCACTATAATTAACCACACTGTATTTTGAACTTGAAAAAAAAAAATGAATGCTTTTATCAGAAGAAAGAGGGAAACATGAGAAAACTTTGGGAAGTGATGGATATGTTTGTTACCTTGATCACAGTGATGGTTTCTTGGTTGTATGCCTATGTCTACACCCATCGAATTATATTTATTTAATAAGCACAATTTTTGTATATCAATGATATCTCAGTAAAACTCTGAAACGTGTGTAAATGACATCAGAATGGAAAATATAATAGGGAAATATGGAATGAATAAAATAACACAAATAAAGCTCTTTTTGAAGTAAAATTTTAAATACTGAAGTGGCTTGCTAAAGATATAGAATAGCATGCTTCAGTTCATAGAAATGGTTAATCAGGTTAGATCTGATTATCATGTTTAAATACATACAGGAGAAATAATTAGGATGTCTGAGATTTCTTTCAAAATAATTTGAAGTACATGGAGTAGCTTGGGATATAAATGAAAGATCTAAGATTGGGAATACCTGGGATAGTAGCTTGGAAAATAAGTTTGGCCTTATTTATAGTTCAAGCTGGGTGAGCGTTCATTATATCAACTATACTTTTCTGTGTGACTAAAACACTACATCTTTAAAAGGGAGAAATATAAATTAAGAAATGTAACTCAAATTACTGAAAAATGGGATTGCATTTTTACATAAAAATGAAACAAATTATGTTTCTCTTTTAGTTAGGACCAGTCATAATGCATTAAAACCCACTAGACATCACAGATATTTTTCACCCTTTTTAGTATACTTGATGCATTCAAGGTACAAAGCTTCAAAGATTGTTAAGTCACAAGACACACATCTACGGAGAATTTATAATGTCAGAATAAACCCTGGAAGATTTACTGGGAAGGTAGGGATGGAGTGGTTAGATGATGTAGGGATAATGGAGAAAATGCGATTATACTGGTTGTTTCAGAAGATAATTAGTTAACATGTCTCGAGCATTTATTCTGCAGGTGTGGTTCAAACCATGTTTCCTTCATTAGTCCATTTTGTCCTCCCAATATTCCAGTGAGGCAGGTATCATTACTGCTGTTTCATGTATGAGGACAGGAAGACTCAGCACGTTTCAATGACTGGCAAGTTCTAGATTCAAGCCAGCATTCTGGATTCAGTGCTTTGTTCTGAAGCAGGATTTGGTTCTGCCTCTCTTGAATCACCGCAGTGGAGAGACGTGGTCTGGATTTGTGTTTACATTGCCGTGGTCTCAGAGTTATAGTGTAGTGATATCAAAGATTTCATATACACTCTCCTTTATTTTTGTCTTTCTCTCTTCAAAACTTACACTTGTTTCCCAAATCTACCAAGGGAAAAAGTGATTTTAACAGCGCTTACTGGAGGCCCATGGGTAAATGGAATTAAATCAGTCACTTGGAGATAGAGAACAGGTTTTTTGCCTCATGGGGGTTTACTATTTAAAATAATTATAATAAAATATTAGCACTAAAAGAATGCACAAACATACATTACATTAGAGCACTGAGTCAGCACTACAGGATTAAGGATAGATTAACGAATGTCAAAGCCTGTGAACTGACCAAGAACCATCTATGCGAGATTTAATGATTTACTTTTCTAAGTGTTTTCAGAATTATAGTAGGATTAAAAAAATAATGTTTTATGAAAAATTAAACAAAAGTTCTTTTTTGGAAGTCATTTGTGTATACAGTTTAGTGAAATTTAAGACTTACTCATCTAAAATGTGTTTCCTCTGCCTGGAACAGCTTCCTCTGCCTTTAGTGAACTGCCTTTGAACTCTTACCTATTTTGAGGGTCTCAGCATCAATGTCACTTCTTCCAAGCTGTCATAGCTTTCTTTCTTTGCTTCCACAGACCACTGAGCCTCGTCCTATCAGAGCATTAATCGAAAGATGCTACAGCTGCTGCCTTTTTGCTTATTTTTCTTATTAGACTGTAATATTCTTGAAAGCAGAGGTTTTTGTCTAGCATGCTATTTAGGTACACAATATGTAGTTTTGAATTAATCTGTCATTTAAAAAAAATTATATTAAATGCTATGTACTACTATGGATTGAATCCTTTAACAGTGGAAGGACATTAGTGAAAAAAACTGATGTCTGAATAAAGTTTGTAGTCTAGTTTATAGTAGTACGCCAATGTTATTTTCTTGATTTTGACAAATGTAACAGTTATCTAAGATGTTAAGATTAGGGAAGACTACATGACAAGTACATAGGAACTCTGAACTAAAATTATTCTAAAATAAAAAGTTTATTTAAAAATTATGGGGAAATTATTATTATTATTTTATTATTATTATGCTATCAGATGATGTCCCCAAATTTCTCAATTGAATGGTCCTGGGTCTCACTTGCTGTAGGTAATCATGAAATATGTTGCAAACTTCTTGCCCCATCTCTGTTATTAAAAACCAGTCTTTCCCACGAAATCACTAAATGTGGTTGGTTTCGTCTAAAACATCTCTGGCTTTATGTCGTTCCATTCTGGCACCGTCACCCTTTGGGGAGGTGCCCTTTGCCCCTACACTGCCACTGCTGCAGCTTCTGTGACAGGCCAGTTCTCTAGACCCCACTGAACCCTGCACAGAATGAAAAGAACGCGAGCTCCTCTCATTCCCTGCCGGTCTTTGTCACCCTGCCTTGAGAATGGTCTCCTCAGCTGTACCCTTTGCCCTCTCTTCTCTCTGGGGTGTCAGATTTGGTCCTGTAGTCTAACTACTAAACTCATAGTGAACTCATTCTGTTCTCCCGATTCAGTCTGAAATTCCCTTGACCTTTCTTCAGCCAAAAAATAATAGACTGTAAGCCTTCAACACCCCCAGAAACGGGCAGGGGTTCCGCTTTGCATGCTCAGCTGGGACGCTCTGCTGTCACTTAACTACGAGTTTAAGGTTAATATGGATGTCCTAAGGGATGCTAAATTTAGACTTAACTTTGACCTGGCCTTCAGATTGGTCTCAGTCCCCTTGGTCACCCTGACTGGGAAAACTAATGACCGGTGGCAGCCATGCAATACAGCGTGTGTCTGCTGTTCGCATTGTCAGAGGCGAAGAGAACTCCTGGTCCATTTTAGAAATTGTTCAAAAAGAAATTTTGTCTCAAAGATATTGTTTACGGTTACTCTGCACATTTCAAGGGGTTCTGGAAAACCAGTGTCTTCTGTGCCTGAAAATGAAGATCAATATAAGTAATTTTGGATGTATACTTGGAAAGCTTGAAATAGCTCGGAGGTGACTATGGGTCATTTTCTACTTTCATGCATTTAACTGTTCTTGTCACAATCCTGTCAGTTTCTGTGGAAAGCTGAGAGCTTTTCAGGCTCCTTGCCCCACAGACTTACATTGTCAGCTGAAGAGGGTGCAGCCTGGCAGAATCGTGGTTAATTTCCACAGTTAAGAATGATGCTAAATTTAGATATCTAAGTGGATGCAGCCAATGGACATAAGAATTCTCAAACAATGTCTCAGCATTCTAAAACTTCATATTTCTCCCGGATTCATCCTCCTATTCTTCATTCTTGGTTAATAATCACATTGATTTCTCTTATCAAAAGAATTTTCATTTAAAATAATGCCAGGGGATTTAATGAATATAATTTGTTCTTAATGCCTTTTCTAATTGCCCTCATTTCTTTAATATTTTATACTATGTTCCAAGAAATTAAAAGGTGGTTTTATTCCATTTTCATATCATCTTTTTTTTTTGTGAAGTTTTTCATGGCAAATTTAAAAAGGATACAAGGCCTGAAAAATTTAGAGTAAATACAAACAAGAGGATTCCTTGGCTTACTAAGGAAAGTATGAGGATGTCTGAATTGGGTCATGAATAAGAAATAGAAACTTTATAGTATATCTACCTCATATAATATTTGCACTCAATAAATATTAAGTAATAGCATGTGGAAAAATGACAATTTAATAAGCCAAAATATTTGTGGAGCAGAAAAAAATTATCTCCAGTTATTTTGTACAATTTTGAAGAAAAATATAATTTATTTACAGTGCAAGCCTTTAAGACTACCAATGAAATTCAGTAAAAAATAGATTTTTTTCACCTCCAAATTCAAAATAAAAGTAATGGAAACGGAATTAAATTAGACCTCTAAGTGGGTCACGATAAATCTATTTTTCTCGCAAAATTATGCTCTCAGCATGAAATTTTATTGACACCCACAGCTTTGCTGTTATTTTTATTTCACATCATTCAACATTCTTATTCATTAAAAATCCCCCTAAAATTTTGAGAGTTTTCACCAAAGACAGAGGCACTCTGGTTGTGTTTCCCTGTATATCAGAATCATCTGAGGACTTTTGTTTTGTTGTTTTTCATACAGATTTCCAGAGCCCTCACCTAATTTCTAAATTATAATCTCTGACATTGGGACACAAGAATCTGTATTTTATTCACCAGATCCTCAAGGATTTCTGATTCACCAACTAACATTGGAAAATGATTACTCTTTGTTATTATTATTTTTTTAAAAAAGTATTCAGTTAATGTAGTCCCATAATTGGTAATAATTTAAATTCCAACAAGAAAAAAAAAACAAACTTTATATATTTTTAAATTAATCTAGCTCTTCATTTCTATGTTGTTTTAAAGAGGGTAGATATTTTCCTAGGCACCCATTCTCAGAACCTAGGATAAGGCTCAGCTTTCCTCTCTATATTCAGGGAGCCCCTTCTTACCACTAATTCTGTTATCCTACTGTCTTCTAAATTAATCATTTTCTTTGTTTTTTAGTACTGCTGCCCTAACTCAGGTAATCATTATGGGCTTGCTTTAAATCTTTAGTTGATTTCCCAATGTGGATGAGAGAAATCTTTACATCTCAGCTTGGTAAGAGAGTTCTTAGTAGTTTGGTGTGTGTGTGTGTGCGCATGTGTGCGCACGAGTGTGTGCGTATGTGTGGCCTCTGCATGAGTGTTAGCATAAGAGACATTCCTGAGCATAGTGGGGAAAAGCATGACCTAGGAATTACTTATGTAGGACTGTACAGGGAAAGTAGGGTTCTCTTCTGGGCAGAGGAGTTAGAGTAAAGTGATTCTAAGTGAAGGATCTGCATCACCTGGGACACTTCATCACTTCCATGTCACCTTTCCATTCTGGATTGAATCTAGTCCAGGATGACGATAATTTTCACTACAAATTCTAGCTAATAATTTTGAGTATATGCAACCACAGGGATATTTACAACTGTAGCATGGGTTAAATCTGGCAAGTCCATTTCCAGAAGTCTGCCAGATTCATCTGTGACCTCGTGGTTGGATATTGAAGTTTTTTCCTCTAGATTAAAATTTAGGTTATGTTTTTTTTGGGAAGTGTGGTGGTCTCCTCAGATATAACATGCAACTTTTAACTTATTTCCTAATTTTTACCACTAATATCTCTTGGTATTTGTAAATAAGTATAGTGTTTATTTACTAATTATGTCAGTAATCAAATTTCCATATGGCATAATTGAAAATAATGTATGGTATAAATATCCCACATACAATAAGTTCTGCATGTGATCTCCTAGACCAAGAGAACTTAAAGAGAAAAGAAGGAAGGAGTAAGGAAAAAGAAAGAAGAAATGAAAAAAGTAAGAAAAAGAAAAGGAAGGAAGGCAAAGGAAGGCAAAGGAGGAAGGAAGGAAGGAGAGATGGATGGATGGATAGAGGGATGGATGGATGGATGGATGGACGGACGGACGGACAGACGGATGGACAGACAGACAGATGGTTGACAGACAGATGACGGACTGTAGTGTCGTCTTAAAACTCTTCATTTTACATAAGGGATCCAGAGATATAGCTGAGCCATGGCTGTAATGTGTTGTCTTACCTTTCAAATGTTATCTTTTGCTTAAGGCAGTTTTTTTTTCTCTCATGTCTTCCCTCTGAGACTGCTTCCCCTATATTATTCTGGCCCTGTCAAGGGTGTATGCAGCTTTGTTTCCTATTACCAGCTCTGAGATATGAACACTGGTCCTTCTCAGTTAATTATGATACTTCAGCTCACTTGTTTTAAGCCACAAGAGAGTGCATCCTTTCTCTGGCCATATAATTTTATTAAAACAATTTCAAATAAAAGTGTACATACTTGTCTATGTTTGACTCCTTCTCCTGCTTGATCTTTCACTGTCTTTTGTCATACCTTGCTTCTGTCCATGGTGTCCACCATCTCAATTTGCCCGGGAATATGGGGTTTCCAAGGGCAGTCCTCAGCAAACCAGGGGCGTTGGTCAGCCTGCTTCCGCCCTGTGTTCTCTCTCTGTGAGACTGCTGATATTTGGTCAATGCTTGAAAAATAAGGTGGCTTTTTCTCACCAGCTTACTCCTTTCCTCCCACTCTATTTTTGAAACTTAGCTCAGGTAGAACCTCCAGGCACTTTTTCTGAGCTCCCAAGTCACTTGGCATAAAATGTCCTTTCTGTGCTCTCTCAAGGCATGGATTGATCGTGAGCATCCATCTTTCTCTTCTAGACTGTGGGGGCTAGTATCCCCAAAACATACTCAGGAGTTCAAGAAATGCAGTTTGTGTGAATAAAGGAAAGAATTTCTGTCCATAGAAGAAAAGTAATCCTTGGGCTTCCACACTCTAGCATTCGGTTAATAGCAAGAGCTACCATGAAATGAGTAGACAGTGTCCCAGGCACTTTCAACATGACCTTGGTTACTCTCCTCACATCCCATAATTATCCCAGAGGCAGAGACCTGCTTGTCCAAGTTCAGGGCCACATAAACACGTGTACACAGAGAAAGGTCCTGCCTTTTACTCCAAACCTTCGTGGATCAATTTGTTTAGGAAATCAGATCTGTCCAGCATTCAGAAAGCTGATACAGCACATGCTTTATAGTATGCAATGCCCAGTATCACCTAGATACACATCAGTAGACGAATAGTCACAGTAAATAGCTTTCAGAAATGCTATAAATAACCTCATATCAGTTCAGATTAGGTTTTGTCACCAAATGTATTTTGGAAAAGAAAATCATGGACCTGAGGTATATATAGAAGTTGCTTTCAGGCCTGCCTGATGGCAGAGCCCAGGGCCTCTTGATGTATTTCCTGCTGATTACTCTGCCTAGGGGTGAAGTTCAGTAGATCTTTGGCTTCTCAGCAGTGTAGCTCTCTTGGTCGGTGTGTTTCCTGAGAAAGGAGTTTCTTCTTTCATATTACAGTATTTGGCAAGCAGACTGTAGTAAAAATCATTTTGAAATAATCAGTACAGTTTTCCTATAAGTACTAAATGAAATGTAGTATAATATTTCTGATACTGGCTAGATATACTCAAGTTTTTGGAATTTCGATATCTTCATCAATAATTATTTAAATTGAAAACAGCTATGTATTTAATACTGTGCCAAGTAATAGAATTTGTATTCTATCACTAATGGTTTCTTTGTTTTTGTGTTTTTTTTAATATTATTACACCATATGTATCTACTAACATTAATTTTATCTTAAGAATGTTTTGAGGGTTTTCTTCATCCCTTGGGAAAAAAATAGAACTCCCTGGAGTCCCAGTTAGTAGTTCTCATAAATCCAAGAGTTGGCTATTATATAGTTTAACACATGTGGATGATTTGTCATTTGAAAGTCCTAAAAATGAACATTTTGTTTAAATTGTGCTCATATTCTGCTTTTCTTCAACTGCTGCAGAATTTGTCATTTCATCAATCATATTTATTAAGATTTCGTATCCTTAAAATATTCTACAGTTGATCTCAAATTGCTTTAATTTTTATCCTGATTTTCTGGACCATTTTAGGGAAAAATTAATACATCTTGATTAAGTAGTCATTAGAATAAAATAAGAAAACAATTCTTGAGAGCACTAGGCAGGATTACTTTTAGAAAACTGGTTATTTCTCGTTTTTCATCTTTGTTCTTGCAGCTTAGTCCTTAGTGAATCTCCTTTTCTGTTTTTGAAAGAAATTATACCGTGAACAAAGGATGTAAAAGTTGAAGTTTGTAATATTGTTTACCAATTCAGATTTTTCATAATAGGTGTTTACATGGCCTTTAGTTTATTTATTTACATATGAAACATGTTGGCTAAAAATATTACATAGTAGATCTTAGCTATGTGATATTTTTCATCTCAGCTAGAACATAAAAATGGCTCTTGGCTGCTCTTCTGGTTATATATATATATTTTTTTGTTAGCAATTCTATATATAATAAATATAAACTCACTTTTCACATTTGGGTAAAATATAAAAAATTCAGTCAGCCTTCCAGTTGGTTTAAAATGTCCAGATGTTTGGCCTCTTGCAGAAAAGTGGCCTAATTAAATTTTCCTTTTTCACTGAGATGTTTGTCATTGTTTTGACAAAGTGTAGTACAAAGAGCACTGTTTGTAAGGTCTATGATATGATATATGGAGGCATTTAGAGGATGATAGAGGGTTAATGGAGAGAAGAGCCAATACTTTAAGTATGTTCTTAAAAAATGTCTTCTATCTCTTTGCCTCAATCATTGCATCTGTCAAATAGAGGATAATAATGCCTAAATTAAAGATTCTTGTGAAGGATTTCGCTGACAATATATACAAAAGTACTCTGCATAAGATACGCAACCCATTCCCAATCGGAGCTTGTTGACCATAAACCTGAGTCCCTGAAGCTGCCACCTGCCCTATACAGCACAAGTCCGTTTTCCTTCTTTTCTTAGTCCCTTACAGAGTTTATATGAGAAATAGCAAGCTCTTTTTAAAAAATATTTAGTAAAAGTGTGAAAACCTGTCTACGTAGAACATGTTAGGCTATAACCTCCGTATTTTATTATTTAAAGCCTTATTTTTCTATTCTGTTCTTTGCTCACACTGTCTCTTTGTTTCCAAAATTTAATACATTTTTATATGTAGGCAGTAGGCTATTAGATTATATAATTTTAAGGATGCTTTTAGTACAAGTATTTTCCATGACACTTACCCAGGTCTCAAGAAGGCAAATCTAGGAGCTATTTGTTTAGCTATCATATAGTCTACAATTATTAAATGCAAAGACTATCAGAGTTTTAATGTTTTAGACTTTTATGGGATAATACTTGACTATCTATCAGTTTAGAGTCCTTTAAGGATATTGATCTGTGATCAATTTAGGAAGCAGAGGAAAGGACACCTAATAGGGAAGTAGGAGGGCTCCAAGCATAAACTTGATTTTCTTCAACTATGAAAGAATAACTCATTTTCTTATAGTATCTTTTCATTGGGTCTTCACTTGAAAATTTGCTTGTTAATTATTTAGTAGCTATTTTGGGGAAGTTTACTTTTAATCCATTTTCAGACAGTGATTCTACTAGGAAAAAATTATAGACAGGATTTCTCATCTGTGCTAAACCTATACAAATTTATATTTAAAAAAATCAACCCAGTGTATGTTTTCTGTCTACTGTTTATATGGATGACATTTTTTTTTAACCTAGATGCCCACTTAATAACAAACAAGTTTATTTCAGGATGACATACTCTCATTCTGTCCTAATTCAGATGGAAGCCATGAAATTTCTACTTATTATACATAAAGTCAGCTAATTCAATGTAACTTTAATGACTATTCGAGATTTGTGATGCTAATATTTTTCAGAATTGTCCAAGCATCTTCGGATCTCTGTCCTGGAGTCTGTGTGAAGTGCTGTGTGTTACAGTGCATGGGTACCAGCTTAGGAATCAGAAGACTTTATTTCTGACATAACTCACCCTTGTTCTGCTCCTAACAGGGAATTTATAAAGGTTCTTAGCTCAAACTTTTTTAGCTTGGAAGTGATGAATGGCATTTGTTCAGGACCTGCTTTTTTGTGTACAGTACGTAGTAATTATATCAAGCATTGCATAACCTCGAGACTGATGAGGTGCACCTGCCTAGGACTGACATCCTCAGCTGTTATCCAGGCAAAGCTGTGACCGGGACTGACACATCTTTATGGACAGGAAGCCGGGTTCACAGAGTAGCATTTGAATTTCCAGAAAGTGTAAGGTGATTCTGTAGACTCAGATGTCCTCACTGGCACCTGTGTGCCTTCTGCTGAGGTTCCTAGGGTCCTAAAGCTTATATCTTCCCAGGTCTCAAAGAAGGTTGCCGATCTGGGCACACCATCTTCTTCTGCATCTTACAGATAAATCGATACTGTTGAATTTATCCAAATGACATCTGTGTCAGATTTTTTCAACAATCTGGGACTAATAGTGACATTTGTCAATTTGATGGTTAAAATATTATTCTTTTAAAATAATGATGTAAACACTAAAGACAAGTATATTTTGAATGATAATACATTATATTTTTCTTCTTAATTTTTATTCATGTCTCATCATAATGGACAAGAAACTCATCTAGAACAAAGACTGGGTCTTTTGTAGAATGTAGATCCCACTAAAAAAAAAGCCTTTATTTGTTTCTTTTTTTCAAATTCAAGTTTCACTTCTTTTAAGTAGGATAATTATATTTTATATAAAAAGTGTATTCCTCTCTGTTTCCTTAAAAAATTGACAAAAAAATAGTTTCTGTAAACACAGATATTCTTTTCATCTTGAATTGATAATATAGCCAGGATACTAGGCTGATCCTGAGACTGCCAGTAGCTCTCTCTTATCTCTTTCTTTCATCCTTTTCTTTCCTTTTTTATTTCAGCTCCTACATACCTACCTACATATCTATCCACTTTTGACAACTCAGTACTTAAACACATTTGTCATATTTGTGAAATCTCTTCTATTACCAGGCACAATCCATCTTCTTTCATGTCATTAACAAATGCCAGATATTAAATTTCCCAGAGTAACCTTGCAATTAAAATCTGAAACAGACACCTGTCCCTTAATTCGATGCATCCACTCCACATTCTGAATGGGTCACGAGTGACACAAAGAAGTGAGCGCTAAAGACTTGGGTGAGGTGGCAAAAGTGATAGGTGTCCATAGTCAGTAGCAGCATGTTCTAGAGGTACCTCCTGAGACTCGAACTGAGGGAATAAGCAGGGAAGTGTTTTCTTTTGTTTGTTTTTTTGTTCTTTTTTTTTTTAGAGTAGCTTTTTTTTAATGGAAGATTTCTTTTTTATTTTATTTATTTAAATTAGTTTCAAATATACAATACATTGGTTAGACATCTATATAGTTTAGAAAACGATTCCCCCAATTGCTCCCTCCCTCCCCTGGCCCACTTTTGTTTGCATTTAGTGAGTAGTTTTGAATGGGGTATTCTTCAGGACTTTTGTAGATTGAATGAACGATCCAAGATTTAAAAAAAAAAAAAGAGGTTTCCCTTTCTGTTTAGGTTACCTAAACTTGATTTCTTTTCTTGAAAATTAAGATACTTAATCTTAAGTGTATGCAGTTTTCTGCAGCGTCCCCCTAAATTCTCCTGTCTGTAAGGATTTGTACCATCTTGGTATGTCTGTTGATGGCAGTTTAAGCCACTCAGAAGTCCTGACTCGACTTGTCATCATTTCGCACCCCAGCCTGGCTGCTGCTTCCTGTGAGGGAGGAAGGGTTTTTAAATATTTCTATATTTTAATGGAGAATATGCACTATCAAAATCTTATCATTTGTGCTCACAGCCTCATTCCATAGCCTGCTTTGCAGTCAGGTATAAGAAGTTAATAAATTCTCTCTAATGAAATATATAGTTAAGTATTTAATGATATGTGAATGGAAGAGCCGAAAAGCTCTTAACTGAGTTTCTTTATGCTGTTTGTTCTTTCTGTTGACCTTCTGAGTGACCTCAGAAGCCTTGTATTAAAGGTGGTAAAATGGCCATCAGCCTGGTGACCCGAGTGACTGTTCATCAAGAAAACCTTAAAGTTCTCCTCAGCTTGACTAAACTTTCCATGGGCTTCTTCCAGACCCTAGGCTCCTGACCTCCCTTTCCTTAGGGCATTTACTTTAGAAAACTGGTAATTGCAAATTCTTTCTCTGTGCCTTTGAGATGTAAATTATTTCAAAAGATTCTTGCCAGTTTTACACCCAGGAATGTCTTTCTCCAGGACCTGGGGGGCAGTCCTTCTGAATGGAATCTTATAGGTAGAGAGCACTTACTTACTATCTCCTAGTTTCTGTGGGAGGATGGGAGCCCTATTGGATAAGTTGTCTTCCTCCAAGTTGTCAAACTGCCTCCTGTCCTGAAGACAAGAACAAGTTTACTTTTTGTGGGTATAAAGTCCCTTAACAGGCACCAATGGCTGATGTTCTCCCCCTTCATCTAGTTCTTAAAACACCTTTCGTTTCAGCTGAATTGAGTTCAGCCTGCATTCTAGTCTTTATCTTCCACGGTAAGAAAGGTTTCTCATTGTCTTCAATCAACACAAGGACTAAGAATGAAATCAACTTCTAATGTATTAAGACACTGAAGGTTTGGAGTCTACTGAAGATTAGAAGCTGCACACCCTAACTGTTGTAATGCTATTAATTATATGATGTGGGGTATGCTTTTTATTGTACTAAAAAAATGCAGAGACGCACTCCATGGGCTTAGTGGTCATGCAGTGGGTGGTAAACAAGCGTATCTAGCAGGATGAAAAACCAGTGACCTACGTGCTGTGGCAAAGTATTTGCTAAAATTGAGTCTGTGGCAACTTAGAGGGTGCTTAACTATTTTTTGAGTTGGTGGCTCTATGAAAGGAAGTTGGTAAAACCTAGGAGACTATTGTGGATTGATAACTTGCAGCATTTGGCAGGGTACTGAAAAAAAAGGTAGGCTCAGTCACTAATTGGTTGATTTTCATGCAAAGATTCAAGAGCATACAACGTTCTGGAAGTCAAGAGTTCAAAATCATTAGAAAAGCTGTGGACCTCTGGACCCCCAAATGTCAGGAAATAAAAGAGAAAAAAATGCTTGAGAAAGAAAAGACTTGGAAGAACTCTCAGTTAAAAAAGGAGATGTAGTTGTAGCAACACAAGAGTAGGTAATAATAAAGGCTTTCCTTTCATGCCTGCCTCTCAGACATCCTCAAGTTAGCCATCGCTGAATACATTGAGAGAGAATGAGATAAACGATGGTGGAACGTGAAGTATAATTTTCATTGAATTGAGGATTATTCCATTGCCAGGGAGAGGGTTTATCTCTGAATTACCCAGTGGGAGTCCATGTGTGTTGAGTCCAGTAACTGCTAAGTTTTTCTGATTTTCCTGTTGCAGAATGGACATTTTAACTATTATTACCATATTCTTCCTTCATTCTTTGGATGGGGGAAAGTAAAAAGCTTGTGTTTTATATTATAAATGGTTGCATCATGAGGAACCACAACCAGGCTCGATGGAAAAGATTGTGAATCACTCAGAGACTGTAGAATCTCATATGGATGAAGATACTGGAAGGGACTTTGGCTTGTCTCCCTTGGGAGGGGACGAGCTGTGCTCTTTATAGAAAGAAGGGTTTGTATAGATATGTGGTGGCTTGAGGGGCTACCTGTGATAAAGACCAGTAGCCTGTCCAGCGAGATTGGGGTCCTCTTTCCTCTGGGCACACAGCGAGACTGCCAGGCCCCTCACAGGGGTGCTGTGGAAAGTATTCACCTTCAGAATGGAGTGAGAACTGCCCAGGCCATGAAATATCCTCCCTACGAAGCTGCTCCTTCACATTTTTTATTTTCTTGTACCTTACTGAGTTGTGGATGCTCGAATTTCCTTGCAAACCCATTGCTGAACACAGTAGAGCCACTAAGAGCATAGATCCTGAGTAGTTGGTTTTATGGAGGAGAGCTAGCTGCCCTGTTAACCTGAACACCCACTGCAGGCTGCAAATGAGTTGGAAAAATCCTGCTGTGTTAACCGCTGCGGTGTTCGGATTGCTTATTGCTGGAGCCCGCCCTTCCCTAACTGATGTAACTGTAATGACTGCCTTTCCTGGTCGATGAATGAGGGTTTTACATGGACAGTAAGTGACTTTTAATTTCCAAACCATTTTAGTCACATTTTCTTAATCTTCATAGCAAGCCTGAAAGAGAGATCTCTAGTGTACCATGAATACATTCGAAAGGTCTTATCACAGAGCCAGAAGATGGCAGGCCTAGAAGGGAATTTAGAACTGTCTGAAACCAAGGCCCACGATGTTTCTAATTTGCTCAGAACATAATAGTGGTTGATTCTACCAAAAAAAAAAAAAGTCCAAATTAAAAATTTCACTTGTTTTTCATTTCTTTCAAGATACATCAGTTTCTTATACTATTTTTCCCTCCATAATATGTCATTTGCTCATTCTAACACTACTTTTCTATATGTTTGAATTGCAGCGTTTACTTAGATTTTTTATTATTTTAACTCATTAATGAAGTAATATTTCTATATTTGTATGTTGTACTTGGACTTCCCACCCCCAAAATCATTTTAATAGTAGAGCTTATTATCTATAAGCATGCCACCTTTACACAGTAGCCTGTGGCGATCGACGAGGTTGATCAGTTCATCAAAGAAGAAAAGGTAACAAAAGCACAGTCTACACAATGTGTGCATTTTTCTACTGTGGACATTTAAGAGATGCCAGGAAAGTAACATATGCAATGTGACATACTTTGCATGGGATAGGTCTGTGTTAGCCATCAGGCTGTGTCCACCTGTGCATTCTCCTCGTGTGCCGTTCACAAGGGTTGCAGTTATACCTCATTGAAATTTCACCCTCTGGATGTGTCTTTTCAAAAAATGGCACCATTTTAACTCCCAAGGCTCCATTTTAATTAAAGCTAAGCTTGCTTTTTCCCAGTATCCCTCTGCCCTTCATCTTGCATTTTACCATTACTTGGAACGCATTTAATTTCATCCAGCACTTGCTTACCCAGTGAGTTCTTTTTGAGTGATTTCAGATGTAAAGTTTCTAACTGGCCATTTTCAAGCCTTCCATGTTTAGGCAGGAGGTTTCCTGAGATACGCATAGCTGCTGCTAACAGCTAAAAATGGGTGAACTAAAATTAGATTTAGTTTGATTTAGGTGTTTGATGTAGTGTTTGATGTAGAAAATAGAAGAAATATAACTTAGCTCTTCCTGTGTTCTAGGCAATATGTGAAATTTCTTTCAGAAGTCATATAATGGATTTAATGTAATATATTGTATTTTAGAAAGTACATATGCTAATTTTTAAATGAAGCATTTAACATCTTCATTCCATATAAATACTTGGTGAGCTTTCTAAGAATATTCCAAAAATATCTTAATGCATATAAACATGATGACTCTTGTTTTTCATTATAAAACGAGTAGTAATTGGGTTTCTACAATATGCAGATCACTGTGTTTCCTATAACAGTTTTATACACAGTAAACATTATAAGACAGTTAAGCTGCTTCTGATTGCATCTAACCAAAAAAGCCCAGAATGAACTGGTTCGAACCTTCAAAGCGATTTATAAGACTGTAAAGTCCAGAGGTTGATTGGGTCAGTAAGATCCTGGCCATCTTTTTATAAGGTTCTCTAGACTCTGCTTCTGTGTGCATTTTAATTTTGCAGTAACTTTGAAAGATGGTGTTAAGACATTGCTGGAGCTTTAATCTCCTTAGTCACAAGGGTAAAGAGAAATGGTTCTCTGGGCACCATCATACAGTACCAGGTGTCATTGATTTTACCCGCTCTGAAGATAGATACACACACACACACACACACACATCACAGAACACAACCCCACTGGCCAAGGGATGCCATATGCTTATTGGCTTAGGTTACATGAACCAATCATTCTAGCAAGGGAATAATGGTAACTCATATCGGCTCAGACCAGTCGGTCTCATAACTATGATGGAGAGGGAGTCAGTCCAATCCACCCTGTGTGGCTGGTACACACTAGGGAGGAACTTAAAGAATGCAAGGAGGCAGCCAAATGCCAGCTATGTACACACCGTTAGGACTATCATTTCATTGATGAGGATCTGAAGGTTAGCACATTCAAATGATTTGCCCAGACAGTAAAGTTCAGGGTTGAGATATGAAATGAAGACTCCAAAGACCATCTTATTAATCAGGTCTGTCTTTATTTTCATTTTCTCTTTATGTGTTAATTAGAAAAAAAAACAGCAAAATAAATTAAACGTAATGTGGTTTTCTAAGTATCACATCTAATCCCCCTGCCTTTTGTGTCATGGAGGTGAGGCGTAAAATGAATCTGGCAATGTTATATGAGTTAAGAGTGAGTAGCTAATCTTGGGTGTTGAGGTTCTATTTAATTTTATAAGTGATTCTGAGTTCCTAGTACAGTAGCATTTTCTGGTTGCTTTATGGTTAAAAAAATTAATACCAATAATTGAAATGATAATAGCAAACATTTTATAGAATTTAGTATGTGTCAGGTACTGTTCTATATGCTTTACACATATTAGGTCATTTAATTCTCATTACAACAATATGAAATAGTGTATTAGTTATGAGAGTTCATTTTTGATACTTTTTTTTAAAACTTACACACACACATATTTTTTTCATAGCTAAATTTTCTTATTCTGTTAAATTACTCTATAGTAAAGAAAAGAAATATCTTCAAATTAAATTCCTTTAGCCTTCTAACCCGTTTCATTTATTTCTGAAACTACGTTGTTGCATGTTTAAGTTTACTAAATGTGTAATAGACACAAGAGAATAAGTAGGTTAGAGTTCTTCCTTATAATGTGTTTGCCGTTGAATATTTACATATTCTTATCGACTGCTGAGCCTACAAACAGTAAAATTATCTGTCGTATACTAATTTTCTCTTTTCTCCTGCATGGTACTAAGCTACTAGAGACCAAGTAAGGATTATATGGCTAAATAAAATGTAGTTACACTGATTGCCTGCATGATGCTTGCTGATATGGTCACCATACATTTTTGTGATTTAGCACAGTTGGACAAATGTTGAATCGATCACAACTGATTTCTGTTGCATTAAACTATAGATGTTGGTTGCATATTTAAAATAAATATTTGAATATCAAGACCAATGCATTCCCAAAATATAATTTGTCATAAAGGTCAGCTGCTTAAATAAATGATGAGTAACAGGCCTGAAAACTCACTTTTCATGGTTTATAGTGATGCTATGCGTCATGCTCTGTTTAAGGTCGTAGGAACACCTGATACACTGATACGCCACGTGAGAAAATGTAGGGAATTGTTAGGTCTCAATATAATTTCTGCTATTTTTCTGTCTTTATGGTTTGGTAACAGTTTAGTGGTATCAAATAAAGCATTTTTCAAATGACATTCCTTCCACGCTTAAACTATTTGTAGTCACTCATTTACCTATTTATTCACTCATTTTGCAAATCTTTGTGCATGGCATTACTTAGTATGCCCTTGTATGGAATATGGAAAATAAAATAGAGTATATTCACTATTCTTGAAGAATTTAAAATATGTTTTGGGTATAAGACATTAACCTTAAACATCAAATAAATGTAAAAGATAGCTATCTATGTAATTCACTAAATAATTAAAATGTATTTAATTATTTTCATGGGAAATCAACAATTCAATTACTATTGGTTGTCATCCTTAGAGAATGATTGCAGGATATGGTGGGGGTCCAGTTGGTATATGGTCAAAACCATCGGAGAGATACAGGAAATGGGAAGGGAAGTTTGAAGAGGACTCTGTGAACAATATTACAATAGTAGAGAAGGCTTATTTGCAGAATGAAAAAATAATGAAGAAGGCTAGAATGGAGGTTCCCGTTGTGGGCACAAGATGACATGATTGGTGATGTGACTTTCAACAGGAATCCAGGGATTTGAGAAGTCTGGGAAATATAGGGATGCTCCCATTTCCCTCCCCCTGTAAACTTTCTATAGAATTTATATATAAATATATACAGACACAGTGTGTACATATACATAATTCTAGCAATTTTTATGCTCTGAATTTTTTCTTGTAAGTTCCTATTTAAAAATCTGAAGCTGTTAAACTTTATCTCTTTTTTTATTTTCAATTACTTTTCTATATTTTTATTTTGCCTTGAGCTATACTGCCTTGAGCTGTAATATTGTCGCATATTATAAACTAAGCATTATTAGGTATGAGCAATATTTGGATAAGTACCCTATAAGAAAGACTTGTGTGCCTCAGCAGTTGATATTCTTAGACATTTTGAATGCTGTGGCATACTCGAAATTAAATGTGAACCACTTGTCATAATGTGCATACTTTTTTTTTTTTACTTAAAAATGTTTTTTATCTATTGTATGCCATCCAAATATGTACCCAACTAAAGGTTAGTCAGAACCAGAACTCACTTGTAGGTAGTTGCCTATCTTCAGTGATAAAGCAATAACAAGACTACTTCCCTTGCTTATGAATTAGAGCTAAAAATGACACATCACTAACAGTGCCTGCCTTACTGACGGCTTGCTGGGCAAGTGTATTTCAGTTACTTATCTCATTTCTCACCTGATTAGATCAAAACATCCTTGAAAACATCAACAGTATCTCATTCATCTTTTATCTCCATCTAACAGATTGTGAAACATATTGTAAGTACAAAATATATGGAGTTAAAATAAATGGAATCAAACTGAATTGTGGAAGAGCTCATAGCCGAATGATTTAATCACTGCATTCAAATTTTGCTATTGCTTTTGTATTATGAGTAATTTTTTTTTATAATTAAAATCTCAGGTAGATGATAGTATACTGGCTTATTTATAAAATGGAATAAAAATTCCAATAAAAATCATTTAAAATTACATAAACATGAAATAAAATATACAACAGAAATATAATTTTTATTTGATTGTTTTTACTTCCATAACCATTGAGGACAGAAACTAAAAGATTGTTCATATTGCTTTTCTCTTATATCATGGATACTACATGAGTAACCGAGAATACTTTAAATGTGTTTTATTTTTACATTATTAAGAGATTGTAAAAAATATCCAGGTAAAAGAGAATGTTGTGATAGTCTTCAAACTGGTATTGAGGATTTTTTTATTTCAAAATCACTTAAGCGAATGAGGGTATTAAGTTTCATTTCAATATAAGCAGAATATTTATTTGTACAATAGAAGAAAATTCCAATAAAGAAAACATGATGCCTGTGGTGATTAAAAATATGAAGACACACCACTGCATCTATGGGACTGAAATCCTGAATTGCGCCATCACAGAGCAAGAGAAGAATACTTATTGTGTGAATAAGTGCAATTTTATAACTAATGGAATATAATAAAGTTTAAATTTGGTGTTCTCTTTAGCTGTGACATATGATGGACCGCGAGCTTAAATATTAGTTATTGTTTTAACTACTCTATAAATAGGACTCTTTTATATATTTATATATATATATATATATATATATATATATATATATATATATATATGAAGATGGACCTTTACGCACTTAAAATTTTTTTTTTTTTTGGCTTTTGGATTTGTTTGGCAGGTAGATACTTTCAACAGTACAAATAGCAAATCACAGATTTGCTCTTTATTTTTGATATCTTTTGATATTACCTGAAACTTCTATTACCATAATGTTTGTCAAATGGTGATTCTCTATGTCCATTTCTACATTTATTAATTGGAATTACACTAAAGCAAAGAGCTTTCTCTTCTCCATGAATTAGGTCATAAAATTATTTATTTACATTAATCATAATAAATATTTGTATTTTTGAAATACAATTCACATAAAATTCATACTTTCAGAGTATGCAATTCAGTGGGTTTTAGTTTATTCACAAAGTCATGCAACCATTGCCACTACCTAAATCCTAACAATTTCATCCTGCCAAAAAGAAACTTCCTATTTATTAGCAAAAAAAATCTTATTCTCTTCTCCCACCATTCCATTCATTTATTTTCTGGCTCTGTGAATTTGTCTCTTCTGAACTTCACCCCTGTACACTCTCCATGCCAGTACACACACAGACACACAGTGCACAAACATGCCTTCACATCATTTTTTCTTTAGGGACATTTATTTTTCATGCTTCTAATGCTAGCACTACTGTTCACATCGAGATAATCTTCTAAACCAAAATTTTCTCAAAGGCAACTTTCTCACTGAAGTTTTCCCTCTGATCATTTGGAAGACAATTATAACACATTTTCTAATAGCAAACATTCTTACCCTTCTGAATATGACCACCTAGATGGTAACTGATGAGAAATTCTTAGACAGCAAGATGTGCCCACTTACATCTCTATATAATCTTTGTGTAAAATTGTCTCTGTGATACTTTGGTTTGTCTGACAAGTATTACAGAAAAGTAGATTGCTATGAGATATTCTACACAAGGACAACAATATAACAAATTCTCAATTTCAATTATAAGGGCACTTTTTTTCTTTTCATTAAGTTTTGAGTTCTTTTAAAATGTAGTTATCATTAGCAAATGAGCTAATCATAGCCACCTGCATTTGAATTTCAGTTCCTTTGCTTACTAAAATATATGCTTTAAGAGTACAAATTATATTTTCTGAATTTAAAAGTTTAATTCCATGAATAAGAATGAACATTATTTTTTAAAGAGCAGAAATAGCTAAACTATCAATTTAAAAAATGTTGCTATATATTTTTGAAAATTTGTAAGCTCTTATAGCTTATAAGCTCTTTCACCATATTACCTTAAAAAATTTATAATTTCTTACCAATGACAAAGTTTTATCCTTTTCAATTAAAATATTTTCAGCAATAAAACCAGTTCACAGTGTTATGAAATATTGAGGCAAATGTTTGAAATATTTTATTCTTAAAATATTTATCCAGTTAACAATTATAAAAAGCATCAAGATAGAATGCGATAACACTGAAAACTTTGCTGATGAAAAGGTGACTGATATTCACACATGTAAAACGTGTAAGTATGGACAAGCTTCCCAGACTTTATTATATGTGTTTCAATCAGAGAAACCAAGATCAACTACTAAGAGGCATGCTTTGCATGTAAATTTCTCCCTTGGCTTACACACTGTTTCATGGAAATATATCATTTTGAGTAAACACTGTAATTTTAAATAATCAGTTTGCCACATCCATTGAGTGGCAGAGTTTGGGCCTCATTCAGAGAGCCTGGAGCAGCCCACCACCATTGAAAAGGTGCAGCAGCAGCCGTGGACATGAATGCTAAAACAGTGACCATGGCGGGTGCAGTGTGCCACTTTGGCTGCCGAGCTGATCATCTGTGTTATGTAGTTTTCATTTCCAGTCTGAACAAATGGAAAGCCAGAATGAATGCAGTAACCCCTTGGAAGCAGGCCGCCTCCTGTCACCACACGGCTTTGCATCTCATTACCAAGCAGATGTTTTGCTTTCCATTTAGTAAGTGAATAGTAGTGGGCTTTTGTTCTGTTTTTACTCCTAACTTCACTGTACAAGAGACTTTACCTCCTTTCTGATCTGAAAGATTAATTGAATCTGTAGAGGTGTTTCTCATCTTGAATTGAACTTAGCATCTTCCATCTCTGCAGCTTCTCCTGGCAGTTTCAGGGGAATACTAAGTAGCATCATGGAATATCTTTCTAAATGTAGTAAATACAAAGATAAACTTTATCATAGTTATTTAAGGGAATTTAAGTGATATGTCTTTGTTTTATTTTTAAGTATAAAATAGAACTTTAGAGTAATCTTTATTTATTTATTTATTTATTTATTTATTTATTTATTTATTTATTTATTGGCGAGGCACCCCCTGGTTGACCTCTCACAGATTGCAAGGACCTTGTCAGCTTAAAATTTATTTTTTTATTTTTTTTATTTTTAACACCTACAGCACCTGGTCTTCCTAGGTGGTCTCCCATCCAAGTACTAACCAGGCCCGACTCTGCTTAGTTTCCAAGATCGGACAGAATTGGACTTGTTCAGAGTGGCATGTCCATAGACTAGAGTAATTTTAAATAGTAAAAATTGTCAATATAATTTTGAACAAGTTCTAATCAGTTACCCTTTCTGAACTTCTAGATCAAGTGATCAGGACTTTTTGGCACACGTACAAGTTAAAGTACATGTTAGACTTGTATACTTGTTCTGCTCCAGAAACACAAGTTTCTAAGGTGCTTGAGAAAATAGTTTGGTTCCCTGTTAAAAAAAATAATAAAATTACCTAAGTGAAATTTAGACCCTTGAAACAACCTGGATGAGGCAGAAGAATCAAGTTGAATAGCCTATAGAATCTCAGCAGCACATACCATAGTTTTCCAGTAATGAATCCAAAACAATGAAATATCAGTGCCAGGTTTTGTTTTCAATCTGTAATATACATATTTTTAACATATATTCAATAAATTTACCTTATTTAGTAATTGGAATAATTTCAGGGCAAATGGCTATAGGTTCTTGCTGGTTATTTAAAAGATTATCTTTGAGGTTACTCTCATGAACCCATGCATTGTGAAGAACACATATAACGCTTTTCCTTATTTGAACCAAACTCATGTACGTTGTGTAGACTTTCTGATTTTGTTTTTTATTGACAGTAAATAACAAGGAGAAATAATATACTACTGTTAATTGTAGGCCAGTATGTAGTGGTTTAAAAGGAATCATGGTTTTAGGCTTCCCCATATAATCCCAGAGGACATTTCTTACGTTGTCAGCATTTAGGAGAAAATCAAGGTACCAGAATCAGTTTTCAGTGATGCCAGTATTTGAGAGGCATTGATGATGATAATGATAGCACAGTTTTAACTCTTTTCACATTCTTTACCATTTCTATAACCATGCCAGTGACAAGTTATAGTTCACTATATACCTCCTGATTAGGTTTTATCTCACTGAGAGATGATTATTTTATATGATATGAAAGCTTATTTCAGAAAAAGAATTTTTACTACATAAAGATAAAGAAAGAAACTGTAGCCTGAAAATAAAAGAAATGAAGCATATTCCAAACCTTAACATAAACGCTGATGTAAAAATGATATATTCACATTTCTAATGACAGATCCAACCATTAATAGGTTGGAACAAGTATTAGCTGATCATGTAAGACTTCTCTTTGGTGTCTTGATGAAGGTTGACATTTTTGACATTAAGGGTTAATTAGTTGCCACTCAGAATGAGGTCACAAATGGCTAATTGCACCTTCAGCTAGGTAATTACTGTCATGTATCAAATTCTCATTCCATGTAATTATACAGGATCAGGTGCTCTGACGGCTCACCTAGGGATATGTTTGCCTTCCAAGTTCTCTCTGTGGGAATTCCAAAGTTTTACACAGAAGGTGAATTCACTTGCAATTTGACCTGATGACTAATTTGATGTGCACGAGATTCCGTGCCACCCTTTAAAGTCGCGGGCCCGAGGATGTCATCCAGTTGCGCCTTCATGTTTTTGGCTTCTCTGATTCTGTAATTTTGCTGCTGTCAGCTCCGATATTGCTGCTCACAGGGTAGATATTCATTAAATTCATCTGGGCTATTCCAAACCTTCATCTTCTTTCCCCAAAGTAACTGCTGAAGCTTAGCCGACCACCAACATTTCTACAAAATGAACGAATCAGAAACAGGGCACAGGTATGTGAAGCAAAGATTTCTCCCAAAGTGATTCTGTTCACCATGGGCCTGGCCAGTGCCTCGGTCTTGCATCATTGCTCAGATAAAAATGAACTAGCTCAGGCGTTTTCTGAGGAAAAGCACATAACACCCCTCATATCACTATAATACACTCCTAGAGTAGACTGGAGAACAAATTTTCCAGGTCCTCAAAGGACATGGTGTAGGTGGTTAACTTAGCTGTTCCTATACCCTATTATATGATGCAGCAGTCCATATTAATAGGTGTTCCTCCCTCATTAACCAGGCAATTTAAATATCCCATGGGGCAACTGAAAACTTGAAGTTTATAGGTAGTCCCATCAGTACTCTCTCTGGCTTGAAGAAAATATCTTGCATCAATCAAATGTGTGTGTATGTATGTGAGTGAGTGAGAGAGAGAGAGAGAGAGAGAGAGAGAGAGAGAGAGAGAGAGAGAGATTTCAATGTGTCCTATAAAGGTTTCATAATGTAATTGACTGTGTCAAGCTGTGGATGTGTACATGTACACCTTCTGCATGGCAAAGTCGAGCACGCTTATAGCTGCTGCACGCACATGATCTTTGAGAATAAAATATTTCCTCTGGGTCTAATAATGCAGTTCTGCTGCACTCCTTATGCTAGCAAAACTCCCAGGGAAGACACTGACAGTCTAGTAAATGTGTTTCAAGTCTATATCCACTGGGAACATAAAATAGAATGATTTCACCTCCTCTCTTTAATGGACTCACACTCAGTGACTAACATCTGTATGGTATTTTCGAGTTTATAAAGAGATTTCAAATATGTTATCCCATTTAATTCTAACTATAAACCTGTGAAGAAGGGCTTTTAAAGATATGATATATTTTACAGATGGGATAGAATAGTAGGGACCAAGTTTCTTATTTCTAAATCTATAATTTTTTTTCACTATGGGAAACTAATCATGTTTAGTTAAAATAGATATAGGTTGTCTTGAAATTCTTGATCTGATAATAAAGTTATTGTCTTCTACGTACATTTGTTATACTAAAAGTAATGTAATGCTGTTCTCTCTTATTTTTAATTTGATATCAGTGAAATCATCCTGACTATTAAGCAGTGAGCTGTAAATAAAGATCATTTGTAGATTTTGCTTTTTCTAATTAAGCACATAAGAAATGTATGTATACTCTTCAGGTAATAACCTCGAGCTTAAAATGCAGGCACGTAGGGAAGGTACCACTGAACTGAGGGTCTGGGGTACAACGCCATGTGACTAACACCCAATCCAAGTGAAAGCCCCTGTCAGCTTCCCATCACAGCCAACAGCACCACTGAGCTCCTTGCCCCTGGGAATGGAACCTTGGAAGTTATTATTAAGGCTTTCTGAAGAAGCTTGCATTTTAGTAAGAGAAACTGACACTAAACAACAAGTTATTCAATTAATTACATAAGTATGATGGCAGTAAGCCCTCCAGAGCAGAGATAAGTGGTAATATGAGAGCACAGGGCAGAGAGGGAATGGCCTGGGGGAATACCACTAAGGGAAAGCCATCTCATCTGAAAAAGGTAGTTAGGGGGAGGTGTGGGTGGGCATCCCTTGGTAAGGAAACAGCAGGTACAAAAAGCCTGCCTTAGGAGGAAGCATAGAAGAGACTTAAAAAAAAAAAAATAAAATGGCAGTAGTACAGAGTCTAGGAAAGAGTGGCCACAGAAGAAGGAGATGAATTACTAGGAATCAGATCCTATATATATTAGAAATGACTTACCAATTTCTATGCATAAAGCTGTATATAATTTTAAGAGGAATTATGTTGAATCTATAGCTTATTTTGGGAAGTATGGCACTGTCATCTTAGAAATATTGATGAGCATGAGATATCATACAATTTGTTTATTTTCTCTCAATAATATATTTTTTGTGGGGGGGCTTTTCTTTTTTAAATTGCATCTTCGGATTGTTATGTAAACCTAATGTTTTTGGTTTTATTGGGGTATAATTATGTGGGAGGGGAAAATAGTGTTTTTTTTTTCTACTTTTTCAAATTCTTCTGGCTGGACTAACAATCAAAATAATATGAGACAGATTAACAGGATAAAATAAGCAAATTTACTCTGTATGTCCATATGGGGGTTCTTTAAGAATGGGGGTTGAGGCTCATATGTCATTCTGGACTACGGGGAGGGAGGCAGGAGTCTGGAGTTCAAAGAGTAAGTAGGCAATCCACAGGTAGATGAGAAAGAGCAAACATTTGGTAAAGGATTTCCTGCTGGGCCACCCAGAAACAGTGGGGCATCTTGAGGTGTCACCAAACAGACTTTGTAGGTTCCTTCCTATCTGCCACACTTAGCTGATATTTTGCTAAGGTTATAGTCTATAGTCAGTGAGTGGAATGTTCTATTTATGTTAATCTGATTTAGTTAACAGTGTAGATAATATCTTTATTTTTGATGATTTACTGGTTTGCTGTTCTTTCACTTATTGAGAAGGTTATATTGAATCTCCAAATATAATTGGTGATTGCTTCTTTGTCTTTTAGTTCTGTCATGTTTACTTCATGTATTTTGTGAATTTTTTGTTAGGTATGTGTATATTTACAGTTGTTATAGCATCCATTATTTTTCTTCATGTTCTTCAAATTAGATAATTTCTATTGCTATATCTTCAGTTTCACTGATTCTTTCTTCTGCCTATTCAATTTCCATTAAGCTGATCTATATATTCCATTTTTGTGATTTTAATTTTTAACTCTAAAAATTGCACTTTTGAACTTTCTATTTTCACTGAAATTTCATTTTTGTTAGTTTAATCATATTTTATAATACCCGAATCTTGATTTTCTTTTATTCTTTGACCATAATTATAGCTGACTTGAAATCATTGTTTACTAAATTCAAAATCTGGTTCCACTTAGAGTCCATTTCTATTGAGTGCTTTTATTATTCTGAGGATGGGGCACACTTTTCTAATTTTTTTCACTCTCCTAACTTTTATTGAAAGGCATCCACATTACAAAGTAAGAACTCAAGATTCTGATCTTTTTCCTAAAATTAAAAAAAAAGCCGGCATTTAATCTGTAAATTATTTTCTCCTATGATGTATATTCATAGATGTCTCTTATCAGTACTTTTTAGTCTCATGTTTATTTTTAATTATGAATTCCTAGGGATTGCTCCTGTGTGTGCATAGCTTAATGATTGGCCAATGATTAGCCATAGCTTTACTCTTGCCAAGATACTCTCCCACTATAGACCAGTGTGTGGGTTGGTGAATGCATTTGAAGTTCAGGTAATTTTCTATGGCCAAACCACCCTGAATGAACAAGCCCAATCCCAACTGATCTCAGAAGCTAAGCAGGGTCGGGCTTGGTTAGTACTTGCATGGGAGACCACCTAGGAAGACCAGCTGCTGTAGGTGTAAAAAAATAAAAAAATAAGGGATTGTAAGCTGACAAGGCCCTTGCAATCTGTGAGGTCAACCAAGGGGTGCCTCACCTAAAAATAAACAAAGTTCAGGCAATTTTAATATTTGTGTCAGGGTCTACTTTACACTGACTGGTCTCTCAGTTCTTCCTAGCGCACACCTGTCATTTCTAAGTTACCCAGGCATAGGTGAAGAGCTTCTTTAACTCTTTTATGGATTGCTCATTCACTGGAGGATTTTTAAATTTCTGTTCTAGAACAGAACCCAACTAGAACCCCTATTTATTTCCTACCAGATTTGCTACGTTTACTGACAATGCTGCTGGCTCCAGGTTTTTGTTCTTTGCTCCAAGTCAGTTCACCCTCTTCTGGCTGCAAAGCTGCTAATATTTAGAGCTAGACACACTTGGAAAAATCTGTTCTGCTATTAAAAGGAATCAGAGTCTAATGAATCTCTATGCTTTAGAGAGAAACAAAGCCAGATCTCAGGTCAAGTCTGTAAAGACAGATTTTATTCAGATTCTACTGTTAGGAAAAAGACTTCAGTCTAGAACCTAGCTCAGTGACACCCAAATGGCAGCAGACCTTTTACGCACTGAGCTGTGCCCAAGGAAGGACACCTAAGGGCTTTAATGGTGAGGTGAGTCCTGGCCCATGTGACTAAGCCATCCGGGCTTGTTCATTAGAACTTTGCAGAGGAGAAACAAATTGCTTGCATTTTTATGAATGGAGGCAGTTGTGCAAGTTGGAGCAAGGCACCCAAATCAGTTAGCACTCTTCCCTCTCCCCTCCCTGGCTAGGTGGTAAGGACGAGTGAGCCATCTTCCTGGATGTTAGCATTTTGAAGGGGCTGCAGCCCCTACCTAAGTCTTTGAGGAAGCAGCTTTGGGTAGTAGATGATTCATATCTCAGAGGTGGAGACGGGAGTTACAAAGGCAATTTCTGAGGAAAGCTTTTTGAGGAGAACTTAAGGCCACCCTCAGGATGAGGCCTTGAGCTGCTAAAGGCTGTTCTAAAGTCTGGTCAAGTCTCTCAGCTCAGAGACGTGGATGGGGTCCTTTTGTGTAGTTCTCAGAGCCTGCCAATCTGGGTATAGAGGGCTGGGAGTAGCTTGACACAGAGAGGACACTGCCACCTGCCTTTCTTACCTGAAGTTCTGGCAGCTGTTTTGAGTGTACACACTACTCAATTTGTTGTTTGCCTTTGTTCAGTTTTCGGAGCCTTAAAATGGTTGTTTTGAGAATATGATCAAGTTTTAAACTTATGTTTCGGGGAGAAGGTTTGCCAGCCTTTTCCCTCTGGTATATATTGATTGCTTTCAATCATGAATGAAAAAGTTTTTTCAGGGAGAAAATTTTTATGAGTAAGAGTCTATCTGATGTACTGGAAATTGCAAAAGAACATGAATGGAATATGAATTTATAGTGCATTAAGACTCGGAACACTCTTACCTCGATCAGATTAGTAAATTTGTAGCCTTGAGCGAATGACTTAATCTTCTTAAGAGCTCTGTTTTCTCTTTTGTAAATAGTGATATTATAGATATCTAATATGTTTATTGGAGAATTAAATGAAAATTAGAGAAGGAAATTATCTAAAGTTTATTTTGCTCCAATCTATTAAAATCTCAAATTTTTGACTATTTTAAATAAGCAATTTAAGTCTGGAAAATAATTTATGCATAAGCATTTAACATGGTTTACTTTGAAATTATGCACCCAATTTTAATTCTATCATTGTCCATATTTCTTAGGATTTTAGAATTTTAAAACGAGAAGCAAATTTATTGTTAGGTTTATTTCTATCATTCTCCCAATTATGAATTATTTGCTATTCGTCTTTCTTTTTCAACCTAAATAGCCCTGTTAGACATTGGCCTTACTTTCCATTTGGGAAATAACTACAGATCTGTTTCAGGGTGGAGAATGTTCCATTCTACCCCTTGAAGAAAAATAGGGCATAAGGGAAAATTTTACTCAAGTGTTATAGCAACTAAGGAGTGATGGCTTAATATAAATTACATAAGAAGTGTCCTTTAGGTATTTTCTACCTGCCACACTCATCTTGTAAAAGTAACTATTCTTCATGACTTAATTTCCCCCTCCCTAGAATGAAAGTAAGTAATGAGTGTTCGAATTAGTAATATGTAGAATTAGGAGGACAATTAGTGATGTAAAACCCACAAGAGTTGTTAAGCTCCATTTAACCTTAGGGGAATACAAATATACATTCTTATTTCTATTAAAACATCGTTGTATACTATATCTATATAGAAAAGTGATGATTGTAAAAAACTAAATATGAAAACTAAATGCATCTGCAAATTTATTTGATCAATTCTAGATTGGAAGAAAGACGAAAATGTTCACAGATGTTTTATAATACTTTTTATGCATGTCTTTTCTAGTGAATTAAAGGTAAATGGTATCAGTTGTTTGATTTTCCCAAATGTTCTGAAGTCTGGCTTTTATCTCCTACTTTTTAAAAATTGGACAACACCCCAGAACTTTAGAGGATAGATCAGAGAATATGAATTTATAGTGCATTATCAATAATCAATATTTGTATTTAACACTAGAAAGATAAAATCAGCATTTGCTGCTACCTCTCCACAATCCTCCACTTCTTTCTAAAGTATCATACTCTTATAGTTTGGTTTCAGACTACCTAAGCTGTTCTCAGAACAAAGACTGTCTCTATCCATTCTTTAGCAGTTAAGTCTTTTTTGTTTGTTTGTTTAACAAATCAAACAAAAACAGATACATGAGAGGTGGAGTTTTTGCTAGTCAGTGATTTTGATACAATCTTTATACATATGATAGTCATTTCTCAGTGAGGATTTTAGGAATTAATTAAGTTTAGAGTGGATCAGCTGCCAGTCTGATTTTTTTCACAAACTTGACTTTCATTAGCTTGCACAGATTGCCATATGCTCCTACCCTATCTCTCAACATTAATTCAGTTGTGGTAGGAATTTCCGAAGTGTAATTTTAAGGGACTCCTCTGATAGTGTTAGGAAAACAAAAGCAAACAAAAAGCAAAACCTCCCTCTAGGGTAGCATGTTAGTTCCCTAAGCGTAACATGGCTTTGTAGACTTTGTTATGCCAAGATGTGGCCATGTTTACGTAGATGAAGAACTAGGTTCTTAATGTCTCATGTACAGTTCCCTTCCAACATCATTGCTTATAGTAATGATTTCAAAATGATTACCATATTTTGACATTTCCTGTCTGTCTGCAGACCTGATACTGTAGTCAATAAACAAGTGGCTTCAGTCATCTTAGAATATAAAGCCTTAGATCCTTTTCCTCTGAAATACAAGTCTCTAAAGATACTTCTGTTCCATGAAGTCAAGCTGAGAAAGAAGGTACTTGGAATTGGCCACACTCTGAACTTTAACTCTGGCCTACTTTTATTATGTCCATATCAGGATGTGACTTGAGAGGTGTTTATTCTCCCCACTTAATTAAAATTGAAATTCATTTCTAAATACCAGTTTATAGTAAGATTTCTACACCTCAAAATATCCATTTTACAGGAGCACTTACCTAAAGTTTTATGCAAATAAACAAATGAGACCAAAATCTGCTATTACATGCCACTCTGACAATTATTTACATAATAATTTAATTTTGCCCTTTTAGCATGTTGAACAATTATTTTCTTGAGTAGCAAACTGTACTCCAGAGCTCCTTGGCCCATGAGATGGGCATTTTCAATTAAAAAAAAAAATCAGTATTTCAACAGTAGCTGCCGCTGATATAGCTTATTTGTTCTTTATTGTACTACTATCTTGGGAATTAAATGAGAAGACATGGTAATGCAATGAAAAGCAAAAATGCTGTGCATATTTGTAAATCTCATTATATAATATTCAGTAAAGCTGGAGTGAAGCAACTTCCTCTTTCTTGATGTCACTTAAAGATGCCCTTAGCTACCTAACAGCAATGTCATAAAGAGAAAGAACAGGGCATGTGGCCCAAATTAATCGTCATACTTAACACAAAGCGAGCTGCTCTGATGTAAAATCATTTCTTCCATGTTAGACTGCTCACAATTAAAATCTACACCAAACTTTCTAGCTCAGAGAAGAGTACAAATTAATTAAACAGAGATGGATTTTCTAGAATTAGAATATTTAGTATCTAATAATACCAGTGTCTATAATTGCATTATGTTTTATGGTTTTACTGCCGCTTTCATGGACATCATTTGCTTCCCATCACCACTGTGTGAAAAGCAGGTATGGGATTTTTATTGATGAGACAATTTGCCTTAACCTCTTATTTCAAAAAATTACACAAATTATATGCAGATTAACTGAAACTTGGAACTCAGTATTTTTTATTGGTTTTAAATCAAGTACATATTTATTTAACTAGGCCAACAAAGCAAGAAGTCATGCCATGTAGCCCATGTAGCCCAATATTAAGAGAGGAGAATGAAAAAGCTTAAAAGCTTAGAATTTGAAGAACTAAACAACTGTCACAGACACAGGCAGACACACAGATACACACATATCCATCTAGGGACAGAGTGGGGACAGAGAGCCTCACATTCCTCCATAATATCAAATTACAATAGTATAAGGGGTAATATACCTAGGGATTGAGCCTTTAGGGAAAGATAAAATTATGTCTTAATTTAAGAAAAAGAGTAAAGTCATATTTTAGGAAGATCTTTGTATAAATAGTTATTAAAGATAAAATTTGAATGCTTTAGCTGAAGTCTCCCTCCCTCTGTCTAGTATGATTTTGCCCAGGTCATCAGTGTCCTTTCTTTTTTGTCAGATCCAGTTGACAGTATTTTAGCTTCACCATTGTCGGGAGCCGTTCTTATCAAGGCTCTCATACCTGAGATCTAGGCAACTTCTCCTTGGGACAGGG